>PRKT01000040.1:699611-853403 GCA_003671525.1 Saccostrea glomerata | reverse complement strand
CGCACGTGCTTGCAAGAGCGCGCACGTGCAACACGAGAAATGATCAATAGAATGAATATAAGCGTAACTTTCTACATTTTTGATGAAATGCTTTGAAACTCATAACATTAGGATATATTAGTAGCAAAGACAATATGACATGGTCAAAATAGCAAGATCTCATGCGCATGCACGTGCGCTTCGCTCTGATTGGCTGAAACTAAAGTCTCAATATCTTTCTTGTTTTTTGACAAAATCCTTTGAAATTTTGAACTTTGCCATGCATTAAGATATTCTACAACATGATATATAGCAATTTTCATGAGAACACGTGCATGCACGTGCGCTGCAATCTGATTGGCTCAAATTTGAAATAGCTATAACTCCCTTGATTTTCAACCAAACAGGATGGGAGTTGGAACAAAGATAGATATAATGAACCTCTACAAGAAGGTATGGTCAACATGCACATGCATACACGTGCGTGTACATGTGCTGCAATCTGATTGGCTGAAACTTTAAACAGCTATAATTCCCTTGGTTTTCAACCAAACGGGGTGGGATTTAGAATATAGTTAGATGTAATGGACTTCTACAAGAAGGTATGGTCACCATGCTCATGTATGCACGTGCGTGCACGTGAAATGAGTAAAATAAAAAATACACTTGAATGAGCGTATTTTTTAATACTTTTGGATGAAATACTTTAATATTTAGTATATCAAGATATATAGATTCTGTAGACAATATGATATGGTCATTACGCACATGCATTCACACGCGCACGTGTGCAATGCTAAAATTTGAATGAACTTGGTACACTTCTGGGTAAACGTTGTTAAAGTCTCAAATGCATGGAGTTTGTCTTATTTAATGAAGCTTATAGGGGGTATGGCACCAAAAAGGAGTTGGGGAGCGTTTGGGGAACATCTGTAACGGTCCCCGTTACAATTAGCACTAGTTACCTTTGGAATTAAATGGTACTTGAACCATTCATTTTCTTCACTCTCTATGATAAGCTCAAAGGTTACATGCGATTAGATATTGCCTGTTTACTTTAACTAAAAGTTTTGATAAAAGTATTTATGTCCTTTATTGTTAGAACCAATGTCAAAGATGATAAAAAGTACTTAGACTGGCTTATTGTGTCCTTAATATGTCTATCAGTTTTGACATTTTAAGATATATAATAAGATCATGAGTTGACTAAATTGCATGTTCTTGATAGACATAGTTTTTATATTTTTCATTTGATCTTTGGAAAAGTGTCCAAACGTAACCTTGATGCAACCAACAGACAAATTATATCAAAAGGTCATATTTTTCTGAAAGTATTGTAAGAACAATTAACACTTACAGCGACAGATTATTTTTCTTCTCATTAATGGCACTAAAAGGATAGCTTTTCTAGATAACAAACAGTATTCAAACTCAAAAGTTCATCAAAACAATGCAAATCGGGAGCAATCACATGTACAGTTCTCTAAAAGCATCAGGGCATCTCTGTCGACTGGTGAAAGTAAGAAGTTGCTTCCACTCTGAGCATACTCTTTCATATCGTATCAATTTGGAGGTAGACTTAAACACCATATGCAGGTGAAGAGAGTTTTTTGTTGCATGAATAAAGGAAGTTGACATTAATATGAATGTTTAGATCATCACAGTCATAAGATTTTTCTTTTTTCTAATAATGCTAGTACATGTATATCCAGAACAAGAAACTGAAAAGATAGGGGGTTTTTTGTATTCAAGGTACACCTTGATGTACCGTCATATGAATAAAAGAAATGTACGAGTTTCTAAAATAAATTTTGTTTCATAGGAATATCAAAATTGAACTGCCATTTATAAAAGATCTTAGATACATGTGCAGGTTGATTCGGTCAATACTAGATTACATTAAGAACAACACTGTAACACGAGACTCTCAATGAAAAAAGGATCATTCTTAATGTCAGTACAAAGCCACTAATTCCACATAAACGTTTTTCCATATAAAATCTTTCTGGAAATAGGCATTTTTAACTACTAACATAATTGATGGACAGTGGATAAAATTTTAACCACGGATAACGTGATCAAAAAAATTATGTGATACAGTAAGCTTTTTAAGATAACACTTGTTAAAAAAAAACCCCGGAAATTCTCATATGATATGTCAACTTCTCCACTTTTCATAAATATATGTACTGGTAATAGATGGCTTGATTCTCGCTTAAAGGAAAAACTAAGACCATTTTGATTTCCTATCATTGTAAGGCTTTTAATTTGTTTTTCTACTTTTGACCACGGAATGATCAGTCTTTTTTAAATAAAGTATTTTCATTCGTGGTCAAAATATTTTTTTCATATCGTATAAGCTAATGCATTTGAAGAAAAGAACTCGATATTTTTGTTTCTTGTAATTAGTTATCACCAAAATTACTTTTCTTAAAAAATTGTTTTGTTTTAAGACAATAGAACTTTGAAGTTAATATTCAAAGGTTGCTCGATTTCCTGAGTGACAACAAAAATGAAGTCTGGAGATAAAGTCTTCCAGTAAACTGTTGAAAGATCAGTGTACAATAATTGTACTTCTGTATTAGCCGATTTTATTTTTCCGATGAAGAAGAATTTGTTTAAAATCTTCTACATAAGTAGAAGAAAACACATAATGTGACCTTCAATTCGACATTCAGACATCTCAACATATCAATTGGCAATGTAAACATCGTCTTAAACTTGGAATAAAAGACACAACAAAGTGTGCTACATGTGTTTCATAAATGAATGTTCTACTTATCATAGACGAAAAAAGCCAACTAAAAACAAAATCATCAAGTGTTTTTTTTATTCTACCTGCACACAGTGTTTACAAATTCAAATTTATTTTATGCGCTAAGGCATGCTCTGATTACGATTGCATGCGTTTTGAACCGAGGCAGCCTACTAACAGATAATTTGATGTTACAGAATATTTTGAATGGCAGTTCGAAAAATTTATGGTCGTTATGACCTTGTAAGCAAACATACCTTATCATTGGGTTATATTTTGGCTGTTTCCTACCAGTTGTTAAGCCTTTGTTGTTTAGAAATCATTTGAATCCGGAATCCTTTGTCTACCTGATCTAGACACTGGGCTAGTGGTGAGTTTGCAAATCAACAGGGGATGCTTACTTCTCCTAGGCACTAGATCCACCTATGGAATTTCAAAGGTTCCGTGGTTTTCATTTCTGTATTGTTTACAGACTTTGTATTGTTTGTAGTTTACATAAGATCGATCTTTTGTTAAGCTCCCCGCTTTTTAGTTAACTACCTATTTCTGACCATTGACCAACCTTCTTTAAGCCATTTGTCGTTCAAATGCATCAATACTTCTACCATAGTAAAGGACATAGCGTAAGCAAATAATCAAATATTGTATTATGTTATTCTGTAAGGGATACCTGAAATTGTCTATCTGCATTGTATCACTTTAACAATTTTTATCATCATATATATTGCTTAATACGAAGCTTAACTGCTGCCTAACGTTTAAGATAATGCCTAGGGATATCAATACCTATCAAATTTTTAAGGCTTTAGATATTTCACTGGACATACTAGTATTTTAAAGTTCTGTCTTTAACGTCTTTAACAAGATTGGACTTAATACCACTATAGATTTTAAGAACACGGTAGTAGTTAAGAACCCTGCCTGAAATCCGGACTGGGGCTTATATATCATTGTAAATTATACCATTCTGCAGGTGCTTTACAATAATTATTTCTAATAATTTGCAAAGACAAAACATATGTTTCTAATATTAGTATTTAATTTTGGACTTCATCTGCATTTCCTTTATGGCTTTAACCAGGTGTAGCTTGAGCAATTTTCCAAGTATTGGGAATGGTTTCAAGCTAAGTGATTTAAAAGGTAATTTAGTAAGTAGCTTATGGGTTATTTTGCAATATGTTTTAAATTTCTAATCATTAGCTGATGGTCTATATATACATTAATATCTTATAATTTGTCTAATAATTCGTTATCTGTAATTCTAATTTCTCCCATATGGTATAATGGTTCGTCTGAACCCGAGGGTAGTAAATCTGGTCGACAATTAATGCAGGAAATGTTAAGGCATATTGTTCAAAGCATTTGCATTGTCAAGAGAATGAACTCACGTTTATCCAGCCAGAAAACTTTTGTCCGTGTTTATTATTAAATATACATAATGAATCATAATTGTATTTTCTACCACGTACTAGATGGCCTTGTTTAATTAATGTGTACTGTTAATTTTTAATCATTATTCCTCTATATAATTCTTTTCTCATCTATACCTTGATTACCTAGTCATCTATGTTTCACAGTTCCTTACATGAAGATATCTATACACTAAACTTATAAAGAATTCTTGGGTTATATTCCTTTTTCTATTTTACTGAACAATACATACTTTTAGTAATTAAATGAGAGTAAGTGATCACATTCCTGATTATTATTAGAATATAAATGAAATATAGAAATGTTAAGTCGGCATATACAAGGCCTATCAAATTGAATTGTTTTATGCCTTCACTTTAAAAGTGTTTTATAAAATTGCTGTAAGATTAATCAGATTCAGTACAAAAAGTGGCACAATAATCGGTGCCAAAGATATAAGATAAAATACCACAAGATAGGTTGCATTTGTAACCTCATTATCACAATTATAAAGTTTACAGAATTCGAGGAATTCTGGCATTAATAAGACTGTTAAAATCCTTGTAACGTCAATTTATTTGTCATTACTCTGCCTCGGTTTAATTTGTGTTTCGTATCAGCTGAGGGCATTACGTTTGTCAAAAGTGTACTTGTTAGTTGACCTCATATGAAAAAAAACTATCAATGCTCTAAATTCGTTACTTTTTTTACGTGACATACTCTTGCAGAGTCAACAAACCGAACTGTTGAAAGTTCAAGAATTGTTGTAGTTTGCAAAAGGGCTAGTAAAGTAGTTCGATCAAGTTTTGAATTCTGAATAACAATAGCAAGTAACAATTGTCGTTAAAATGTTGCAGATGATTAGGAAGTGAAAACCCTCTCTTTTATTTAACAAACTCCATTAAAAGTATATGTTATTAATCAAACAACACGCAAGTTAAAGTTCTAAGTATAATTATTTATTTAATCTATTTATGTTTTTGTCGATAAAATAAAAAAAGATCAATGCAATTATCATTTTCCACCAGTTTGAGGTTGATCGAGGAAAGCTCTAACACTTTCCATTGTGTCGTAGTCTTCGTCACAAGCATTTTGACGAGGAGCACCGGAAGTTTTTATTGAAGTTTTCAGCATGTCGTACATTGAATCATTCGATGATGCTAAAACATCAGGTAAACCGCTGATTCTTACTTTGTTTCTGGATACATTTTTAGAAGTCCCACGACTTTTGCGAACAGCAGCTTTCACTACTGGTGACGACGCGGAAACCTTGACCTTGGCGTGTGTTCTGTCCTGCACACTTCCTTGTCGACCTTCCATTTTCAAACTTTTAGCTTTACTGGGCTTAGCACCTTCTTTCCATATTTTTTCGTACGATTTGTCCGAACTGGTCTCAGTTTTACGAAAAAAAGAAACATTTTTCTTGCATGACTTTCGTGAAACAGATTTGTTTTGAACTGTTGCATTTGCACCTTCCACACACAAAGGTTTTTCTAATACATGATAGATATTATTAATAACGTCAGGTTTCTTTGATTCATTGTTTAAATTACTGGAAACATTCTCTTCGGTCACTTGTTTTTCCAATTCATGATATAAATTTGTTTCTGTTCCTTCAACTTGATCATACAGGTCACCTGTATTATTTTCACTTTTCTTAAATTTAAAAGATGGCTGAAGTTCAGTGGAATCAGCTTTTTCCAAAACAAAATATTGTGCATCTTGTCCAACATTTCTCTTGCTCTTCGATACGCTATTTGATTTAATCGGAAATATTTCCTCGTCAATTTCCTCTCTGATGTCGGTATACTCATTTTCCATTTCGTTGTCTTCACCGCTTACTGATGTTTCTTCTTTTGCATTGGATTCTGTATTTACATAATTTCTTTGAGGAAGTGATAACCGAGGTCTATCAGCCATTGCGTCGGGACTCATTTCTTGTTCCGGTATGGTGAAATACAAATCTTCTCCTGTCGTCGTTTTATCAACTGTTTTGTTTTGAAGGACTACTCTGAAATCTGTATAGTTGTTTTCTGTACTCTCTGGAACATTTGATATTTTCCGCCGTTTGATTTTCCTGAAAACAGTAAGAACGATGAAAATAGGAGTAACAGATTTAAAATAATCAAAATATGTTTTACTTTCATTTGTAATTTGTTTCATAATGCATCTGTGCATTTTAAGATTTGTGATTTGAGTAATTAATTATCATATCAATCGTCGCGATTACAGAAGATTAAAGATGTCCCGATTTTTTTTAAACATACAAAAATTCATTTGTAATAATGTAATTCGAAACCTTTAGTCTAAAAAACTCTTTTAGGACACCTTTTATAAATGCAGTACTTCTATTTCACATCGATTTTACATCGGCATATTAAATTTATATAAATTGAAATCATTTTATTAAATTTTTTATCTAAAATGATATGGAAGAGGTTTTCAAATCAATTCTTCTGGTAAGTAAAAAAATATAAGCAGATAAAATAAAAATTCCTTGTAAAGAAAAAAATATGTACAATCCTTTTCCAAGAACACTGACCAAAGATGACTTTGAATCTTTGAGCATTTATCTGATTATTTTCCAATAACGGCCCTAAGACGTTCATTGCACCTCTTAAACCTTATTGAGTGAAGATTTCTTCGCAAAATAATCGACCATTAGTGCGATATACTCCTGCCTCTGTTTCGGAAATCAGCAGTAATTACTGTGTTTTAATTGATTATTTCCAGTAATGTTATTCAGTAAAAAAAAATATTTTAAAAGTGAAACTATCTGCAGAATTTCGTTAGTCACGTTATATCAATATTATCTGTGGTTTTCTATAAAATTATGGCTTTCTTCTCGGAAGATATGAATAAGTAACCCATTGACATTTATGATCAATTGAGTATCAAGTCAGAGAATAACTAAATACCACCTAGAATATTTCAATATTTCTTTAAAGAATATCTACTAAAATTTCATACTTGTTTCTGTAAAAAAAAATTAAGTGATTTTTATCACTTTCACCATGACCCTTCGGTCTCTTGCTGTGACCCCACCCTAGCAAAATAAATTGAAATGATTGAGGATAGTGCCAACAAATATATTTAAAAAGAAAACGAACAGTATTCAAGCTCAACAGTTCATTTAAACAACTTAAATCAGAAGCATTGCACACTAGAACCTCTAAATCTTCAGATATGGGATCAATTGTCATAGAGGAGTGAACATCCCTGTCAACCATTCACACCCTCAGTGTGCTCCTTCTCATGACTGGAAAAAGGGGGAAATCCGAACATAATCCAGTGTGTAAACAATGTCTAACAATTAGTATGAAATACGCCAGTAAGCATTTGACTATATGATAGATTTTGTTTGCTGATATGGTCATTGTATCGACCTTGTACATGTAACTTGCTAAATAATGACTTTAAACGAGACGGTCGGTCTCATTGTTTCATCAATTTGTTTTTCAATATCTCGAGTCGTTAAAAAAACGTAGAGTATGCTCTTGGGATCAAGTCAACTTGAAGCCCCCGTATGCAGGTGATAAATTTAAGCTTAGGTATATTGCTGCATAATCGAGGGAAGTTGGCGGTTTAAAACTAAAGTGACCATATTTATCATATATGAATACACTGTAATAATGAATTAGAATAACCCTGATGTTCTTGAAAAGAAGAAATTTTTCTTATGATTCATTCCCATGTAAATATTTGCCTTCTTTTTTTGCGGTCACATATAAAATCATGTTTAACATCTTAATCATACATATACTGAGAAGGTGCAGCTTTATTTTTTTTATGCAAAATAAAATATATATATATTTTAGGAGTCTTGGAAATTTCACAGTTCATGTTTTGCTTATGATAATCGTGGCAGTGAACTTATGTTTTAAGAAACCACATGGAGTTCAGAGATGTAACAAAGAACCAATATGATTTTTGTTTATTTTTTTTTATAATTCACACACAGGAATTTACATAAGTTTTATAACTATGTAAAACTTGTAAGTCAAATACCGATAATGTTATCACTCAGTCATTGCTAAAAAACTAAAAAAAAACTATGATGACGTATACACATATTTTTTTCGGTGCTGTCAGTATAGTAAATGTAAACACCGATGTTTAGAAATGGGTCGTTAGGGAAAAGAACTCAGTACAGAAGTAAGGGAACTTATAATAAACTCGTACAAAGTTAACAAAAATGTGTCAAATTTATCAAGGACTTTAGGAATACCCAGATCTACGATAAGAAATGTTGTTAAGAAATTTAATCAACATCTTGATGTAAAAAATCGTCCAGGAAGAGTCCGGAAGTCTTTATTCACAGAAAGAGACACTAACAAACTTTCTCGGGTTATAAAGGAGAACAGATGACAAACTTACAAAGATATTACTGGCATAATTAATGACAACAGGAATCGTTAATTTTGTACAAAGACTGTGGAGAGAAAAATCAGACAGTTGGGATATGTACGGAGTGTTTCAAAGAAGAAGGTACAAGTTCGTGAAGTAAACAAGAAAGAACGTGTTAAATGGTGTAAGAATAGAAAAAATTGGACAGTTCAGCAAGAATGGTGTAAATGGATATTTAGCGATGAAAGTCAAATCGTTGTTGGGGACAACAAGAAGGTGTATGTGTGGAGAAAAGCGGACGAGAAGTATAACCCACAGCAAGTGTGCCCTGCTCCGCGGCGGGGCATAGTGTCATGATCTGGGGATGTGTATGTTATAAAGGTGTGGGCACATTAACTGATGTACAAGGTAATATAAATGCTCAAAAATACTTAGAAATCATTGAAAACAATATTTGGCCAGTTATTCGAGGCATTTCCCAAACAGCGATTACGTTTTCATGGACGACAATGCTGTTAATACATCAAAATGGCCAGCACAATCACCAGATTTGAACATTATTGAGAATATTTGGTTACGTATGAAAAGAGCATTAGAATCCCGTATTCATGTCATACACTCGCAACAAGATCTGATGGCTGAAATTTGGACTGTGTGGGAAAAACATTCCGATAAACAATATTAATTTAGACCTAAAGAGCTCCATTCCAGGTCGAGTAAGGGAAGTTATCAATATGAAAGGAAATCTGACTAAATACTGAGGTAAATTTTAATTCTATCGACCACAAACAGTGAAGAAACTTCGTAAAGCGGACGTGCGTTTTTGGCGGCCATTTTGAAAGTGGCGAATATTTATGTCCCATGACATAATGAATGTAAATGTTACCTCTTGCAACACTTAAATACTCAAACACAATTCAAGATAAAAGTAAAAATAGCAATAAAGTGCATTATATACCTCTCCACATGGTTTCAAAAGCGACATTTACTTACAAAATTGCCCAGACGATGGTGCACACAACCACCAAAAGGAAAACGGCGACCAGCCCACCAAGCACGAGATACCATTTCAAGTTGTCTGTAAAATCTATTAGAAAGGGACATTTTTAAACGATTGATGGATATTCAACTTTCACTGTGGACAAGAGTCATTGTACATAGAGTGGACAAAAGTCATAGTTTATAGTTGGAATGTATGACTTTGTAAAAATAAAATCAACATCAAATGCAAGATTAAAACACATGACCTCATTTTTAACTGTTTGTTTCACATATATAACTGACATTTCATATAGAGAAACAATTTGTTTAGTAATTACCAATGACATTACATTTTGAGAGAACGATAATATCTCGATCAAACGACATAAGAAGTCGCACTATAACAAGAAAATACCTTGTGCCAATATTTTAATACATGTACGTCGTGCAAACGAAAACATATTTTCCACCCAAAGAGAGAAAAAAATTGCTTATCCTCAATAATAATTTAATGTGCAATTCACTTAGCTTGTCTACAAACTCTGTCCACTTTTTGTTTTATGATTTGGGGTAATATAATAATGTGTTGTATTTGATGAAGTCTTGAACCGATGTATCTGGAATATGTCTGGGAAGGTTTCAAATAAATGATAATGATAAAGTTAAAAACTAAAAGAAAATACCTGTCCCCGAATTAAAGATATTGTTAGCTTTAGTAGAACCGTTTTCAGGTTTAGCTGTAGAAGATAACATCCTAGGTTCTACCATAGGTGTCACTGACGTCACGACTGCAGGGGTAACGTCATTCTGGTCACTGAACTCGCAAAGCACTCGTAATGAGTCATCGCAGGAACGAATTTCCGTTGTCAATTTTCCGTCGGCATTTAGTTTTCCCCCAACACAATTGGTGATGGAAATGTTTGGTATATCTATAACATAATTGTTTTTCATGCTTGTTTAAATAATCATTTATATTAAAAGTTTGTTTTTCATACAGCACGTAGTATAGCCCTCCCCATTTCTTTTATTTGTTTTCAAGTATTACTTTTATCTCAGCTCAACGATGTTGATAGGAGCTTTTTTATTAGGAATGTTTCAGCCATTTTTGTTCGGATTCTCGCTATACCTGAGGTCCCCTATATATAGGGCTTGACTTAGACACTGTTCTGTGTAATCAGTCGACCCGGTGTAGATAGACGTATGCTATGCAGCGACAAATATAACAGTTACTGTAATACTTTGTCTAATGCAAGAAAGATTCCAAACAAGAAAACATTGATGTAACCATCAATATTATCGCCCGGGAAATATATAAAGTAAACAATGAAATTGAGTCTTGATCATCAAACCGCTTCGATATGAGTAAAAAGGCATGCGTTTAATTGATGAAGACGATAGTCGCGAATATTTTGAAAACTTATAGTCGGATAAAAATCAAACAAAAACGATATACCATTTTAAACTTGATCAATTCCTCAAGTAAATGTTGGCTGCATAAAATATAAATTGACGTTAGACACATGCATCACCAATATTCGAAAATGTATTAATTTTAAATTTTAGAATATAAAACACGAACTGTGCAGAGTACGTTTTTATGCAAGAAGTAAAATTCGGTGTTCTAAACAAAGGGACCTGTCGTTTTTTCGATAGTAAATGATAAACAACTTTATATTTAATACATGTATGAAAAACATATATATTTTTACAGATTCACTTTTTTGAAGTAAATATATTATGTATCTCGTAATTTATAAACGGGGATCACTTCTTATTAACAATCTTTTCAATGTTTAGAAAATCTTTAATTCTAAACAACTACTCCCACCCCAATCCCCATACACCAACACTTAAACTTGTATGTATAGAGCAGCCCGGTCCTCCGGGCTGCAATAACTTATTATTAGATTTGTACAGGTCAGTGCAGTATATAAACAAACACATATACACGTAACTGCAATAAAATGTAAACAAAGATAATGCAAGATAACAAGCACGAACACGGGTCCATTTCCAGGCAACTATGAGCTCTACAAGAACCTAAAATGTATTATCTAGGAATGAACATTGCCAGACTTGCTTTTGATGCTCGACAAACCTACATTTTGCAGACGAGTGATCAGATTACAATTTTTGGAGCAGGTCCATTTCCGAGGAACTTTGAATGCTATCTGGACCCATCTTTCATGGATGATGCATCTATGGATGTACAATATCCAACCTTCTTCAAATATTTGACCTGACCTATATTTTTCTAGATGAGTAAATTCTAACCATAATTGTACCAAATTAGCAAGAATGATGTTTCAATTGATGGACACTTCCAGACTTAATTTGAATCTGCCTAAAATTTTCCAGAAGAATATCCTGCCAACAGGGTAATGTTTATGGAATAGCTCTATTATTGTATGGCCAGTTAGGATAAAAATTTCATGGGTGATGCATCTAAATATTATAAACACACTTCCAGATATGCTTTAGATGTTGGAAATGATTGAAATTTTTTGATAGTGAACAGGTACAATGTAAAAGCCATTGATCTTTAGAAGCACATAATTACAACCCCCCCCCCCACACCTTTTTATTGCAGTATAGTCAAAAAAGGCCAAGTGAGGTAAAGAGGTAATGTATATTTTTTTTTATATAACACTTTTTCCTAAGTAACAGAATTTTCAGGTTTTGACAATTTTCCATTTTTTGGCCCACCTTTCATAAACGATACTACGTGCTTATGTTTAAATATACAAGTATTGCAAGAAAACATGTATTAACATTTCTTAGATTTATTGTATTTTTTTCTAATTTTATGTATCAACACCTTTGAAAACAACGTCATATTAACATAAAAATATGGATGATAACCTATCCCAGAATTGATATTTTTCATTGTTTTGTTATTGTTCACAATTTTTTTCTTTAAAATATGATAGCCTATATGATAATAAACAATGTTTAATGAATTTAATATCAATATCATAAAAACATCTTCACCTAAGCCAAACACCATCTTGTGTCTTCTGAATAATCCCACCCAGTATTTGTCGTCTGCCATTGGTGACCCCAGTGATTGTTTAGGGATAAGAAAGGTAGGAAACTCCAGCAGACCCTGGGCGGTTTGGTAGCTGCTCAGCACCGCATCTTGCCATGACTCTACAGGCAATGTGTACACAAACAGATGATGACTCCGGGGAAAGTTTAGAGCTGCAGATAAAAACCAATAAATATTTTTCTTTGAATTAAAAACTATTCATAATAACATGAAGCACTGTGCAGAAGTATAAATAAAATTGAAAACTTCTGGCAAAAATAAAGGAACTTCATAAAACTCGTCCCACACTTTTTAAAAACAATTTACTTGTTTTTCAAAGAAGCGTTTTCTTTTATGTTACTTCAAAGATAAATATAGAATTCATGAGCAAATAAAGAAAGTAGCTAACTAAGTGACTTAATACTAACTCATTTTCATTCATGGGCAAATAAAGAAAAATGTAACAGTACAATCGGATTATAAGCTTGCAAATACAGCGTCCCGTATGCCTCTGATAAATTCAATTGTAAACATTGGCGCAACCCAATCACAAAATTGATCTTTTATAATCAACCCCCCAAAACTAAGAAAATAAAATTCCGAACAAGTATAAACTGACCTGTTCGATACGTGTATCCTAACTCTGAATTATCACATGGTACAACAACTGGTTGCCCAAACCAGAAATACTGGGCACCGGTAGTGTTATATTCGCCATTATAACCAGAGGCTAGACATTCTCCGAGTCCCTGGTACTGTGAAGTAACTGTTATAAAAAGATAATTATCTTAATATTCAAAATCTCAGTTTCATGTTATGAAACATTAGTTTACATTTTGTTTATCAACAAAGAAATCTTTCGTCAGTTTAGTATCTGTAATCTGTAATTCAGCGATAGTTTTCGAAATAAGTCTTTGATTTCTTATTTTATATCTAGTGATGACTTTCCTGAATTGATACTCTTGATTTCTGTTCTGTTGCATAGAACATTTTAAATATATATATATATATATATAAACTCATTAGTTAAATAAAAAATACTCAATAAACCAGAAATTACCAACAATTAAAAAACATTATTACCTATTTGATAGACAACAACATTATGGTCGACGCCACAAAAATCGTTCTGGGATCCTGAGCACTTCTGAGGAACACACTTTCTGATTTCAGATAAAGAGAAATTTCCTCCATAGCAGTAGCAGCTATTAGACTAAAATGTCCATAACAAGTGAGAGTGGTAAATTAAATATAAGGAAGGTAAGCACTCGAAAACTTAAATCTTTAGATATCGTAGAATCTACACTATTTCTCAAACTGATGAATTTTTATTGATTATATTTTGTACATTCATTGTTTTATATAACAATGGGACAAACCCGTAAAACACTGGGGGTCGTGGTCACTTTTTGTTCAAATAGTTTTATAGTTTGTATTGTTTTGATTTGTAAATTTTTATTTAGATGCTGTCTGTCCCCATTTTTGTCCATTTTGGTATTTCAAGCATTTAAAAAAAATGTAAAAAGGGGGTTAGAAAATATTCACACGGTTTCTGTCTCTAATTTTTGAAAAAAGAACTTAAGAGTGTTTGGATAAAAAAAACAATAACATTTTTTGCTTGTCTAATATTTGGGTGAATTCTACTTTTAAATCGTTGCTATGAACTTTTTGTAAAATATTAATCATTTCATATTTCTTAATTAGTTGGGGTTTTTTTCCATTAAAGAGAAAGTAGAACTCTTTTAATGTGATGTATAAGTGTACGTACCCCTAGTCCAAAAACAGTAGCACCTTTACAATAGTCATGGCAGGACCTGACATCATGTGTCTCCAGTACTCTGCTGTTTTGGACTGGGCTTGAGACAATGGCGCCGACGTAGTGACAACCTGTTATGATATCGAAATATAATATGAACCACCTATACAGTTTAAGCAATGCATTTCTCTATATAAGCATTGCATTTCTTTATATTGAGATCATTCCAAATATTTCTTGCTTGTTCTATTAATCTTAAAAGCTTTTGAATCAAACTTGATTGAATTGCAAGTTTGTTTGAATTTGGTATAATTTATTCCTGTTAATGTTTTGTAAACTTTTGCATTTACAGAATTGTATTTTTTCCATGTTGTCATGTACGTTTATAGCTTTATATTAAACAATTAATTATATTTAAATTGTGTATTCTGTGTTTTATTACTAGCTTTTGATAAGTATATGAAGTGCATGATATACCTACCAAGAATCTTAATCCATTTTGTATGTTCCACATATGCCCCTATCCAAAATACCTCATCTGTGGCCGAGCGACTGGAAAGAACTATTGAATCGTTTGAGACATTGAAGGAAGTTTGGGATCCAAGAGGGGCACACTGTGTTTTAGCAGACGACCATTGACTCGTTGATTGACTTAAACTTGCACGAATTTCTGTTTAGATAAATAAATAAATCTATTCATACTGTTGTACATGTAAGTATGTTCTATTTTGGCATTAAATCTCAGACACACAGTATATCAAAAATAACTTTGAAAGAACACCTGATATAATGTTAATCTTTCATAAAATGTTTAAACTCAGCCCCTCTTTCAATACATTTTTTCGACTAATTATTATTCCGTGTTTTAAATATAAAATGCATTTAATTAGTTATCAATTAATCCCCTCTCCCACCATTGCGAAGACAAGGGGATGTTAAATATCATTTGTCTTTCTGTCTCTCAGTCTGACACAAAAACACTATCCTTGTACATAAGTTCTGAAAGAAATTTATGTTGAAAACATGGTAATGCTTACCTCTTCCATAACAGATGGTAACTATAACCATAAACACCACACCGAAAAATCTTAAAATCATTTCAGCATCTTATATTGATTCATTTGCTTCGTGTTAAATGACCCATAACCGTGACCCAGATCCTCTTGTGACATCATGCTTCCTTTTAGAAACGGATATTGTGTTGTACTGATCCTTTATCTAAAATTACGACGTATCCTTGATTAGATCATTTTAATCACTGATACACATTGTTCATAGATTTAACCATCTGTTATGGAAAAAAGTCTATTCCCAGAAAAGAAAACACATACATTGTATGTTTTCAAGTTTCATAAATATCCGACGCAAATCCTCATATAATTCATTTTAATGAAGAGAAACAATATAATGACATTACAAATTGTTAAATCGCCGTGGAATCGCAGGGAAATTGCACAAATTTCTGTAAAATTTTCACAATATGAAGACGTCACGGCGTCCCTACGGCGACGGACGCGATTCTACGGCGATCTCACGGCGTTCTACTGCGTTCCCATGGAGATTTCCCGGCGATTGACTGCGCTTCCGCGGAGTTTTCACGGCGCGTTAGGAGTTTTCACCTCGCGTTCACGGCGTTCTCACTGCGCTTGGCTGCGTTCACAATACGTTCACAATGCGTTCTATGCTCATTGATATATATTCAGAAGGAATTTTAAACATTTTTGTTTAAAGATTCAAGTTACACGATGAAAAGACTTCTAATAAATATTCTTAATAATTAACAAATGTTCTATTTTAATAATTTAGTACTAAATTATTAATAGTTTTATGATTAAACTGCTTTTTTTTGCAATTTTATCGGTTCAGATGTGTTGTTAGATTTTCTTTGATTTTATTATGAATGTAAAAAACAAATAATAAATAAACACACTGAAAATTAAAGTTTTCTACAAAATTTAATTGAAACAACAGAACAAGTTCTGGTGTAATTTTATCTTCCATTTTTTTCACTGAAATGCTCCTAGTGCAATAATTACGTTGGAATTATTGCTGATCAAATATGATCCCATTGCTCCTGTTTTGTGAGCTGGCTGACAACGCTCTAACAACGCCGTGAAAGCGCATTGTGATTGCAAACGGACGCTGTAGAGACACCATGGGAGCGCAATGATCGCAGTGACAACTCCGTGTTGTCGCCGTGTAGTTGCAGTCGAAAAAATCACAAGACGATAAATCTCATTAGAAGCGCCGTAAGAACGCGATAGAAACGCAGTGACATCTCCAAGGACTCCGCGACATCTCCTTGGAAGCGCAGTCTACTATCACTGCGTTCATGCCGCGATCATGTGCGTCTTCGCGGCGTTCGTACGGAGCTCCCATCACGTTGGAGATCTCACCGCGCTGCTACGGCGATCATACTACGTTTCTACTGCCTTCTTATCAGACCGCGATCATACGGCGCGTACTTTGTGCATGCCCAAAGTGATCGCCGTCCCCTGGCGTTCTAGGAGACCCTACGCGACCCTTCGGCGTTCAGTGGAGATCTCGCCGCGTTGTCACGGCGCTGTAGGAGACACTACTGCGATCACCTCGGCGTTTGCATTTTTTGAGGACGCCGTGCAGTCGCCGTGAGGACGCAGCCCTTGTGTGACAGGGGTTTTACTTCATCGATAATATATAATAAACTGGACACGACACTAAGTAGAGTGAAGAAAAAAATACAGCCATACATTTTAAAATTATTACATTAACATTAATAATTAGTATTTAAAGGACGACTGTAAGTACATTCTAAAATTCAACATCTAAATCTTGTTATGATAGGTAGTTAAATTAACTACTTGGGAATGGACATGCCTTCCTAAAACATCTTTCAGGTACAACTTCTATACAATAAACGTCACATGCAGAATCTTTATGCTGTTCACGTTCCTTTATTTTCATCATCAAAATCCAAGTCCTCTGTCTTTGGAGCGTCGTTTATTTCATGTGGGTAAAGCATGGATGCCTTAAATTCTTTTTCATCATATCTGATATGTTTAAAGTCTAAAGTAGACGATATTTTAGGAATTAAATAATTATTATATTACAAAGATATTTAACTATTTTTCTAACTGTAAGTTGGTGATCTTTCATGTCAGATTGCTTAACAAAGGACACGTCTCTTTTCCAGCTTGCTTTCACTGGGCAACAGAACAAACATCATGATTAAACATCGATCTCCCTTAACTTCCTTCACTAAAACAATCAATCCATTTGATGACAAAACTTCTGGCAAGTCTTCTGTCTTCATGAACCGTGTACAAATTATCATAAGTTTCTGCAAAGGAATTTCCAAGATATACGTTTAACTTATCAGCCGTTTGTTTTTCGAATACGACTGTGTCAACCATTTTTGCCACAAGTAATCTACATACATGTATTGATGTCTTTTTAACATTATGACGTCACAAACATGGGACAAATCGTTTCATTACGTATGCTATTTTCGGAACATGTGAATGACTCTGTGTGCCTAATTATATCCCCGCTTTTATCCCCGCTTGTAAAGCGGGAGGGTATATAGTAATCGGTATGTCCGTCCGTCTGTTACGCTTTGGAGTACCAATTTCCTATCCGCAACTCCTCTCATACCACTGAAGAAAATTTAATGAAAATTTCACAGAATCTTTATTACAATTACATATTGCCATTGTGCACCTTCTATTTTACTTTTTGATCTGACATATATTTGAACACTGCCATTATATTTAACCCCCCCCCCCTGCCGGAGGGCCGGAGGGTATATAGTCATCGGGATGTCTGTCTTTTACGCCTTGGGATACCCATCTCTTATCCGAAACTCCTCTCATACCACTGAATGAAATTTAATGAACTTTCACAGAATCTTTATAACATATTGCCATTGTGCATCTCCTATTTTACTTATTGATCCGACACAAAAGTTTTTAAGATCAAAGAACACGAAGAAAAAAATCACACATTCAATGTTTCAAAATTGTCTATTTTGCCTGTTGTGGATTCACCATTCTGTTTGGTGGGCCAGTGTTCGTGAAATCTTGTTGGGACCTTTAAAAATCCATGAATTTTCATCCCAACGAATATTTTTCATGTAACATATTCTCTACAAACAAGTTCACAAAGAAATATGAAATTTCCCTTACCTAAGAACATTGAACTCAACTAATTTAGGTGATTTCACAGTATTTGAACAAGTGAGAAAAATATAACAATCTATGTTTTTATCAAAGTCATAAAAATCGGAAGTGTTGTCTAAAAATTAACGTTTAAGACCTTTTGTACGTACACAAGAGATTTTATGACGTAAATCAAATTGTTTTGAAGTATATTTTGCGTTTTTCTCCCAAAAAATTAAAACCACCAAATGAACACATTATCTATCTGTTTATAAATGTCGTGCAAATGAAAAGATCGAGTGGGTTGAATAAGGTAGCATACATGTAACAAAGATTAGTGAGTAAGAGTCAAGTCAGCTTTATTAAAAGTTATAAACAGTAGGAGACATGGTCATACAGAAAAAAAATGCATGTCCCCTCCCCCGTTAAGGGAGGGTATTTGAAAAAAATAAAAAGTTTAATTGTAATTAAAAATGTCGATATAATTAATAAGACAATAAATTGAAAATATTATTATTTTATCATTTCAAGTAAGTTAATTACATACCTAATTTGATTTGTTTTCACCACAACGACAATGTTGGAGACGTGTTTGTTCTACCAATATGATTATTGTTACTCCTTGGAATATTCTTTGGAAGGAAATGGGGTTTTCAGCTCGAATACTCTTATCATTTTGAGTTCATAGCATTTCGGCGGAAATTGCAATATTCGAGATAGGATGATTTACGTTTTGTGAAAATAAAACGAGATACACAGGAGGAAATTTATAATGTATGTCATACTCGTACAAAGCAAGTAATTGCTTTTAAACAAAATGGCTAAGCATACTACCAGTTTAAGACATGTATTTTTTTGTAAGTATATAATTCAAAAAAATGTACTAAATGAACATATATTGCCTCATATTTCTGATATTCAAGCTTTTTTGTGTATGCTATAAGAAAAATCTCGTAATGCGTTGATAGCGTGTTAGCCATTACAATAATTCAGACATCTTTGTCGAGAAGGTAGCTCTGGTTTGTAATATTAATGAGAACGACGGAAAAAATTGATGTATTGTATCTTGTTTAATATCCCTCTAGTGAGATCTTTTTCGTGATAAGCACCTACTGCGACACGGGACCTCGGTTTATACGGTTTCATCCGAAGTACCGGTCTCTACGTTTCAAAGGGGAATTTAAACCTGCAACGTAAGGATCAACTCTTTCCTTTGCGACTCTTAGAGCAGACGCTCCAACCACTGCGCCACACGGGAGACCGAAGGAAAAGAAAGATACCGCCTTTATTGGCATCAGCAATAAAAAAGGAAAACGGCTATTCGTTTATGCTTGTGTTGCAATTTGTTAATAAATGCAATCTAGCAGTACCTTTTTGAAACAGTTTTACGAAAACTTTCATATTCAGTATTCATAGCAACGTCATTCATCAAAAGTCAATAAAACAAGCAAATTCAAAGAACAGAGGTCCCTGTCTGTGAATTGGAAGTCAAATATATGAATGCCCCATCATGTTCCATTCAAAAGTATTCACTAAAATTAAAATCTGTGAACTAAAAAGAAAGAAATCAGAATATTAGACATTCGCTAGGATAAAAAGGTATTTTCATAAGTTGGTTCTGCGAATGAATATACGGACTGTTATGAAATTATGTGTGGAAAATTGTCAAAGGGACGTTACACAAACAAACCATTATCACCTCTAATCAATTTTATGTCTCGAAGTTGAAGTTGAATTTATAAATGAAAGCTAGAGCACGTTTTATGTACAAACATTTAATTTCTAAAAAGAGGAAAATTAGTTGGTGAAACAAGGGTGTTATGCTATTTTTTTCACACTGACTTGTCAACGGATTTTTTTTTCGTTTACCAAATCATAAGGAGAACCATACGCCAGTTGAGAGCGGTCGACGTGCCATGGAACCTAATACGACCTCTGATATTTTAGAGGTCAGTGCTTCGTGTACTTTTGATTTGTGTTGTATAATTGGACTTTTGAGCATTATTACTTTTCGACATCTTTGTAATTCATAAAAGCGTTTGCAAGCTTTTATAAACTGGCTTCTTTTTTTATCCACAAGTTATGAAGTAGATTTCAGAATCACAACAACTTTAGCCTTGTAGCAAAATAAGTTACGTATTAATTATATGTGTCCTTTTTATTGTATATGTAAATATACAGAATATTATCATTTCAATATACACATATTTATTAAAAATACTACTTCTAACACTTTTTCATTAAACACACCATAAGAACAAAATCGTGGGCTTAATTAAGCAATTCCAAAGTTCACATTATAAGTAAATCAATAATAATTACTTGGAATCTTTTTTTCAATTGAATGACGAGTATCTGTTAACAAACATTTCATTTTACAACACTCTATAAATTCAATTAAATTAAGTTTTATATAAATCATTTTCTATTAATCACAATCTAACATTGATATTCTCTTCTGCACTTTTCTCATCAGAAATCTCCAAATAATCACGAACACTCTCCATGGTTTCATAATTATCATTATTTGCTGATTCTAATCGGTCTCTTTTCATATGATCATACATAGAATCTGTCTTTTTCATACGCATTGGAATGACGTAGTCATTTGCATCAAATTGAGGGGTCACCTGCGTAGTTGTTTTGTATTTTCTAGAACTACCGCGATAAAACAAATTTAATGGAGGGGTAGATGTTGTAGATTTTAAGGCAGCATGTAAATGCTGATAAGTGTCTTTTACATTCTTATACGTCCTCATACTTGAGGCTCTCTTTTGTTTGTTAAGGTCAATTTCATACGCTTCGTCAAGAGTGTCTAGGTCTCCTTCGCGTTTCGAAAGAACACGTGATATTCTGGACGGTTCAAGGGAGGCTGCTCTTCCGCCAACCCATTTAGAAAGAGGTATTCGATTGGCTACAGCACGTAATGTAGCCTCCACATCTCTGTTTGAACTGACCTCTGGCTTAGGTCTGCGTTCTAAAACATGATAAAAATGATCATTGTCTTGCTCCTCTCGCTCTTCATTTACTTCTATACTTGTTTTAGGAGTTTCTTTATTTTTTAATTCCTCAAGAATATAATACTCTCCTTCGGGAACCACATCTGGAATGCTATGTCGCGGGGTGGGTGGAGGTGTTGGAGGCGTATCCTCCGCATACATTTCTAAAATACCTTTTATTATATTAGAATCAGATTGTCTCCGGATGGGAAGGTCAGCTAGTCTAGAACCGCTGGAAGTACTCGCAGAAGACAAAGTTGGATCTGGTACGCTCGGTAAACCTCTTTTTACCTTTCGTTTTGTGCTTCTTCTTTTTTTCTTTTCTGGTAGGGATATCGACTCATTCGAAAGTTGGATGTCCAGTTTGTTGGAGATCGTATCACAATTTGATACAATGCTGTAGATGCTCTCAATCTCTGTGTATAATCCATCATTATCAAGCTTTTCAGTGGACGTGCTTTTTGAGGTTAGGCGTTTTTTTCTTATTGTGCTATAGAGAAGATAGAGGTATTAAACATTATTTGTATTTTTATAAACTACTATCTTAAAATGATAAACGCGTTTGGGGGTTAGACTCAATGTACATTTCTTTTATTTTTAAGATCTTTCGCTCAGGCGGTAGACCTTCTACCGATTCTGGTGGCTAAGATTATCCATATTATTCTTTTTTTCCTAGACGCCAACTTTAAGACCTCATAACCCGCTCATACACTAGAAATGTCTCGCAAAAATTGACACGTTTTCTTTGATATCTTTGTACCGGTCAATTTTGTTAAAATATACATAAAAAAAGTTTTGCAAAATTATATGCGTCAATTTTTGTTATAAAATAATGAAGCAAAAATGTTTATCATAACAATCTGCATCAATACATTGTAAAATTATAATCATGTTACGTAATTAGGGGGTCATAAGGGGCCAGAATGCCAAATCTTTGATTCTTTATATCTCCAAAGGGGGAAATATTTTAATAAGCAGTATGGAATACAAGATGTTCAGAATCGTCTTCTAAATAATATACAAGCTGTACAACCATTCAATATTTCCAAAAACGTCGCATTAAGGATGTAAAGGGATGGCCCCTAAATTTTTCTATCCTACATAGCTCGAAAACGAAAGGAAATGTCTGAATAGTTGTTAAAAAAAAATTAAAATCAGAAACCTTGTCATTTGATATGAAGAAAAAAGGGTCTGACCCCTCAAATAAGGGACCAAAAGACTTTCATTTATAACTATTCAATAATATTATATAAAGCAAAAGAATTTAATCAAAGGAGAGAAGTCCTGATATCATTATGATTTAACAAAGATCATAGTCAAAATCCCATCTTGTCGAAAATCGGATGAAAGACCTACTCGTAGCTCGCAACGAGATCGCATCGAGTTCTGAATTATTATTCTTTTTGTTAGTTTTATTTATATTTTATGAAGTCTCTTGTTTGTAGATGAAAATCAAAAGAATTATATATTGTCATTTGTAAATTTATCTTATTTTTATTCCGAAGCGCATAAAAACCAAGGTTTATGATCATATCAGTAATAAGAAACAATAAACAGTAACTGTTGTTTAAAATTAAGGACAACAACAAACAAGTTCTTTATAAATGCCAGCTCAGGAGGTAAGATAATTACTTATATTAAAAGGTTATTAGTTTAAATTACTTACCAGACGATCCAACAAACTCCAGATATTATCAAAACAAACAATGCACCAGCAAACACAGTGATGATGATGAACAAGTTCAAGTCCATGTCGAAAAACGTGTCTCCTGACGAAAACAAAGATATTCAACAGGATGCTTAAAAATTATCATGGTCGGATTTCCGACGTGACAAATTATTTAAATAAATTTTATTTGAAGAATAATAACGCCCTTTGAACTATAAATAAATCAAGGAAAGTGAAACAAATTATTTAATACATATTAAATATATACTTATGAATAAGTAAACTTAAGGGTGCCGACTGTGGTTTTATTGTTTGAAAACTACTATAGTGAAGCTTTTCATTTTTATACCATATATAACTTACATTAACTTAAGTGTAAATGCAAAGTTTGGGGAAAATCTACCGCCCAGGTATTTTTAAGGGACCGTCTCAAAATACAAGTACATTTACTATAGGATTATATGGGAAAGTGCCAATTTTTCGCACTTTAAAGCAAATTATACAAATACTACAATAGACTTCTTGCTCAAACTATAATATATGATGGGTAGTATTAAATTGTACATTATATGTAAGAACCACAAAATTCTACTGCCCTATTTCCAGAGGGGGCATCTCAAAATGCCAAAAAAACCCGAATTTCCTTGTTTTTAGCCGGGCTTATTGCTCAAAGAGCAATTGCCGGCTTATGTGATCCTGTTCACGGCAGGATGTTGACCCTATAGTCGCCATTTTAAAGTTACGTGCAAAAATATAGTTCTTACTCTCAACCGCTTTTGAGATAATACAAACGCTAAATAAAGCAACAAAAATAAAACGAAGTTTTATCTATATAAAACAAACATTAGTAGTAATGACTTTGAAAACTTCATAAGTCAAAGAACATACTAGTTCATTAGTGTAAGGATTTTTGATAATCAGTGTTACCGTAGTTCTCTACACATACGAGGTAAAGCAGGAGAGGGAACCAGACTGGGCTGTTTGTTTACATTCAGCTGCGGTACCAGATTAATTCTGATTCTGACAAAATCGGACCGTGGTATTAGGATTGAAAAACTCACTGTCAGTGTCTTATCATTTATATTGATAGTTTTAAAATAATTTTTTCATCAGAATATAAACGTGATTCTTGTAAGAAATCTATTCTACTCTGTAAATGAGCCCGGCTCTCTGTACTTCTGAGTACTTTGATTTAATAGAGTACTACAAAATACGATCCATACAAAGGATTTATTAAAAAAATTATAAAATGATAGAGATATTATCAGATTCCTATGTTTTAAAATTCAAGTACATATGTTTATTACTTTTGCTTTTATAACATTTTTTATTACCCCATTTTTGAGAGCGTCACGTTATCTAACGTCAAAAACACTCTATTACGACGCCAACCTACCTGTCACTTTAAAAATCCTTTTAAAAATCAGTTATTTAAAATTATAAGAAAATTTTTTGACCCGTAATTTCTTAATTTTCTTTCGTGTTGTTAATTTAGTGAAAAAAGTTGCTTTACAACAGTAAATACGCTTCATTTTACTATCATGCGCGAAATATTGCGCAGTGGAAACCATAGTCGGCCCCCTTAATAATAATATTAAGCGTTTACTTTAGATTTTTTTTTACAATATGTACCAGTGTTGTCAATGATATTCCGGATTGTTGTAGAACCAATAGATGAAATATTACGGGTTAAAGTAGGCATACTGGATGAAACTGTTGTTGAAGAACTGATAGAGGAAATATTTTGAGTTGTAGTAGACATACTGGACATAGTAGTTGTTGTTGTGCTCAGTATCGATAAAGCAGTTGTTGTTGTTGTTGTTGCAGTCGATTCTTGCACTTCACATAGCACTGATAAACTCTCATTACAGAATCTATACATTAATGTGAGCTTTCCATTACTATTAACCCTTCCAGCGACACAATGGGCTTGGAGACCTCTAGGCAGTTCTGAAAGGACAAAAACAGCATTTGTGGTTTCCGAAAGGGACGGATTGAAGAAAAATATTGTTCATGATTTAATTTAAAAATGCCTACCCGATTTGTACTCCATTTTATGTCTGCGAAGAAACCCAACCCAGTAACGGTCTCCTTCCTGAGGCTGACTTAAGTCCTGCAAACGGAACCGGAAAATGACAAATTCCAGCAGTCCAAACTGGTTTCCATAGCTAAGGTCCACCGCGTCTTGCCATGACGCCGCGGTCGACGAGGACAACCGGAAGCTATGGGAAGCAGGAAAATCGAGTCCTGAATAAAATATAAATTGTCTTCTTTAAGGACATGACATTTTGCTTTAGTTGATTTTTTAACTTTAAACCTAACTTTTCTTTCAAAGACAAAAACCTAAGTAAGGTTGGCAAAAACGCAACTTTTTTTCATGTTTAAAGATTCAGCATGCAATATGACCACAGGCACCTGAAGTATGGATAATACACCCCCCCCCCCCGCTCCATACATGTATAAAGAAAAACAAAATTGATCAAATTTTAAAATTAAAATGTATGATTTTTTTTCTTTGCCAAATGATAGTTGACAGCTTTAGATACCGTATCTAAAAAAAATCACAGGCACTTGAAGTATGGATAATACCCCCTCCCCCCTTTTTATTTTAATAAAAAAAATGTAAGAGTGTATAATATCTCAAAAATATAAAATTTCCCCGTCAAACACATCTATATGTCGTTATATGCAAGCAGATTGTACTTTTTCTCACGTTTAAAGAATGGCCTTATTCGGTATAATAAAAATACACAAGGTAAGAAACAAAAATTGTAAACAAACGGGGGTCCCTCGCTTCGAGACAAATTTCCAAGGTAATAACAGTGTTACCTATCATAATTTTGCAAACACTCTGTCTCGGAGATGTTTTTCTACAAAACTATTTAACCAAAACCCCGCCATTGATGGTTAATATGCCGTAATCGGACGGTTTATGAATCGGATACATAAAATTTTCTCCATTGGCAGCGTTGGAGGAGGTTTTGGAGCTGCTTTTCTGTTTCGCCTTATCTGATTGGTTAGATATTTAAACTGTATTACAATTAACCAATCAGATAAGGAGGAACAGAAAAGCAGCTCCAAAACCTCCTCCAAAGCTGTCAATGGAGAAAATCCATGTATCCGATTAATAAATAGTTCGATTACGGCATATCAAATGCTAATAGCGGGGTTTAGGTTTAAGAGACAAGTAAAAGAACATCTCCGAGACAGAGTGTTTGCAAAAGTGGTCTCTTAAACCTAAACCTAATTTTATATTTTTGAGATATTATACACCCTTACATTTTTTTTCATTAAAAAAAGGGGGGGGGGTATTATCCATACTTCAGGTGCCTGTGATAGGACCAGTTCAGCTTTGCAATTTACTCTTCGTTAATTCTGATTCATGGAAAGGTAGGATGGACCTAATTTATTTCTTTATTTATTGTTAACATTTTTCTCAACCGAAGGTCTAAAAGTATTAAAAATAGGTAAATGTGGACTGAATTCCAAAGTTAACCAATAATGAATTTAAAAACTAAAATGAAACAACAGAAAATATAATGATGATAATAAAAATTTTAAAGCTGATTTTAACCAGAACTTGCAAGGAGTGGTGACCGACCCTTCGGATGAAACTGGAGAGACAGCAGTAGGTTCTCGCACAAAAAGAAACCTCTCTCTTCAAAGGCAGTAACTTCTAAGCATAGGTCTAAACCTGCACTCCTCCATCGGTTAGAGGTGGTCCCTCAATATGAGTGAGAGATTCTCGAAGGAATGTTACACGTGCAAATAAACAATCGAAAATACAAAATTAACATTACTTGTTCTATAGGTATATCCCAGTCCCTGAGTGCTACAGGGTAGAACGAAAGGTGCCCGAAACCCATAGTAACTGGTGCCACCCTCTGTAAAAATGCCCGTGTACAAAGAGGCAAGGCATTCCTCTACGCCTCCAAAATCTTCAGTGTCTAGAACAAAAAAAGATGAGTGCCTTTAAAACACAATTAAAAGCGATGTTTAACTACGAAACACGTTTTTTGTCAATTTTTTTTTGTAGGTAAAATAGAGTAACCTTTTTTATTAATTCAATCGAATAATCAGAAATTTTATACATGTGCATGAAGTTGATTTTGCCTTTTTTTATAAGATCTAGGAAACTTACCTATCTTGTAGATCATTATGGATACTAAATTGTTTGTAGTCACATATTCACCACAGAAATCGTCCGGATTACCAGAACATCGTTGTGGGTAGCATCGTCCATTAGTTACTGTTGGAATCGTGTCACCAGTAAAGCAATAACACATTATATTCTGAAAGCAAAATATTTTGCCTCAGGAAAATGTGTTCAATAATTAATTCGTTAAATTTTGATTACTTTTGTAAATATTGAATTTATAGAATCAATGAGAATTTTGTGTAAAATTCTGTTATGCTGATCTTTAATTTTTGTGAAATTAAGTTAAGTGTACAATACATGTGACCAGGATGTGTATTCACTTTGATACCAGTAAATTTTAATATTATTAATGGTATCGAAACGTAAAGGTTCTGTATAACTCCAAATCGTAAATAATTTTGATGCAAGTGTGCATCGTGCAGAACGACATATTTAAACTTGTTGTGCTTTAGTTGTAACTAAATTTTGGGAATAATTTTAACTTAATATTATGTGATAATTCCAATTTGTATACTTTTTTTTCCTAATACAAAACACATGTATGCTATTGAGCTCGAGAGAGAAAAAACTTTTTGGAGACTGTTAAATTTAAAAATGCATGTATTATATACAAGTATAAAATAATGGAGATATAAGTAGGCAAAATACTATACATTACATTAAGTTCTAAATGAACCGATTACAATTTGGTTAAAGGTATTGTGTACTTATAATTCAAATTAATAAATAAATAGAAATAAAGACTCGGTGATCGACATTGTGAATGTTAATTATATTTTGCAATTTTTGTCAACGTATAATAAATATTAAAAGACAATAAACTTTGTTCTTATAATATTCAATGAGTTAAAATATTCCAGGGCCAAAATATTCAATAACTACTGGTATGTAGACTTTAAGAATATTCCTCTAAATATGCTTTCAACATTAGAACAGTCATCAAGATTCCTATTTCTTTTGAATTTGGAAAACTGTTTTAAGAAATTCTGTATTGTTTAATTTTTAAATATATTTTGAAAAATAAATCATAATTAATGTAAGAGGTCTTCTGACGAGTGACGTATCAACTATATAAAGCCCAAATGAATAAAAATATACCTAATATTAATGGCTGTAAACAAACATCATTCTTGATGTTATATATATTGCATTATAAAATTACTATTGTAATTAAGTAATTCTAGAAAGTAAGTTTACAAGTGGTAGACATAAGATAAAATACTCACACTCAGAGCAAAGTACGTGAATCCACCACAAAATTCATAGCAATTATACACGTTAAACTGTGTCAAAGTGGTTGTCCGACTTACGAGGGGCAAAAGTGTCGACTCAGTAACTCTGAAACACCCTATAAATTTAAATCAAACTCTTATACCTTTTATAAAATTAAATAATCAAAATTCAATCTCATTTGTAGAAAACACATTAAAAGTTTTGTATAAATCTGTAAATTAATTTTCGTCGTTCTTCACTGCGTAAAAATGTATGAAAACACTTAGTAAGTCTCTTAACAAGTAGTAAAACTGAATGAAAATCTTATTTTATGTTCAATCTTACTTACCAATCATTTTTAACCATGATGAATACAGCCCATAGGCACCAATCCACGCCAGTCGGTCTGTGAACTCAGATGAGACAGACACATTAATGGTGGACACATTCAATGGATTCCTGGATCCCAATGGTGAGGCACAAAACTGCATTGCAGACTCCCAATCTCCATTTGATTGACTGATATTTGCTTGAATAACTGAAAAATTGATACAAAACAATTAGAATGTTAGATATTGTCATTCGCTTTATGTATTAAGTTCCTTGACGTAAAAACATAGAATAATAAATATCATATCGAAATATACTGACAAAATTTATTATCGAAAGTTGAAATAAAAAAAAAAAAGAAATTTGATTAAAGCGTACCAGTGCCATGGCAAAACTTGATTTTGCAGAACACAATCGTTGTCAATACACATAAAAGAAAACTCCATCCCATTATATAAATAAAAGGATTTCAATTTGACAAGGATATTAAATAACTAAAATCGACGTCAACCGGAAACGAGCAATCCACGAACCATCGGAAGACAACTGTATGATTCTAACACGAGGTCCGTATTGTCATTTGAAAGAAATGACCCCTGCATTGAAATATGTACAATGACTAGTTTGATAGTTAACGTTGTATTAGTTCACAGTAAAAAAAAACATCATATGGACTTTTGACAAAAACTTGGACGATATGAAAGGTGGGGTTGTATCTGGATCTATACACAATCAAAATTAAAAGTTTTATTTTCCTTTGCAATGAAATATTAAGATAACAAACAATACTCAAGTTCAAAAATCCATTGAATCCAATACAATCGAAAACAGATCAAACAATAACCTCCAAAAAATCAGAGGTAGGATCAGGTTCCATGGAGAACAAAGCAACCCTTGTCGACCGTGTACTCCTTGTCATGATCGGACACAGGGGGAAAATTCGTAGACATCAACATTACTATTAATTATCTGTTTTTTTTTTTTGGAAAATTTAATCACAATGAACATTTTATCAGAAAGATTTATTGATTAAAGGGTTTGTCTGCGCTACGGCACTTTATTTGTATGGTCAGGGATGCAACACATTTTTAAAAACTCAAGTTACATAATGAAAAGACTTCTATTCAGCTTTAGCAACATCATTCTTTTTTATCATGTCCATAATGTTTCATTTTTTACAATTTTAACAATTAAGATGTGTTTTTATCCTTTCTTTGATTTTTCAGTGAGTTAAGGTGATAAACACAATTGTTCTTATTTTTTTTAATCAAGTAGTTCCACATCACTTCAATGAAACAACAGAACAAAATCTGATGTAATTTTCGCTTCGCAATTCTACTTTGAAGACACGTGCTCTTGGTCAGGAGTGCAACAAATATATATTAAAATTATTGATGAAGAAATAATGAGTATAATGACTGTTTTTGTTGACCTCAGTTGCTCATATTACTTGTCCTAATAAGGTAAATATCCCATAAAGTGTATTTTATCTTCGAAATATATATATATAATTTAACTAGTTTTTTGGTTGTTTTTTTTTTTACACATACAGGTATTAAGAATAATACATGGTAAAGTCGTGTAAATACTTTCATATGTTCCGATTTTTGAAGTATTGTGCTAAAAATATAGCACAATTTTGTTACTACTTCCTGCTTTTAATACTTAATGAATTTTTGTCCAATGGGCTCAGTTTTCAATTTTACTGCAGTCAGAAGTACAACAAAACTGTCTTAAATATCAATTACCCTTATCTTTACTAAAAATTTAAAATTATTCCATGAGTAAAGAAAAGAATGAAAAAAAAATGATAAAGTGGGCAAAATGAATGTTGCACTTTTACACGAGAAGAGTTATGGGGTAATGAATTTCTTACTGTTATTGAATATCAATATTTAGAATTAAATGATATACACATGAATATGTGCATCTCTTCATGGTTAAGAGAAAGCATTTATTTAAATGTGTAAAACACTTGTATTCAGAATCATCATGCTCCTAGGTATTGAAATAATCGATCCATAAATAAAAAAAATTAATACAAACAAACTAGAAAAAAACAAAACAATCAAAAACGATAAAAACCATAATTTATTCTTATGCACAAATTATTTATCCTTTGTTGTTAATCATCCTTAAAGATATTATAAGCGATGTCTAATCACTCTGTAATTGTCCTGAAAATTTATAAAAATGAATTTTAGGCTTCAGGGCCTTAAAACTTAGATGAGCTCACTTTTGATCCCAGTCTCACTTTTCCATTCTTTATTTCTTTTGTAAACGTGAGACATAGATCAAAATTGAGCTCAACTAGTCTTATGGCCACCCAGCTGCCTGGTACAACGTCAATTGACATATCGAATCATCAAGGACATACATGTACGTATACCTATGTGTCTACCGGTATATTGTCATACATGTAAATGTTCAATATAGTGCTTCTTTGGTGACATCTTTGCAGCTCTAATTATCATCGACATTTAAATACTTTGGCGCTTTATTCTTACTTCGCCATATTCAGCATACAGATCTTTAGTAAAACACAAATAATTGAATTCAATATTTAGTTATCAATGTTCACAGCAACATTTGAAATATTATCTTTGGAAGTTTCATAATTCGTGACATTTGGATGTTGCATTTTTGTTTTCTTTGACCTTCCTTTCGTTCATCATTAATGACACTAGGGGTTGCATTGACACTGAAGCTGGCAACTAATTGCCTCATAGTTTCTGCAATATTTACATCCTTTTAAAAATATCAGATTTCCTTTACTTCCTTTGCAGTTAAATGAATTGTATTCCCCTGTCATTGTACATTAAGAAAATAATATAAACTCTGTCAATGTTCTTTTTCGTCCGCAGATTCCTCGGCAGCTGAGGATCTCGAAGATTCCTCGTTTTTCGTGTTTTCGTAACTTACCTGACTGAGACCGTCAGTATCTTGACTATCAGAATCTAGAACAGTTTCGTTGCTTACATTTTGTGGTTCTTGAGATATAATTTCTAGATACTCAGGGCCTTCCATCTGCTGGGATGTAGCTGAGGCCGTTGTTTTATCTGAGGATGGTAAAGTGTTAACATACTTTACGGAAGAGATCTTTTCGGACTTGTTGTGTTCAATGTCATCATAAATCTCTGAATATCTTGGTATCTCCTCATCATTGGTTATTATTACTGAATAAATGTTCTCTTCGTATATGGAATCTAATGTATCTTCATAATGCAATGTTGCATTATTTTCCTGTATTGGCTTCCTACGATTTGGAGTAGTGCGTTTTATAGACACATTGGATTGAGTTTGTCGACTTTGAAAATTTTTTCTGAAATTAAAAAAAACGGAAAATAAAATTTACAATGAAAACCATATCATTATAGCAACAATCGGTAATTAGGAATGGAAATTTACTTTTCTCACCTTATTAGTATAACGATAGCAGTCAGGATCCCTACTCCTAGGATAGTGGATAAAACAGAAATAGTGATGAGAAGACTTGTATCCTGTGTATCAGACGTTACAACTGCTAAAAGGAAAACACGACCCTTAGAATGTAGAATTTTACTTGCAATGAAATAAATCACTTATAATTCATTAAATAAATTTTAACTCTTATAAACTTTTTAAGGATTTAGAGTTGAAAATATATGCTTGATACAAAACAGTTACTTAATTATATCATTTTTGCAAGATTTTCAACATATATGTTTTGAATTCTCAATTTTCTTCAGAAAACGCAAATCATTACCTTGTATGCTGTTTGTGACAATAGATTGTATTGTGGACGTCATCGTCATCTTTGGCGTTGTAGTCGATGGTGACATTGGACTTGTAGTAGATGATGACGTAATTATTGGTTGTGACATACACCATACAGGAAGTGAATTCTGGCAATCAAGATTCCTGAGATGTATTTTACCTGTGTTATCCACTGTGGCAGCAATGCAGTGAATATTTGCTTGTGTAGACAAAATGTCTGTAAGTTTTAAATGAAAAAAAAAGAAATAAAATCAAGTGAATTTATTTTCTCTAATTTATATTCTAATTTAATTGACTTCTTTTTTGTTTTTTGAAGACCTTGTCTAAATTGAAGTTTTGATATAAATGATGTATCAGTTATAAGGATGAACCTGCGTTTGTACTGAGAGTGAAAATATAGTGTCTTCTGAAAATTCCAAGCCAAGCTTTTTCTGATGTGTTGAGAGCACTGTTGCTCTGTGCAGTGCAATCCAATTCCGTTGAGATCTGATAACCGGTCTGTTGATAACACCTTGATACGGCATTTGTCCACGCTGTTCTTGGATCGTTGTAGAAGATTCGAGAAAGATTATTTGTCCCCTCTTAAATACAAAGATGCCATGGTAACAAATGGTTTATTTCAAAAGTTTGTAGAAATCAAAATGAATCTTACATTAGAAAAATATAACTGAAATATATATTTGACGGTAAAAATTTTAATTAAACTTTGTTATAATGCTGAACTTCAGTTACCATGTTTACAAATAACACCATGTGGTTTGATGCAGTCTTCATCTGAGGGATTCTGGAAAGTTCGCATAGTTGTACCTCCTATTAGAACGTCCCCCGTATACTCTACCGTCATACATTCTCTAGAACCATTCGTAAGGAGGGTTTCATCTGCATGAAATCGGATCGCATCAACCCAATTGAAATATGAAACAATGCAAGACTGTACAAAAAAATACATCACCATCAATCAAAAATATGATTCTTTTTTCTGCAAATGAATATACGTTGAAAAGTGTGAAGCTGCCTTTTTATGAAATAACTTCAATTATTTGATGATCATTTCATAGAGTAATTTTTGTCTGTTTGTTTGTTGTTTAACCTCACTCTCGGGAATTTTTCACTTATATGGAGACCCCAACACTTGCCGGTGGAGAGCTGCAGATTTTGACCTATACTCGGCACCAAAGGCCTTTAAGCAGTGAGGAATCTTTCTTTTTTTTTTTGGAAAACAATCTTTAGCGACAATTTATTTTCAATGAAACTGACCAATTTCGTAAAACATGACGTCTGTCGCAATTCCAAGTTGATAGTTGTTACCATTACGACCACAGAAATCTCTTACGTCTCCTGGACAACGAGTAGGTTCACTGGATCCGGGAAATACTGGACTTCCCGACAGACAGAAACAATGGAATTCCTATAATAAATCAAAATATTTAAACTGTTTTTGCTATTGATGGGCATGATTTTACACTTTGAGCTTACAAAAGTAAAATTTGAATTTTGCAATAAATGATTTGTTTGCTTTGTAACAGCTTACACTTAGCGCAAATGTGTGAACAGTCCCCACAGAATTTCGACATGCATTTGTGCAGAATGTGACACTGTTTTGTGTACCGCCATGAATAACTGTACTCGATACAGTCTGTATGTCGAAGGGATCAACAAGAGTACAACCTGCAAAATCATTTATTTAAAACTTTTTATAGTTTCGACAGTATATATCTATCCAAGTATGGACATTTTTCCATCCAAATATATCGTTTATATACCCTTATATAATATATAATCATTTCCATAGAAAATTCATATAATCAAACAAAACAAATAAAAAAAAACAAACAAGAGCCCCCCACCCCTGGTCATGATTGAAAAAATTTAGAATTAACACTATCCCAGGATCCTTTTAAATGAGTTTCAGCTTTTCTGGCCCATTGGTTCTTGAGAAGATTTTTTCCTTCACATTTCTATGTGAAACTTGGATTACCTATTGTGCCCCCCTATCAGTCATGATTTAAAAGATTTAGAATCTACACTACCCTAGGAAGCTTCCACATAAGTATCAGCTTTCCTGGCCAACTGGTTCTTAAAAAGAAGATTTTTCCTACATATTTCAATGTGAAACTTGGATTCCCTTTTGTGGCCCAACCCTACCCCCGGGTATCATGGTTTTTACAATTCAGAAACTACACTAACACTGGATGCTTCTACATAAGTTTCAGCTTACCTGGCCCAGTGGTTCTTGCAATTTAAAACTTGGATTCCCTATTGTGGTCCTGCCCTACACCGCGGGGATCATGATTAAATTCAGCATTTCTGGCCCAGTGCTTCTTGAAAAGATTTTAATGACCCATCCTGTTTTTGTCTTTTCTTGATTATCTCCACTTGCAAGGGAACCTGGCCGTTTATTTAAGAATTTAAACTCCCCTTTACCCAAGTACTTTGTACCAAGTTTGATTAGAATTGGTCCAGTGGTTATTGAGAAGAAGATGAAAATGTGAAAAGTTTACAGACGGACTGATAGACGGACGGACAACGGTTGATCAGAAAAGCTCACCTGAGATTTCAGCTCAGGTGAGCTGAAACAACAACAAAGAAAAGAAACAAAGTTTCAAAGAGAAACATAAAACACACATAGAACCCAAAAAATGAAAGCAGCAATTTGTAAGTAAAATTTCTTTGAAATGATTTTATATTTCCGTAAATTTTGTTACTTTTTAGGCGGATCCAATGTGTATGGTAACGATACGCCCCAATCCAACCAAGCTCTCCTATAAAAGTTGCAGCAGTGGATGCTCGCGCCATGCTAAGGTTTCTTAGGATGTCACTGCTAAAAACATTACACCGACCGTCACCGTGGTCCATGGCCCCACTCCATGTATCTTGTACGGAACTTAGTGCTAAATCGACTACGTTTCCTTTTTTTAAAAAAGTAGCCATAAGCTTTAGTAATACATGTAAATACGTTTACAAGATAAATTCATACGATGTAATTTGAATTTAAACAATATACACGTTTAAAAAGGGAATATTGTTACCATTTTATAAATGATAATTAGGTACAAACCTTGAGTCTCTGAGAAACATTCTTTGAAGTTAAAAATGAAGACACATATCAGTATTAATTTCGAAAACATTCTTCTGCTATGGAGTACATGTAAATTAGTTAAATAAAACTTTTAAATAGGATACAACAAGATTGAGTGCTGGTTATATCCTGTACTTTGTGTGAATATAAACAGAATTCCGCCATGAGTACGATATATTTATTCTAGGTTTAATCTGGTAATTGACAAGATTTTTGGGAAATATTATTATTATAATAATAGGATTTTTTTCCGGATCTCCAAGCATTGATGATTTTAAAAATGTCAAAAATAATAACATGGAATTCTTTTGAAAAGGGACAAAATGAAACAAAAAATAGAATTTTTTGTTTTTAGCTCACTTGAATTAAGGTTCAAGTAATTTCTTTTTTATTATATATCATCGGTTGTCCACCAACAATCTAAAAATGGTCGCCCGCATGGCGCAAAGTTTTTGCTCTGAAGTCGCGGAGTATGGAGTTGCTCCTTACGTCGCGGATTCGAATCTCACTGCAGGACGTGGAGACTGGTTCTTCGGATGATATATACCTACATGTATAAACCTAGGTCCAGTGTCGCAGGAGGTGCTGACAGAGAAAAGATTCCTCACTGCTCAATGGCCTTGCTTGCCGAGTATAGGTCAAAATTTCAGCCCCCTCCGACAAGTGATAGTGTCATGATATGAGTAGAAAATTCTCGACTTCTTCTCTGAATCATACGGATCAACCAAACTTTCTACTAAGCATTCATTGGTTAATTAAGGGGGTTTCATGTTTCCATAAAATAGGGTCAATGTTATTTAAAAATAGATTGACAAGGAAAAAAGGATGGGTGTGTAAGCTACTCTCCTCAAGAGCCTTTGGGCCAGAAAGGATGAACTTGCTTGAAAGCTTTAAATTTCAATAAAAGGTTCAGGTTTGTTTAAATCATGAGATTGTCCTTCTGGATTCCAGACTAGTCCTCCTGGAATATACTGAGTAGTATCAAAGATCAAATATTTTAAAGAAAAAATTACATAAATGTCAATTTCACAAGAACCACATGGTTACGATGTAAGCATACTCGGACGGCCTTGATTCAAATGTCTTCAAATCATTTACCCTGGAAAAATGGTCGGGCCATGGCAAGGTACCAAAGTTTAACATGTGAAAATATTGCACACATAATCTTCTCAAAAAATGTACTTTAAAAATTTCATTAACAAAATTTCAAAAGAAATCTCTTAAAATTTTCTTTGCAAGAACAACAAGTCAATGATAAGTCAATATTAACATTCCCAGATAGGACATGTTCAAGTTTGGTCTCTAGGAGGTAATATTGGGCTACAGATGAGGAAAAGGTTTTCTTGGGATATATAGAGAAAATCTAAAAAGAAATCTTTTAACTAAGAGCATGGCCACAGCAGTTAAAGTTTATAATATGCAAACATTCTTAAGTTTTATGTTATACATGTTAGAGAATTTGTCTAACCGCTTTGAAATTGGTTTAAACTCAAATACTGAGACACAGAAGTAAAGCTTCACTTTTTCTTGGATATATAGAAAATGAAAAAAAAAAAGTTATTTCAAATTAATCACATCAACTTGCAAATGTTTATGTTTAAAAATCAAACCTTGCTTTTGTTATATTACAGCATGTTCAATCCAAAGAAAACCCTTCACATTCTTAGAGTTACCGAACCTAGTCTTGTTGCTACAACGATAAAATTAAGAACGATCAAAATAATTTGTTTTACTTCTACATATTTCCAGTTAGTGTTAAAATTTACATACACTGTTTTTTTTTTTAAAGCAAAAACATTTGGAAATTGCAATATTCTTTCCCTTATAAAAAAAAAATTAGTAACAACACTTTGAGCCTTGTCACGCCAACAGTAAGTATCTTCATACACTATTAATACACATAGAACAAAAAAAATGAATGTTATGGCTCATATTATTCCATTAATTTGTTTCAAAAAAAATATTGAACGTTAAGAATGGCTATATGTAATTTCCTCCTGTGGTTAAAAAGCGTAAGAGCCTTTCTCACGTAAAATGTTGCGAGGGGGAAATAAAAAAATCATTCTTTACGTTCAATAATTTTTCAACAAATAATTAGGGTATTTGTTTTTTATTTACTTTACAAAACAATTATGCATTTAATTGTTCTTTGTGTATTGAAAGTGTATTAATTAAGATATTTTTGTGTGTATTCCACACGGTTTAGGTGACAAGGTTTCATGTGTTGTTTTTTCATAAGGGAATTAATGATGCAGATGTTCAATTGGTTGCATTCAAAAAACACTTAATGTAAATTCTAACATGAATTGGAAAACTGGAAATATTTAAGTAGAAGAAAAGAGAATTTTTATTTTACTTTAATTTCATCGTTGTTGCAACAAGACAAGGTTCGATAAATCTTAGATTATGACGGATGTGCTGTAATACAAATAAAGCAATTTTGATTTAACAAACATAAAAAGAGAAAAGGTTTTCAAGTAAATGTTATTAAATTCATTATTACTATTTTATTTTCAATATCGAAGAAAAAACCGATCCTGTTTTACAAGTGTGTCTCCATATTTGCTTTAACCCAGTTTTCAAAGTGACTAGACATATTCTTTAACAGGTAAAATACACAACCTCAATGTTTGCATATTGTATAACTTATATACCGGAGTCATGATTTTAGTTTAAAAGATTTCTATAAATTCCCTGAGGAAACACTGACCCTTAATTAATGTACGTAGCCAATATCACCACTTTTAGTCCAAACCTGATTATGTTGTTCCTGAGAATGTTAATATGACTTATCGTGGGCTTGTTGCCCTTGCAAAGACAATTTTTAGAAAAAAAATTTCATATTGCAATTATTGTGAATATTTTGTGGAAAGGTTTTCACATGTTAAAATTTAGAAAACTTGTCCGGGTCCGACTAAACCTCCAGAGGCCATGATTTCAATAATTTTGAATCGACGTTCACTGAGCATGCTTACATTTGAATCCAATGGTTTTTGAGTTCAAAGCATGAACCATGGGGTTAGGACAGGACTGAGGCAAAACAAAGAGTCAAAGTTTTACTTAAGAATATACAGGTGTAATAGTTAAAGCACATTTTCGTAAAGCGCATCAAAGGCCTAAAATAGTGGAACGATCTGACAACACTTGGAATGAACTAGCCATAGAGTATAAAAGACAAAGTTTTGGAAAAATTAGGTATTACGAAGCTATCTCATTGATCTATTGATTGTTGTTTTATGTCCCTTTCGAGAATTTTTCACTCATGTAGAGACTTCACAATATACCGGTGAAGGGCTTTAAATTTTGATTGTCAGGAGGTTAGGCCTAGCTGCAGACATTAACCATTAAATCAACGAAAAATACGTTAAGGGCAAGATCCAAGTTATAAGTACCTGTGGCAAGTATCCTACACTAGGGAAATGATACTTTGACTCCCTGTTGTTGCCCGCCCTGTCCTAGCCCCGGGGTTCATGCTTTGAAGAAATCTGAATCGACACACTTTTCAAGCGAAAGTCAGGAAAGAAAGAGGAGAGGTGGAGGGTATAAGGTAACGGTATATAACATTCTATTCAGCCATTAAAAATACCCTTGCAATAAAATATATAAGTAACGAACAGTTTATATCAAGCTCAAAATTCACTAAAATTATATAAATCGGAAGCAGAATAAACATGGACCTCTAAATACATCAGAGGTGGGATCAGGAGCCAACTTATCAACTTTACATAGAAGACGTGCAATCGGCACAATTATATATGGGTCTATACTATCTTCATATCCTCGATAAAAACAACATGCTTTTTTTCCATTTAGATCTCTTTATTACAAAATAAATACAAATATGGCATACTACATTCTTTTTGTTGAATATATAAAAATTGATACATATGGAATATGTAAAATACGTGTATATGAAATTATTGTGGCAATTTTTAAAGTCTATATTTAAGATCAACAGTTAAACAGTTTCAGTTGATTTCATGAACAAAATTGAAGCAATGCATTCTAATCTTTTTGTTAGTATGTTGTTCATTAGTTCTCATCTGGATTACGCATTTATAGTTATAATATAAACTGCTTATTAAGATGACTGAACCTTAGCAGATGCATACGCTCACTGAATCTTGCATTAACAATTTTTGGAAGAATAAAAAAAATAATATGGATATCATAATGAAAAAAAAAATGATTTGCACTAAAATTATACGTAAAAATAGAATGAAACATTTACCATTTTCCAATTGGAGAACAATAAAACGAAGCAAAAATTCAAAAATTTCATACAAAAAGATCATACAAACAAACAAACACACATCACACATTAAAAATACGATAAATCACCCTTTCAATACATGAAACCATCCTTCTCAAAACGACCGGACGTGCTAAGAAAGAAAATTGTATATACGTTCAATTTTGATTTTTGTTCTTTGAGTATTCTATAAGGAAGAATCAACCATACATATCACATCAAGCATAAGATTTAACAGGCAAAGCTCAATTCCAGTATAACTGAAATAAGTTTTAAATTTGCACTCATTATTAGCTGCTAAGAGAATATCAAACTCCATTATATTCTGCATGATATGAGTTTGTTGATGATTGGTTTTTGTGTCAAGAAAAATATCATAAAAAGACAAGAAACTTGCAATCTTGTTTGGCACAGGATTTGTATATCATGAAATATAAACAAATTCATTGCGTTCCTCTTTGTAGAAATTTATGTTCATTGTTTCTGTGTTCGCACAATTCTTCAACTTTCCTTGCACATTCCATAATCTGCAGTTGCAGATAGTCATCCTTAACATGGCCAAAAAACGTTCACTCACATATGAGAATTGCATCATGATGACTTTGCTACAAAGGTAAGGAAAAATTGAATGTTTACACTCAAAAGCAAAAAATCATAGCAACATTTAACAATTTTGAATGATACAAAAATAATAATATGAAATGAGTATATGCAATAAGTTTTTTGGTTCTATTTTATATTTTCTGTCTATGGTTTCGTGTGAATGCCAAATGGTCACTTGATGCTGATTTCTTACCTGTGTTACAGAGGTACAGGGGAGTGAGATCGACTGCCTAGGTAGTCTGTCCCCTCATCGTCCGACAGGTAATTATTCAGAAAATCAAAAGCAGCCGATACTTGTTTACCTAAAAAACAGAAGTTATTTCTTCTTGTCACTTAATCCATTCATTTTACAACTATAAATTTTGAGTCTTTAAATTAAAAAATTAGATAAACAGAGAAAACGTAAAAAAAAAAATTCTAAAATCGGTTCAAAATACAGTGAATACATGTATTTTCCCCTAAAATATAAGACAATCATTTTTGTAACGTTATTTGTTTGTCATGATAGTTTAACATTGTAAAGGAATTTGAAGTAGATACTAGATGATTATCTAATTCAAATTCTTTTGTATTTTATCTGTTCATTTCTAAAATTGACCTATCTTGAAATAAGCTTATAAAACCCATTGTTTAGATATGAAAGAAAAAATGCCCCAATTGTAAATATCCATGAAAACAGAGTGGATCTTCTGAAAAACTTCTCGCCCACACAATACTTGTATGAGAAGACCCTTCTTTTCTCTATTGTTCGTACACAATAAAAACTAATAAAAAGAAGTTCACACTACACAACTATACCCTCTTCATGAATATATAAAATATTGTTGGATTTGCATAAAAATTAAGTGTGTACACAAGCAGGTACCACTTTGCTGTAATGCGTGTATATTGTTTACTGTTAGAAACCCCCACTACATTCTGTAGTTCCTCTTTCTCTTGTATTTTAAAGCATCGTTTTAGACGAAGTCAAGTGTACTTTCTAGCTATCTTGAGAGCTGCAATAATTTATACATGTGCAAACGAAGTACACATCTTTTTGTGGCTATAGGTGCAAAGGTTTGTCACTTTTTGCGTGCACATATTTGACATGTTTACTAGTATCCGATGTTAATCAATCTTATGCAGTAGAGGTGCACCGCCCTCTTCATTTTACACACGACTCACATGTCCTGAATTACACAGATCACCAATATGGATAATTTTACTTATTAAGTAAAATTTGTTCCAAAAAAATATCTGTGGTGGTTTTCATTCTTCTTTTAAGAAACTCATTAGGAATAATAAATAAACACATCGTTCTTTAGGTTCAATTCAGTTCCCCCTTCTGATAGTCTCGTTTTCTCTTTTATGTTTTTTTTTCACAAGGATGGTTTGTAAATATGCATATTTTTTCAAGAAATCAAAAGTGTAAAACTACTAGTCTAAGACTAAGTATCTCCTGAAGCCATCCTGATTTGAGGACTTATAAAGAGGATAAGTTTAAAACCACAATCATGGTGTTCCGGAGTAATGTTGAGGGATTAACAAGGAAATCTAAGGTGAATTTGTTGACTACATAACCCTCTCAACTTTTCTTAAAACACTATTTAAATCAGGTGAAAAAATCTCGAGTGGACGAAAAACAACACTTAAGCTATAACTATAATAACTTCCGAGTCATCAGTGAATTAGAGAGCATAATCTAACAAAAACATTGAAAATTAATGCAAACAAATTGTTTTTTACAGTCTATAAAATAGGGACTCGTTCATTCATTGTACCATGAATACTTACCGTCAGTATTGCTGTCCGATCTTTCTTTCCTACCCCGAGTGGGTGTCCGAGACGACACTGGACCTTCATCACTGAACACCGGGTTGTCGTGACCATTTTTCTCATACATATCTGGTGTTACTTTCACACTGACAAATGTGCTTTCATTAAGTTTATTCCTCATGTTCTCTTGTCTCTCTCTAGAATTTGCTCTTTCCCTCTGTATATGTCCACTGTATTCATAACGTTTCACTTCAACATCTTCGTCATCACTATCCTTCGGCAAGTTTAGCTTTAATTCCTCCTTGTTATTATTCCATTGAGTTGTAATTGGTTGACTGTCTACGGTGTCTTTTGATTTCTCTTGCATTGCTCTCAGTTTAGCACTGTCTGTCTGAGAGAGTTCTTGTTCGTTCACTTCCGGTTTTGTCTCCTTATCGTCTCTGACACCATTCATGTTCTCTTTCATCTCACGTTGTTTATGATCACGTGACTGCCTTTCGTGAATCTCTACGGAAGCTGTTCGAGGCACACGACCTTCCAGAGACCCTTTCTTCCTTCGGTCACTCTCTTCCTTTTTGTCTTTGTTGGAGGGACGTTGCTCCAGATCGTAAGGAGAATCGTACTTCCGTTCACGTTTCTTACGTTTGGTTCCTGTTAAATCGCTGTGTGTTCTTTGAACTTTCTTCCCACGTTTCCGATCATCAAACATATCCCGGTAGGGATCGTAGATGTGATCAGAATCGTCCGGATATTCCACCAGAACTGCCCGAGAATCTGTAAGAAATCCACATCATGAAACTCACAATTTAAATGGTGCAAGTAACACGTGTCAGGAAGTGGACAATTGCATATTACCAAAACAGACATGCACCATTACTTAGATGCAAACACAATGTTTTACAGTAGTGGTGACGCACTCCGCAAAAAATATATGATATGAATAATTCATTTTGCATTTGACTTCCTAACTGCGATTAATCTTGCAATTTATTGCACTTAACTTACCACACAAATAAATTTACAATCTTTTCATTATAATTAGCATACTATCGAATTAAGTATTTGCAACAACCACTTTCTTTAGATTAACGATTGTACGGAAATCGTGAACTCTGTGTTTTTGGCCTGCTCGAGTTTCCACATCCGTTAACAACCTCTTGACTAAATGTCCCTGACTTTCAATTATGATGTTTCATCTTTCTTTACTTGAATGAAAACTACATGTTCAGATAGTTAAAAAGTGGAAATTGTTGACAAGTGGTCCGTTGTGTTAATATTCAATTCAAATGAACTGACTTTCATACTTTTAGAATAAGTGTCTCTTGCATTTTCATTTTTTTTTTCTTTTATTAATTCCGGTTATTAAATTTGCATTCATTGTTTCTTAAGTCTGACACTAATTATGATTTCAAATATACGTATTTTCTGTTATCAAACTTTCAAATTCCCTTTAAAAACATAAGATCTCTATTTTATGCATACATTAAGTTTAGGAAGCCCTAAGCACTGCTCTCAGAAGAGTATTATGCATAAAAAGTCACCGCATTTTGATGCGAAATAGAATACAAGTTAATGAAAAACTATAAGAAAGGGTACAATCTGAAAAAGTATTTTGAGCATCAGATTTGACCAAGACAAAGGAAATCATAATTTGCGTGGATTTCTATGATGTAAGTAAACAACTGCTAATTTTGCCACTTGTGCTTGACTTTGAACAATTTATCAAGGTATCTAATGTTGAAAGTGAACTAATTAAATTAATACATGTATATACAATCTTTTTATAAAGTTTGATATAATTTTCTCATAGACGAAATTGAACTAGTGTTCAGAGCTTCCTTTTTTATACACTCAATTAAAAACCCAACAAAAAATAGTTAGATTTTGTTACATCAAACCAGAGCACAAAAAAGTTAAATGAAAATGGGAAAAAAACCAACACAGCATTAAACTTACAGAATGTCCTCAGTGGTAGAAGATCTTTTTCAAAAAGGTAAAATTACATTACTTCTGACTTACTTCTCCTATGATCAATACGTTAATATTTATCACAGTACATGTAATTCAAGTGCCTATATAAAGATAAAAAGTGGAACAAATTTTCACACCGAAGCATAAGTGTTTCATCAATTAAGCTTATATGAAAGCTATGTATTGAATAAATGCACAAAATACTTATCCTAACTAGAAGCATATGAAATACGGTTGAAATATTAATTTGAAGCAAGATGGATACATGTATAAAGTATATTATTTGTAATAAATATCTTTGTAATTTATACTTAATATATGTATATTTTGAATTAATATATATATTTGTGCTCTATAAAAAATTTAGGATCTCAAGAAACACACCTCGAACACCACCGTATCCACTGGATGGATAGCCAGCGTAAGGTGAGGGTGGATAAAGCTCCATATAGCTGTTACTGCGAGGAAGACGGCCGTACGGTTCATAGGACGAGGTCACTTGTTGACTGTGGTAAATCTGTGGATTTCCCTGATATACCATATAGGCTAAAAATGTGGAACAAGACATTTTTAACATTACTCGATAATATAAGACACAGATCTAGACTTGTTTTTTCTCACTTAATCAGTAATACAAAGAACTTTAAAAATATTTCCCATTTATACCAAATTTAGCCATTTCCAATGACAGAAAAATTGGAAAATTGGAATTAATTTTACTTCACATTTTTTGTCTTTTTAGTTTCTTTCAATTTTTATTAACGAGAATCAAAATCCTAATCATTTATAAATATTTCAACTGAAATATAAAATGTACGTTATATCTAAAATCATCTGATGTAATACAAGTAAGATGACATAACCTTAACCAATAACAACCACATATAACACAGGTGCAATTCATATCATATTTAACATGAGTATGTAATATTCATACACCCGAGACACAAGAGGATGACTAAGATAAATATAATTACCTACAAATGTTTGTATAAATATATTGGTGAGTAACAAGTGCAAATCATGCAAAACACGTACGGTTTTAATTCTACATTTTATACACAACAATAAAATGCAAATTTGTCTATCTGAAAATTACAAGTCTAAAGATTATCTACTCGAAAGTGGTTTCAATTGTCTAAAAATTTTGATTTATGATGTAAAGCACTATAAATGTTTTAATATTAAAAGATGTGAAAAAATCTTTATCACATTTAACAGTGATGTATTTTGAGCAAAATGGAAAAAAAGGTTGTGAAGCATTCATAAAACACCTAATAAGCTATTTAAAATTCTATACTGCTTTCTAAAATAAAACTCAAAACATGAAACAAAATCGATTTATTAGTTTTTTGGCACATCAAATTATGCATTTTCTTTAAAACGATTTTAAGATGTCGTCACTCGCTGTGGTGAAATTTGAAAAGGGTGTACACATTTAAATAAAGTATTCAATGCTTTAAAAAGCATCAATGTGTTCAAACAAAGCAGCTGAAACCAATGGCTATAAATACATTTTCCATGCAGCTAGTCAGTTGAGTACATACGATGATAAAAATTGTAGCTGTCATAATACGGGTATCTTTGTAGCGAGCCACTTCGGATCTCTCGGCCTTTATTGTTGTGTCTGTACATCTGTCGATTGCAACCTGTTTTTGTTTTGCATAAAATTTAATAAGAATGTAGAGTGCCCTCATTTTGCATATAATAAGTCGATTATCTCTGTGCGGTAGAAAAATATTCGACTTTCTTTCCAAGTCAAATATTTCTACACTTACATGTAGATCTCAATGAAATAAGCCCTAAAGGCGATTATATTTTGATACATTTTTAACTTTTAATTATTAGTGTAGGTGTCATATGCAGTGTATTAAAATGTGTTAGACAAAATAATAAGCTTAAGGACGTTACAAGACACTTGAACATGGCATATGAAAGACTTTTTTGACAATATGTTTTTATCCTCCTTAAATGTGGTTTTTATGCATAAATACGAGAATATTTTGAAAGCATTCATCAATCTCTTAATCATCGAATCACAAGAGCTCAAGATAACTGTTCATCCTAACGTGTATAATGAAAACAAAATAAAAATGCAAACGCTCCATTACTTTGTATGAATTCATAAATCAAGAAAATTGATCCAAAACGGGGAAAAAGGCAGTAAATAAATTCTTTGAATAGAAAATAATCACATTCTATTCATCAACGACTTTTTAAATGGATTAAGTATTGTCAGGATGGTTATAATGTCAGACATATGTAGCGTGAGAAAATATAATGCTTGCATAATACATTGACACGTACAATAAGGCGATTTCTTATTTAGCTTATATGCCTAAAAAGGTAATTAAATGTAATTAGGATCATGTATTTACACTTGAAAAAAGTTAAATATCACAAATCTATCACTTTATTTCATTTTCAAAGTTCTAGTGAATTCGATATAACAATAATCATTCAACTTGAAGGAACTTACTTGTTCCCATTTCACATTCTACATGTATTTTCATTTATGAATTACGTATGCAAATTCATGTAAACTATAAGTGATGGATTTAGCTTTCGTTTGATTTATGCGGGTTTTTTTTATTCATCTTTATTTTTTGATATTTATTACAAATCATATTTTAAGATTAGTGGTGATTATGAATTCTTTGTAATTTATGAGCATGAAAATTTACTGCCATTTATAATACAAGTATTTGAAATAATAAATAAATATACTTAGTTTGCCTATCAAGTTCTTGTATTTATTTTGCACAAACTTAAAACTGCTCTTCGTTATTTGATAACTAAAAAGGAATATCCAAGGAGATTTCTCTGCATTAAGAGAAAAGCCAGACTTCTAAATAAAAAATAAAAATATTACTCTAGTTCTTGTGATTTGGAAGAAGGAATAAAAGTACACAGTGCACATCCAATTATATTAAGAGAACATAGTATAGCGATAAAATCTTTTCTTCTCACGATGGACAATGTTGGTACCTAACACAGTGTCTTAATTTGACCTGTTACGTTGGTAATGGGACATTGAATGATAGGTATCAGGGCGTGTGGGGTCAGTTGATGTCCGTAACAAGTTGTAAGGGTAATATAGCGTGACATACTTATGTCACAAAGGTTAGGAAAAAAAACATCAGAATGGTGAGAGAAAAAGTGAAATCAGAAATTGTGTATTGTAGGATTATAAATGGTGGCCTACATTCAGCATTGTTCTGTTGTAAATCTATGCAAAGGTCGAAGGGTATTCCAGCATCAGATATACATATAAAATGCATACTTGTAAGATTTAGCTATATCATTTGTTAAAGTTTATTCTGTGAAGCATTTGAATAGGACAGCACTGTTAATCAAGAAATTAACATCGGATTATGTAAGGACAGATGCGCAAAGACAGTAAATATTAATTTCTTTTTAGATATTATATTTCCTAGTTTTATGACTTACGTGGTGACAGTCTGTCCTCCGATATGGCTCGCTGAACAGAGGGTTGATGCCTTCTCTGGTTGTCGTTGTAATACATCTGGGGCTTCCCGGGGGTGTACATGGAGGGTGCCCCCATCCACAGACCGTTACTCCCCACCTTCGGTAGTCTAGGGTCGGGAGGAGGCTCCATGCGCGGGTCCATTCCGTTACCATACTTGCTGTTCCTGCTTAGGCTTGTGTCCTGACTAATGCTGTTCGGTAATCGACGATGTTTTTCCTCATGTTCTCTCCGTTTACTTAAATTGATAAGAAAATATATTTCGTTAAAAAATGAATTTCATAGATTTAAATTTTACAGTGAGAATTTTTTTTTTTTTTTGCTATGAGGGTGAGGATATCGATCTTTCCTATGAACTATGATTCTAGCATTAAACTTTAAAATTGCTTTCAATATCTATTTCACAGAAGTGTTGGATAAATATAGATAAACTTCAGCAAACGTTGTTAATTCAATATCTATTGTGTCATCTTTAAGGACTGTGGGTTCTCTCTGATTTTATCATTCGTAAGGAGTTCAACAAGGGGCAACGCTTTGGTTGTAATTATTCACAGTAATATGTAACAAATCAGGCGTCTGTGTTTGCCACAATCTTGTTCCTTTGGGCTACGACTATGTCGGCTGAACAAATTTGATTATCATCCATTTGAAAAACTAGAAGCCTTGCTTTTTAGCGATATTCATCTGAAACTTATATGTACATTGCTACAAAAACGTTACCAGAGGGAAACTGTGTTTCACTTGAGCGATAAATGCATTTACTAGAAAAAAAATGTCATAACAAACTAGAAAAATTTTCTGAGATTCTAGTAGATTCATTATTTGCTTAAAAAGGTCTTTTTCACTTGATGCATATGATGGTTGCAATTTTTATTGTCAAGTTCTGATGCACGCATGCTTATCCATTTAGACTCCGTATACGTTTATTACAATTACATATTGCCATTGTGCACCTTCTATTTTACTTTTTGATCTGACATATATTTGAACACTGCCATTATATTTAACCCCCCCCCCCTGCCGGAGGGCCGGAGGGTATATAGTCATCGGGATGTCTGTCTTTTACGCCTTGGGATACCCATCTCTTATCCGAAACTCCTCTCATACCACTGAATGAAATTTAATGAACTTTCACAGAATCTTTATAACATATTGCCATTGTGCATCTCCTATTTTACTTATTGATCCGACACAAAAGTTTTTAAGATCAAAGAACACGAAGAAAAAAATCACACATTCAATGTTTCAAAATTGTCTATTTTGCCTGTTGTGGATTCACCATTCTGTTTGGTGGGCCAGTGTTCGTGAAATCTTGTTGGGACCTTTAAAAATCCATGAATTTTCATCCCAACGAATATTTTTCATGTAACATATTCTCTACAAACAAGTTCACAAAGAAATATGAAATTTCCCTTACCTAAGAACATTGAACTCAACTAATTTAGGTGATTTCACAGTATTTGAACAAGTGAGAAAAATATAACAATCTATGTTTTTATCAAAGTCATAAAAATCGGAAGTGTTGTCTAAAAATTAACGTTTAAGACCTTTTGTACGTACACAAGAGATTTTATGACGTAAATCAAATTGTTTTGAAGTATATTTTGCGTTTTTCTCCCAAAAAATTAAAACCACCAAATGAACACATTATCTATCTGTTTATAAATGTCGTGCAAATGAAAAGATCGAGTGGGTTGAATAAGGTAGCATACATGTAACAAAGATTAGTGAGTAAGAGTCAAGTCAGCTTTATTAAAAGTTATAAACAGTAGGAGACATGGTCATACAGAAAAAAAATGCATGTCCCCTCCCCCGTTAGGGGAGGGTATTTGAAAAAAATAAAAAGTTTAATTGTAATTAAAAATGTCGATATAATTAATAAGACAATAAATTGAAAATATTATTATTTTATCATTTCAAGTAAGTTAATTACATACCTAATTTGATTTGTTTTCACCACAACGACAATGTTGGAGACGTGTTTGTTCTACCAATATGATTATTGTTACTCCTTGGAATATTCTTTGGAAGGAAATGGGGTTTTCAGCTCGAATACTCTTATCATTTTGAGTTCATAGCATTTCGGCGGAAATTGCAATATTCGAGATAGGATGATTTACGTTTTGTGAAAATAAAACGAGATACACAGGAGGAAATTTATAATGTATGTCATACTCGTACAAAGCAAGTAATTGCTTTTAAACAAAATGGCTAAGCATACTACCAGTTTAAGACATGTATTTTTTTGTAAGTATATAATTCAAAAAAATGTACTAAATGAACATATATTGCCTCATATTTCTGATATTCAAGCTTTTTTGTGTATGCTATAAGAAAAATCTCGTAATGCGTTGATAGCGTGTTAGCCATTACAATAATTCAGACATCTTTGTCGAGAAGGTAGCTCTGGTTTGTAATATTAATGAGAACGACGGAAAAAATTGATGTATTGTATCTTGTTTAATATCCCTCTAGTGAGATCTTTTTCGTGATAAGCACCTACTGCGACACGGGACCTCGGTTTATACGGTTTCATCCGAAGTACCGGTCTCTACGTTTCAAAGGGGAATTTAAACCTGCAACGTAAGGATCAACTCTTTCCTTTGCGACTCTTAGAGCAGACGCTCCAACCACTGCGCCACGCGGGAGAGTCACATGTATATTGCAGAATGTAGTTCTACATTATGGAAATTAGTATCTTATGATAATGAATATCATATTGCAATGATAGTAATATTTAAAATAATTTGGTCCATATTTACTTAAAAACTTTCCTTCTATATTTCAATTTGATACTTTTAGCATACATACAGCATATTGGCCGAGGTGGACGAAACAGTGAAATGCAGTGTGAAGCCATTTTGTACTTCAATAGCAGTGACCTGGGGCGTCCAAACATTTCAAAGGAAATTAAGGAGTACTGCAGGAATGACACACTTTGTAGGCGAGCTTTTCTGAACTCCCACTTTGGATTCACAGAATCTACTGCTATTGTTCATAACTGTTGTGATGTATGCGGAGATTCTTGCTCCTCTTCTGAGTCAGTCGAAAAGGATTCTGAGATAGACACGTCTGTTCTCAGATCTGCATTAACTTCCTTTGTGACTTCCTCAGATCTGAAAGAAGAAGTAAGCTTGGAGTGTATTGAACATTTAGTTCGCTTTCCTAAATTACACCTTGCAGAGGAGGAACTGACCCAAGACTTTCAAATTTCCCCAGCAGTTGCAAAGTCTTTATGTTGTTTAATAAAACAGGTCATTGATTTGTCTTTAAAATAAGCAATGTTTTAAAAAATGGCTTTAATAAACATATTTCAGTCTACAGTACTGTTATAACATATGTGAGTAAGTATAACTTCTTTGTTTTTGGACAAACTTATAACAAATTTACACTTATAATGACTTTTTTTTTATCAAAAGTTTCAAAATAACTTACTATTTCTTAACTAGGATATACACTGATATAGTAAATAAATAAAGCAAATTTTGAGGTACATGGGACTCGGCTATAAGAATGTTTTACTGAATTTATGTTTTCATAAAGTCTTACCTTAATTTCTTAATTCATGGTAAAGGTTGTACTGGTGTTCACGAATCCATGACTTCAATTTCTGCAATTTGAGATGACTCAAGGGACTCTGGACAGGTTTGGGAAATGATTGTAACTTCCGTCCATCTTCAAAGTTGAAAGGTTTAAGCTTCTGTAAGTCACTGATAATCATGCATTCATCAGAGTGTGAAGAAACAATTTTGTGCTTCTGAGAACGTACAATGACATCAGAGGAATCATCAAAACATGCTGCTATGTTTTTCATGCCAGCAAAGCAGGGATGGGGTCGATTAATTTTAAAAGTAATCGATTAAATTACAATTACTTTGGATTTTTAAAGTAATCGATGAAACATCAATCATACACTAGCGAGGTTTTTTTCGTCAAAGTAACAAAGAAGTGTATATTAGAGAATGTAACCATAATGGCTTACAAATGTTAAAGTAAATACAAACTGAAGGTGTGTGGTATAAAATTCCAACATTCTTCATGCTTGTCTGGTCCTGCTACGTGCAGTCCATGATGATGTTTTATGTTTAGTCATAAGCATTTCTTACATTAATAAATTGAGTGTTAAAACAATTACTATACAGCGAAAAACGTGATAATCTTGGTACATGCCGTATAATACCCTAGGATTTTTTTTCTGAATGATATTCAGCTCTTTTGGGGAGGAATGTTTTTCTTCCCATTTTCGCTTCATTATGGCTGTATTGATTTTTGTTACAAAACTTTTCTTTTTTAGTATCCTCACATCTGTTGCCACAGTATTCTCAGATACATGTATACATCTGACACTGTGATCATTTGTTCACGATGTCCGCAATTCGTCACATAACTCAATTATTTTTCTTCACCGATTTTTTTCTCTTCTTTTTCTAGAGACAGACTTATAATAGTAAACCATGGACACTAATGGACTGATCGCCATAGTGGGAGGGTCTTTGGCAGGGCTAGTTGTGATTCTGATAGTCTTGGCGGTCATCATCTACTGTGCTTGTGGGTAAGTACAGGACAGCAAATCCTCCAATGCCAGGGTCCTGAGTCCAAAGACAGCGTGTTGACTCAGGATCCCGCGTTGCAAGCAAGCAACGCGTTGTACTCTTACGAATACTGTTCTATGTGATATTGTAATCCCATAAACTAATTATATAATTCAGTTTCTTTAAGATGAATGAGATATTACTTCTTTTAATTGAAAGTTAACTTTGATTATTTGACTCATATAATTAAGCGTTTTTTTACTGAGTATCTGTTTGCCATGTTTACCGAATGGCAATAAATACAAAATTCACAACATGTCATGTAATCTTTTGTTTACTGAGAGCCTATAAATCTAAACTTTACGACCTTTCAAGTTTTGCGTTTTTTTCTATTCTTTCTGCTTGGTTTTGCTTCATTGAATACATTCTTGAAAACATCGCAAAGTAATGAATCCGTTCAGGAAACATTTACGAGAGACATCATCGTGTTAAGAAAGCTTTCTTGAGTGTGCTTAAATCTGAAGGGAAGTTAATAAATAAGGAATCAAAGTTTTCGAAATTAACAATGCAATCAAAATTGAAAAAAACCCATATTAACTTATATTAAATTCTGAAGTTTAAGGTTATATGCACCCTATTTTGTTATTATTTTTTTTATAATGTAATTTTATTGCATAATAATTATTCTGGTCTTTAATAGAAATTCAGTGATTAAATATTCTATGAAATGAGTATCAATAATATATAATATTATTATATATTAACAGTATTTAATAAGACAACTATGACCAATGCAGCTATAATCATACATAATATCAAAAATAGCTGAGAAATAGTTCCACACCTCACCCCAATATAGACACTATTGACGTATGTCTAAAAAATGGCTCAATTTATTCATTGGAATAGAACTAAATAACTGCCGATAAGACGTCTAGAGGTTTAGTTTATTTTCTGTTTAAAAATGCATTTTAAAATCTTCACATTATATCACTTTAATGTAAAATTTGAAAAGTAAACTGTTGTGCATTAGTAAGCCTTGTCCTGAATAAAAAATTGAAATTGGCTCTATCTAGAATTCTTTAACCCAATTGTCTTTATCTGGTTTGTCTTGCATGGCTTATAATACCCCAAATCTTATTGGACCGTTCATAGAAAATATGACCTTCAAATATATTGTCTCTATCTGTATTTTTTAAAATGAAAACTTAGACGTTCTGTCACCACTTACGAGATTCTGCTGGAATAGTTTTTAAAAGTTTTTAAAAAGAACTAATGCAATTTTGTATACATGCTTGTTTACAATTAAATGTGTGTGTAATTGATGAGAATAAGTTGGATTCTGGTTAGTTATTTTTCTTGTCCAATTATTCAAAATTAAAACAACATGCTCTACACATATCTACTGTGACACGTTAAGTCTGCCGTATTAAGGTTCAAGACACTGTCTTATTCATAACCTTTTCCACATTTTTGAATAACAAAACATTAATTATGTTAAGTGTACATTTAGAATCCCATGACAAATGTATGGCGACAGCCTTTCTATTGCTTAATCTATTGGTGTTAAAATGGTAATAAAGTATAGTAATGATAGAGTGAAAAGAAGACGAAAGAGCTTTGCAGTATACGGAGTCTAAATGGATAAGCATGCGTGCATCAGAACTTGACAATAAAAATTGCAACCATCATATGCATCAAGTGAAAAAGACCTTTTTAAGCAAATAATGAATCTACTAGAATCTCAGAAAAGCCAAAAAAAAAAATAAATGTGTTAACAACATATTGACTTCAGAGCGTTTTTATCAGGCCTCCCGTTGAGTGAGATTTATATCTTTAAGCGGTTGGCCTCTCCAAAAGTCCCTCTTCCATTATCTTCCTTATTTGTTTATTTTCATTAAAGTAGCAAAGTTGTCGTAAATTAAACCAACAATAATGTAAATATTTGTATGAGGTGCGTCCCTCTATTTCTATATGCCACTTAATTCGTTTATAAACATACGTGTAACACCTTGATTACGTTAACTCGTGTTGTACGTAAATGTATGTAATACCCGGAGAGCATGTAGACGACCCATCCCGTCCTGGGTAGATAAAAACTAACCTCATAAGTTCTCGTATACTTTTCTTATTTACAGTCCACATGTCGATATCGGCTTCATCTATCAATTTTATTTTCAGAGCAGTTTTTGAAATTTCAAAGAAGAAAAAGATCGAAATTTCAATTAAGAAAATATACATGTAATTTTCAACAAACATAAATTAGTAATAAAAAAATCAATTACACATTTCCCATTTTGTTTCATAATAGAAAGAAATACATAAAAAGAGAAATTGTAAAGGCCGTTTTTGAATCTTTTTTATCTGATGGTTTAAATGAGCCACAATATTATCAAAGAAAAATTTATTTGTAGGAGAAAGGAACTCCTCTGAAATCAGCCCTTAGCCAAGGGCTTTATAATTCGCACCTTTAACGAAGTTCAATAGAAATACCCATATTATCCCGATTATACTTGTATTGATAAAACTTAACATGAATATGGAAAATCGAGGTCGACTGAATCCATATTTGCACAACCCTTAACTTCAGCAATATGTAATGTAATAGAAATGTAATAAATTTCTTACGATAAACAATATAAGGCTTAATTTATAATTTCGGTTATTTTTCAGTTACAGAAAATATGTGAGCTTGTTCGCAAATAAATAAAAGGGAAATGAACGGTTGCAGAGATTTAAAAAAGGCTACGCACATAACTATAACAAAAGAAAAATGATTGAAAGGTTTAATATAAAAATGGAAATACATAAACAAATTCTTCCTCACGGTGATTCTAAGAAATTTACGGTCTTGCGACAAAGGATAACGACCCTATTCCGGAAACAATTTGCATTTTGTTTGTCTACAGTGCCCTTACAGGTTCCAAAGAAAATCTACATAACACCATGAACGTCAAGTTAATCTAGCAAGCAATTTATCAACAAATTCCGAGTGGCGATTTTAGCCAGAAATTGCATATTTCTAATCAATTGCAGGTATGCTCTTCATGCGAAAGGTGCAAAAACATCCTATAAAACCGATAAAACATCAATCATACACTAGCGAGGTTTTTTTCGTCAAAGTAACAAAGAAGTGTATATTAGAGAATGTAACCATAATGGCTTACAAATGTTAAAGTAAAGTTGTTATAAGCTTGTCCAAAAACAAAGAAGTTATACTTACTCACATATGTTATAACAGTACTGTAGACTGAAATATGTTTATTAAAGCCATTTTTTAAAACATTGCTTATTTTAAAGACAAATCAATGACCTGTTTTATTAAACAACATAAAGAATTTGCAACTGCTGGGGAAATTTGAAAGTCTTCGGTCAGTTCCTCCTCTGCAAGGTGTAATTTAGGAAAGCGAACTAAATGTTCAATACACTCCAAGCTTACTTCTTCCTTCAGATCTGAGGAAGTCACAAAGGAAGTTAATGCAGATCTGAGAACAGACGTGTCTATCTCAGAATCCTTTTCGACTGACTCAGAAGAGGAGCAAGAATCTCCACATACATCACAACAGTTATGAACAATAGCAGTAGATTCTGTGAATCCAAAGTGGGAGTTCAGAAAAGCTCGCCTACAAAGTGTGTCATTCCTGCAGTACTCCTTAATTTCCTTTGAAATGTTTGGACGCCCCAGGTCACTGCTATTGAAGTACAAAATGGCTTCACACTGCATTTCACTGTTTCGTCCACCTCGGCCAATATGCTGTATGTATGCTAAAAGTATCAAATTGAAATATAGAAGGAAAGTTTTTAAGTAAATATGGACCAAATTATTTTAAATATTACTATCATTGCAATATGATATTCATTATCATAAGATACTAATTTCCATAATGTAGAACTACATTCTGCAATATACATGTGACATATTGTTGGTTACCCTCTACTTCTGATATTATACCATCCACACTGATATAGCATATGATTTGATATTTTATATTGTAGAATATTGTTTATATTGTAGAAAATTTACCTTCCAGATTTTGGGGAGGACCAGCATGGATCACCTGAGCTACATGACGCAGGTCTGCCCCCATCCCTAGTGCTACTGTAGCAATAACGACTTTCAGGGGACTCTCTTCTGGATCCTTTGCCAAATTCTTAAATATGATATCCTTGAGCTGAAATTCATTTATCATAATTGAGTAAGTTAATTAAATTAAAATTTGTTGAAATATTAAAATAGAAATCCAGCATACATACCAAGTAGATTTTACTACTCACATGTACCGTATATGGCAGAAAATAGAAACATTTGCTACAGAAATATTTACTTCAATGTCTAGATTCTTAATTAATGTTTCCAATCCTTGATTAAATTTACAAAAAATACTTATGTGTTCAATAATGGATAAAAATTATATTTATAAAAGAAAATTATCTTAAAGCATTGTTAAGCAAATCAGTCAGTCTTTACGTTTAAAGATTTTGAGAAGAGAGTACCCACACGTTATCATTGTGAAAGTTATTAATACAATAACAATATCAACACGAATTCTACTGAAACGTCAATGGATCAAAATGCAATATATATAAAACAGTACAAATAAAATACATTATGCTAAAATATATCATAAAATATTTTTACATATTACTCACTTGTTAAAAAGGGGTCTGTTTTCAATACATAGACCAATTCAATTGTCGATTTCAATGTACAGTTTCGTTACTTATCTTTAAAGGTTTGCCCCGGCATCAAAATTCCTAGATTGGTTGAATTTTGAATGACCAAGAGAAATATCAATATCAGCCCAAACAAACTAAATCTAGCACCAGAAAAAAAAGTTTTAAGATATACACACGTACATTCTATAATTAGCAACAGGTTTTGGATTTTTCAATTATGTCCATTCTGGATTTATACACTATGGGTCAATTTTCTCCGCAAATAATTCGAACCAGGAGTATGATTTTTACAGGAAAATATGAGAGCAAAGTGCATTTTTTATGAAAAATAATTTGTAAAGTAACCTCGTCTTCATATATATTGTAAGAGCTCATTTTCAGTGCAGGCATATATATTACTTTTGAGCATGAAGCAATTAATAAAGGTAGACAAACTATGGAACTATATTACCCGGGAGAAACATACATATCATATCCTCCAGGTATAAGCCAGTAGATCGATAAAAAATAATTAAAGTTTATAGTTCCATACTGTCTTTGTGACCATTTGTGTTTTGATAGCCCGAACGAATGCATCCACTGCAGGGTACCCCGAGCAGGACGTTAATACAGCAGCAATAGCAAACGTGACTTTGGAGACATATCGTTTTACCCAAAAAAATGTAATAAATATTCAGTACAATGATTTTGTTAGTAAAATGATACCACGCGGACAAAATAATAAAATATGGCATCTGAACAAACTGTTTTACTGACTTAAACTCTAACTTTACCCCCAAGGTCATTTTACATTAATATTCTCAAGAGAAATTTGACACTTATTCTAAAAATTATCTGACGTGATTGAACTTTATCCTTTATTAAGTTTTGAAGGACAACAGCGAACGTAATGACAACAACGACCCAAGCGAAGGAAATGTATTCAAAAGACGCGGTTTGTAGCCGGAGGGAAACAAACCAAATAGCTATTTGTAACATGTCTTCATTTATACTTCAATATTTTGACAAGTTAGTCACATGTTTTGATAAGTATAAACAAAAATTAATCATCTGTGTCTATAGACCTTGTGTAAAGGGTCTTGACATTTAAATAAAATATTTTTCAAATATGAAAGAAACCAATACGCTTCCGGTTTTCACAGCACCGGAAATTACACGCAATATCTACTAATTCAAAAAGTCTAACAAACGAGCATTCTGATTGGTTACCTGACGTAAGTGAGGATTTTGAAGTAAAGGTTAAAATTGTCTAAAATGTCCATAACAGGGGATCCTACACATCCCATACATCTGAGATCGCTCGAGTCCAAAGCATGCACTCGTCAAGAATCAAGTTGGGTTAGAGAAAACTACCAGAGTTTCTAGTAATTGATATGTACTTCAATTTACACAAATATTTATGACAATAATGGACTATTTTTCAAGGGTTTGGGTGAATAAATGAACTTGAACTTGAATGCATTCAATGGACTCATGTTTCTTCTACGAGCAATAATATGCAATTATTGCTGTTTTTTAGGTCAATACGATGATTTAGACACCTGAGGAGTACAATGCATTAATTCATATGTGTGTTATCCTTGTGTAAGCATAATAATCATCTTGTGAATAATTCATGGAATGGTTTGCTGGTGATTGATAAAAATATATTGTACAGGTTACCTACGTGAATGCATTCTTACTAAGAACTTACAAATAGATGAATGAATCTTTCTGAACCTTAAATAACATATACATATACATTCAGATGTTTTATTTGAATTATTTCCAAAGGATTTTCTTTCTTTTCAGAAAAAGAACAAATATTTACATTTGCACTGAAAGTATATTGATTGTATTTTAATGACAGTCTATCAAAAGCTTGTTGGTCTTGGCAAAAAGTGAATACAAAAACATATAATTGTTAAATTAAGCACTATCATTTTCAAGAGGGCTAGGGCTTAATCTTCAAATGACCAAAGTCACTGAAACGACTGAGCTAGAATTTAAGGTGACCCGCCCGGCCTTTTTTAAAACAGAGGTGAAATGATAAGAAGAGCAAGGTTCAGATCCTTTGAATGTTCTTTAAAATGGATCTAAGAACGATTAAGGGCATTGTAAAATAAAGCAAATGCCTCCATGATACAAATAATTACGAACACCACAAAAGACAACCAGACATACAATATACTAGTACATATGTATACAAGGCTGTCTCATGCAGACGGTCGCCCTACACGGCTTATTGAATGACCCAACAAGAATTTCTTTTTTTGCATGACAATAGGCGTGCATTTTGGGACGAGATTTACAACCTTACTGTAATTAAATCCGCAGTTATAGTATTAATTAAATGTAATTAGAAGTTCTCATAGGCCCATTCAGAATATTACCTTGACTTGTCTCAATATTAAAAATGTCAGTGAGACATGAAAGATTGCCTAAAATGTCATCTTCACTTGCAATGCCATTAAAAAAGAGACATACATTTACAAAAACTGAAAATAGACCAAAACCTCGATTACTGTCGTACGCTATATTGATATGATTTTATCGGCTAAATAGCAAAAGTCGTGAAACCCACCCGAAAAAATTCTTCCTCAATAAAACAATTACAAAAAATGTGACGTGAGAAAATTGATATTATCGAGGAAGTCTTTTACAATCAATTACAAGAAATCGAAGTGAAAAAAAAAGGTGGTGCATGCAATTTTCAAATCTAAGCAATCAAAGAAACAAACACAAAAAAACTTACATGCTACGCCTACAAGAAACATCGCTGAAACAAATATTACTGCTGATGTATATTCCAGAAAAAAATCGTGTATCTCTAATTTACTCCATGAAATATGACTCCAGAATGACAGCTTTACAAGGTAGGTAAATTTCACCTGAAGGGTCACCAAGTCAATTTCACCTACATCCCGAGCCAATAAATTTGCCTTGAAGTTTTTAGTTTCAATCTCGGACTGAACTTCTTAAACGGACATGCAAAGGATCCTCCAACACCTCTTTAGAGAAGAGTAATTCACCTGGTAACCTCATTCAGAAACATTATCATAGTAAACTAGAATAAGCCATGCGTACCTGAGCAAATCGACGCTTCGCATCGCTGGTGGCTTAACGGGAAGATGGCGCGTTTGGTCGATTCTCTTTATATTTAGACTATAGTCTAGTCTTTCATGATGTTTGGGCGTTGATTACACATTTGAGTATAGACCATTTAATAAAACTTTTCATTAATCAAATACTAGTATATGTCCTATTTGATTATTTTTATAATATTACATAATAAAAACATCACAGCAAGTTAACAATACAACGGGTCGATAACCTTTGATATGATAAAGAGCGCTATGTCATGAAATCTTTATTTATTTTTTATCAATATTTGTCCTATTGATGTCACCATCATACATATTACATTGTAAAATAATCTGTCATGAAAACAACATTTATTAGAAATATGACAGGAGAATTCTTAATTAATGTTTCCAATCCTTGATTAAATTTACAAAAAATACTTATGTGTTCAATAATGGATAAAAATTATCTTTATAAAAGAAAATTATCTTAAAGCATTGTTAAGCAAATCAGTCAGTCTTTACGTTTAAAGATTTTGAGAAGAGAGTACCCACACGTTATCATTGTGAAAGTTATTAATACAATAACAATATCAACACGAATTCTACTGAAACGTCAATGGATCAAAATGCAATATATATAAAACAGTACAAATAAAATACATTATGCTAAAATATATCATAAAATATTTTTACATATTACTCACTTGTTAAAAAGGGGTCTGTTTTCAATACATAGACCAATTCAATTGTCGATTTCAATGTACAGTTTCGTTACTTATCTTTAAAGGTTTGCCCCGGCATCAAAATTCCTAGATTGGTTGAATTTTGAATGACCAAGAGAAATATCAATATCAGCCCAAACAAACTAAATCTAGCACCAGAAAAAAAAGTTTTAAGATATACACACGTACATTCTATAATTAGCAACAGGTTTTGGATTTTTCAATTATGTCCATTCTGGATTTATACACTATGGGTCAATTTTCTCCGCAAATAATTCGAACCAGGAGTATGATTTTTACAGGAAAATATGAGAGCAAAGTGCATTTTTTATGAAAAATAATTTGTAAAGTAACCTCGTCTTCATATATATTGTAAGAGCTCATTTTCAGTGCAGGCATATATATTACTTTTGAGCATGAAGCAATTAATAAAGGTAGACAAACTATGGAACTATATTACCCGGGAGAAACATACATATCATATCCTCCAGGTATAAGCCAGTAGATCGATAAAAAATAATTAAAGTTTATAGTTCCATACTGTCTTTGTGACCATTTGTGTTTTGATAGCCCGAACGAATGCATCCACTGCAGGGTACCCCGAGCAGGACGTTAATACAGCAGCAATAGCAAACGTGACTTTGGAGACATATCGTTTTACCAAAAAAAATGTAATAAATATTCAGTACAATTATTTTGTTAGTAAAATGATACCACGCGGACAAAATAATAAAATATGGCATCTGAACAAACTGTTTTACTGACTTAAACTCTAACTTTACCCCCAAGGTCATTTTACATTAATATTCTCAAGAGAAATTTGACACTTATTCTAAAAATTATCTGACGTGATTGAACTTTATCCTTTATTAAGTTTTGAAGGACAACAGCGAACGTAATGACAACAACGACCCAAGCGAAGGAAATGTATTCAAAAGACGCGGTTTGTAGCCGGAGGGAAACAAACCAAATAGCTATTTGTAACATGTCTTCATTTATACTTCAATATTTTGACAAGTTAGTCACATGTTTTGATAAGTATAAACAAAAATTAATCATCTGTGTCTATAGACCTTGTGTAAAGGGTCTTGACATTTAAATAAAATATTTTTCAAATATGAAAGAAACCAATACGCTTCCGGTTTTCACAGCACCGGAAATTACACGCAATATCTACTAATTCAAAAAGTCTAACAAACGAGCATTCTGATTGGTTACCTGACGTAAGTGAGGATTTTGAAGTAAAGGTTAAAATTGTCTAAAATGTCCATAACAGGGGATCCTACACATCCCATACATCTGAGATCGCTCGAGTCCAAAGCATGCACTCGTCAAGAATCAAGTTGGGTTAGAGAAAACTACCAGAGTTTCTAGTAATTGATATGTACTTCAATTTACACAAATATTTATGACAATAATGGACTATTTTTCAAGGGTTTGGGTGAATAAATGAACTTGAACTTGAATGCATTCAATGGACTCATGTTTCTTCTACGAGCAATAATATGCAATTATTGCTGTTTTTTAGGTCAATACGATGATTTAGACACCTGAGGAGTACAATATTCACTGAGCCCGAAGGGCGAAGTGAATATTGTACTTCGAAGGTGGCTAAATCATCGTATTGACCGTAAAAACAGCAATTACTGTTTTATTATATGATTAAATGATAGCAAACTCCTACAAGACTGTTTCTTTGCTTTAATTGAAAGTTTTAACAAGAAATTTCAACAAGAACACATTGTAACAGAAGACATGGAACAGGTCAATAATTCCTTATATTGACCTGCAATAATTCCTTGTATTGACCTGGAACGTCACGTGCAGGTCAATACAACGTAGTATTTTTCTAACATAGTTGGATCTCAGCCAATCAGAGAGAAGGAAATTATTCAATCATTTAATAAATATATATATACACTGTATATATATATATATATATATATATATATATATATAACTATCATAATGGCTATAAATATTCGTATGTAACTTTTAATGCACATTTTATATGTCAACTGAAGCAAAATTATTCTCTCGTAAAAGATCTTGCATTCAGGAAATCATTTTTCTATAACATTTAATTTTTTCGTTGCTGAAACTGTGCGCTAGCAGAAATTACATCGTTTTTATTGTTGCTATGGCGCAGAGATGAAAACTGATGAAACACAAGAAGAGAAGACCCCGCCCGTAACATATGTTTATACCTTTGTAGATCTGCAGAGTCATCGTGGATAGAAATCGAGCATTTATTCATTAAGGGAGTAATCAATATTGCAGATCGGGTGCACTGCACAATAAAACTCCGAACTCAAAGGTCTTGCCTTTTCTGTTCTCAAATTGCGCAATGGTAGATTAGGTATCGATTTTTAAACAATAGATTTGTTCATCATAGTTCATAAAAGTTATAAATATTCACCGTTTGCATTTTTTCCCCTTAAAAAATCAATTCGTCGGCAGAAGTATGGTTTGTAAAGATCTAAACCTATAATAAATAGACATAAATTTCTCAGTACCTGGTTTCTACCCCGTTGGTCCTAGACCGTTTCTACACCAACAATTCAGCCTCGAGCGATGAATAAAAATCGATCTTGTCCATAAAAACTATACCTTGTTTATGTTAAGGGTGTGGTTGATAATTATACGTCATCCGATCAGCCCTGACAAATTAATAGGTTTTCAAATGATGTTTTAAAATATTTATCTTTGTCCCGTTTTCCTTTTATGCTTTGAATGTGAAGATAACGAAAATCCACCTATCTCATAAATCTAGAAAACAAAATGAATCGTGAACAGGACAAAAAACCTAGACCCTGAAAACACCAAATGGGGGTTCATAAGACTTCATTAGACCAGCAATGTCGTCAATCCATATAATATGACAACTGTTTACTCAGGACATGTTATATCTGTGTCATTGTTTCCCTGTGATCTTTTAAAAAAAAATTGTTTTATTTTTCAAATTTCCATTTTTATCCCAACAACATGCTTTGCGATCTTTTCGTACCAATATATTTCAAATTCATTAAATGCATTTTACAATTGTAGGTATATCTCTATCAGATATTTTAAAAATGACTTCAAAGCATGTATACTTTTGTTTTTATGATTGAAAAAAAAATGACCAAAATGTGATATTTATTCTGCGACATCGCAAGATATTTCATTCCTCTAATATAATTCTAGAAAGTAAACAATCTCACAAACATCAAAGAAAATCATCAAACATGTTATTTTAAACGCAATGATTGTACGACAAAAATATCAATTTTCTGATAGATTTTACCTTCATCAAAAGTTAAAGACACTGAGTACTCTAAGTATCTAAACATCTACTTAAAATGCCATTGAACCCAAGAGTTCCAGAACGGATAGCTCGTTTCAACCCAATTCAATTACCTGTTGCTCAACTCTGTCAAGTAAATGATGCCTTAAATGGATAGGGTAGGCGCTCATAATGAGTTCCATAAATTACCGTGTCCTTAATTCCACTTTACCTGGTAATTTTACAGGTCAAATGTCATCTTTAATGGATTCGGCCGTTAGATAATGTCATCGTCCGATAACTGAACTTGACGCCCATCCCAGTCAAATTAGTACCTAAGTTCTAAGTGTAAAGAGGAATAGATGATTCTATCACCAATGTTTAAACCGACATCTCTAGAAATCGCCATTCTCATTGGAAGAGCTTAACGACATTTTGATCTTGATCAATGACAAATGTTTGGTAAAACGGACTATAGTTTACAGTCGATAAACCTAGTTTATCAATTGTGAAACTAGGTTTGGCTCATTTTTGTGAATTTGGCGTGCCATAGATATTAGATTTAGATGAAAAATCTGTCATAGAGACAACGCAGTGCAGTACTTTTGACACATTCCATTTACTCATGAACTATATATCAACACGAAATATCAGTTTTGCTAACTTACTATAAATGACGCTGTTTTATTTTTGATTAAAATGAGGAATAATATAAAACATGTATTCTACTTCTTTAGAAAAATTGAGATTGAAATACAAACTTTAAAAAAAATCATTCTTTAGTTACCAAAACAGTGCATTTGACAATTGCAAACTCTTATAGTAACTTGAGCTACAATGATAAACAATGTATATCCGGTTTTCCTATTCAAATTATTACGGACTAATGTCTTCAAAGCCATTATTTGATTAACATCAATACTTTTGATTGTCATTAAACCTCGTACATTTTAATATCATGATAAAGGGAACGACAGCTATTGATTGTTAGGTCAAAAGTTCGCATGGCTTTTCCCACTACACCAAAAACCAATTTCTGATATCCTGAAAAATTATGCTTCCTGGTTATTCGTGGTTTACAGGAATAGAAAGTGGAAAATGGACTATCCGTAACTTTGACCTTGAAATTTAGGTCAAAGTGAGACCGTCAAAGTTGTTGAAAATGTAAGAAAATACGCTGTTTTAACTTGTCTTTAGAGAACAGCAAAAATTATCTGCAATTTCATTTCAATATGTTCGTTTTAAAATTATTTTAACATTATCCTTTCTTGGCTCCTTTAAAGGAACTGCCCTTTTCACCCCAATTAAAGCTTGATATAGCCACTCCTCTGATTCAATACTAGTATAACGTAGAGACATCAAACCCATACCAATGTCTTTAGTTCTTGAAGACAAAACTTTTAAGCTTTTCCGTGCAAAAATATTTGACCTTTTACGTGATGTTCCCCTTTAATTACTCTATGGTTACCGTTAAAACCTAAAACTTTTGAATGCCTAGTCGTAGAAACATGACACAGACTGCAACCTTTGAATATCTGGTCAAGAACTTTTTATCTCATATTTTCAATTTCCAAAGCCATTACCCTAGAAATCACAACTGCAGTCAAAGTTGTTTCGGATCTAAATTCTAAGAGACATAGTTGGACAGTGCTTTTATTACACTGGCCGATCATGACAGGTTGTTTTGTTCAAACATATTTCTTTTCAACTAGTCATTCAAATGTAATGGTAGAGGCTTTAGATAGATTAAAATTTAAGCCCCCCCCCCCCCCTCCCTTCAATGATCTGAGTTGTGCTTTTTCCTAGCTGATTTGCTCAGGTGAGCGATGTGGCCCCTGGGCCTCTTGTTTTGTATGTCAAGTATTTTTTGGTAGTTGATTAGGTGCCCCCAACTCAATGTTTGGCTGTGCTCGTCAAACTAAAGTCGCTTCCTATGGGCCTGGTCACACACACTGTTACAAGTAGCTACAATGTAACAGTAAACTTAAACAACGGACATTAAGATTGCTTAATTACCAGGACTAGAATGTTCATTACACATGTTACATCTACTGAAATAATCTAGCTAGAATCTAGCTACTCCGGTCCTTCGAATGAGACCATAAACGTCCCCTGTCGCAGTAGGTGCTGGCACGAAAAAGATCCCTCACTGGCCCTAAGTGCCGAGCATAAATCAAAATTTGCAGCTGCACCTACAAGTGGTTATGATGTCTTCATATGAGTGAAAAATTTTCGAGAGGGAACTTAAACAACATACAAACCTTACTTTAAAAACTCTAGCTAGAACATGCAATGTATTCAGGATGTTCTTGATAGAATCCTAAGTTACACAATGAGTAAAAAACTAAAAATCATGTGTTTCTTTGAAGATATCTGTATCATAAAGTAAACGTTTTATGAATTTAATGAGAATAGCAAAGATATGACAAATAAACTGCACTGTAAAGTAAGAAAATCCACGAAACGATTCGTTGTTATCGAGTATGTCAAGGTCACGGATTTCCCAAAGATCGGACGCAAAAATGGACTTTCCCTCTGTTTCTGGCACATTTTTATGCCTTCTGATCACTTTGCCAGGTAAGTTTCTTTTTGCCTCCTTTCTGTTTGTAGTCGTGTCAATACCTTCGGTGTAACTTTTTGGCATTTGTAAGTATTCTAAAATTTAAAGTCAGTCTTTACTTGTATACAAACAATTTGATGATCAGCTCATACTAGTAATCAACTTTATTTAAAAATTCAGTATTAAAACTTCATAAGAAATAGGGTGGGACCAGAGACCTCCGATTTTTGTCTATTTATATCATATGATTTTATCACCCTTTGTGGATTCCTTTTTTCCTCTAAGACTTTTTTTTATAGAATATTTCTGCAAGAAGAGTATAGGAGACCAGAATTTAAAGGAGAAAAAAAACATCATTTGTTTACACCCCCACCGCCGGGTTAAAATGCCGAAACCCTTTACACATCTACAGGGCACCACCAATCAATATAGTACAATTCTCAGTTAACCTTGGACTTTCAGCAAGGCGTGGCATTCTCGACGTTACATAATCTGAAATTTTCACAGCTTTCATTCACTGTTGAAATATACATGGGATAGAAATTCGGCGAATGTCAACGAGTGTAGCCAATTTCCAATAAAAAGGTCTCGTACGGCAAATAGGTTGGACTTAAGTTGTCTTATCGTCAACAGTAATTTAAAGTTCCTAATGTTATTAATTTCTTAACCAATGAGAATCTATTCGCCATTTGACAGACGCTAATTACGAAATGCGCCGAGAATACCGCATTAATTCATATGTGTGTTATCCTTGTGTAAGCATAATAATCATCTTGTGAATAATTCATGGAATGGTTTGCTGGTGATTGATAAAAATATATTGTACAGGTTACCTACGTGAATGCATTCTTACTAAGAACTTACAAATAGATGAATGAATCTTTCTGAACCTTAAATAACATATACATATACATTCAGATGTTTTATTTGAATTATTTCCAAAGGATTTTCTTTCTTTTCAGAAAAAGAACAAATATTTACATTTGCACTGAAAGTATATTGATTGTATTTTAATGACAGTCTATCAAAAGCTTGTTGGTCTTGGCAAAAAGTGAATACAAAAACATATAATTGTTAAATTAAGCACTATCATTTTCAAGAGGGCTAGGGCTTAATCTTCAAATGACCAAAGTCACTGAAACGACTGAGCTAGAATTTAAGGTGACCCGCCCGGCCTTTTTTAAAACAGAGGTGAAATGATAAGAAGAGCAAGGTTCAGATCCTTTGAATGTTCTTTAAAATGGATCTAAGAACGATTAAGGGCATTGTAAAATAAAGCAAATGCCTCCATGATACAAATAATTACGAACACCACAAAAGACAACCAGACATACAATATACTAGTACATATGTATACAAGGCTGTCTCATGCAGACGGTCGCCCTACACGGCTTATTGAATGACCCAACAAGAATTTCTTTTTTTGCATGACAATAGGCGTGCATTTTGGGACGAGATTTACAACCTTACTGTAATTAAATCCGCAGTTATAGTATTAATTAAATGTAATTAGAAGTTCTCATAGGCCCATTCAGAATATTACCTTGACTTGTCTCAATATTAAAAATGTCAGTGAGACATGAAAGATTGCCTAAAATGTCATCTTCACTTGCAATGCCATTAAAAAAGAGACATACATTTACAAAAACTGAAAATAGACCAAAACCTCGATTACTGTCGTACGCTAAATTGATATGATTTTATCGGCTAAATAGCAAAAGTCGTGAAACCCACCCGAAAAAATTCTTCCTCAATAAAACAATTACAAAAAATGTGACGTGAGAAAATTGATATTATCGAGGAAGTCTTTTACAATCAATTACAAGAAATCGAAGTGAAAAAAAAATGGTGGTGCATGCAATTTTCAAATCTAAGCAATCAAAGAAACAAACACAAAAAACTTACATGCTACGCCTACAAGAAACATCGCTGAAACAAATATTACTGCTGATGTATATTCCGGAAATATCTCTAATTTACTCCATGAAATATGACTCCAGAATGACAGCTTTACAAGGTAGGTAAATTTCACCTGAAGGGTCACCAAGTCAATTTCACCTACATCCCGAGCCAATAAATTTGCCTTGAAGTTTTTAGTTTCAATCTCGGACTGAACTTCTTCAACGGACATGCAAAGGATCCTCCAACACCTCTTTAGAGAAGAGTAATTCACCTGGTAACCTCATTCAGAAACATTATCATAGTAAACTAGAATAAGCCATGCGTACCTGAGCAAATCGACGCTTCGCATCGCTGGTGGCTTAACGGGAAGATGGCGCGTTTGGTCGATTCTCTTTATATTTGGACTATAGTCTAGTCTTTCATGATGTTTGGGCGTTGATTACACATTTGAGTATAGACCATTTAATAAAACTTTTCATTAATCAAATACTAGTATATGTCCTATTTGATTATTTTTATAATATTACATAATAAAAACATCACAGCAAGTTAACAATATAACGGGTCGATAACCTTTGATATGATAAAGAGCGCTATGTCATGAAATCTTTATTTATTTTTTATCAATATTTGTCCTATTGATGTCACCATCATACATATTACATTGTAAAATAATCTGTCATGAAAACAACATTTATTAGAAATATGACAGGAGAATTCTTAATTAATGTTTCCAATCCTTGATTAAATTTACAAAAAATACTTATGTGTTCAATAATGGATAAAAATTATATTTATAAAAGAAAATTATCTTAAAGCATTGTTAAGCAAATCAGTCAGTCTTTACGTTTAAAGATTTTGAGAAGAGAGTACCCACACGTTATCATTGTGAAAGTTATTAATACAATAACAATATCAACACGAATTCTACTGAAACGTCAATGGATCAAAATGCAATATATATAAAACAGTACAAATAAAATACATTATGCTAAAATATATCATAAAATATTTTTACATATTACTCACTTGTTAAAAAGGGGTCTGTTTTCAATACATAGACCAATTCAATTGTCGATTTCAATGTACAGTTTCGTTACTTATCTTTAAAGGTTTGCCCCGGCATCAAAATTCCTAGATTGGTTGAATTTTGAATGACCAAGAGAAATATCAATATCAGCCCAAACAAACTAAATCTAGCACCAGAAAAAAAAGTTTTAAGATATACACACGTACATTCTATAATTAGCAACAGGTTTTGGATTTTTCAATTATGTCCATTCTGGATTTATACACTATGGGTCAATTTTCTCCGCAAATAATTCGAACCAGGAGTATGATTTTTACAGGAAAATATGAGAGCAAAGTGCATTTTTTATGAAAAATAATTTGTAAAGTAACCTCGTCTTCATATATATTGTAAGAGCTCATTTTCAGTGCAGGCATATATATTACTTTTGAGCATGAAGCAATTAATAAAGGTAGACAAACTATGGAACTATATTACCCGGGAGAAACATACATATCATATCCTCCAGGTATAAGCCAGTAGATCGATAAAAAATAATTAAAGTTTATAGTTCCATACTGTCTTTGTGACCATTTGTGTTTTGATAGCCCGAACGAATGCATCCACTGCAGGGTACCCCGAGCAGGACGTTAATACAGCAGCAATAGCAAACGTGACTTTGGAGACATATCGTTTTACCAAAAAAAATGTAATAAATATTCAGTACAATTATTTTGTTAGTAAAATGATACCACGCGGACAAAATAATAAAATATGGCATCTGAACAAACTGTTTTACTGACTTAAACTCTAACTTTACCCCCAAGGTCATTTTACATTAATATTCTCAAGAGAAATTTGACACTTATTCTAAAAATTATCTGACGTGATTGAACTTTATCCTTTATTAAGTTTTGAAGGACAACAGCGAACGTAATGACAACAACGACCCAAGCGAAGGAAATGTATTCAAAAGACGCGGTTTGTAGCCGGAGGGAAACAAACCAAATAGCTATTTGTAACATGTCTTCATTTATACTTCAATATTTTGACAAGTTAGTCACATGTTTTGATAAGTATAAACAAAAATTAATCATCTGTGTCTATAGACCTTGTGTAAAGGGTCTTGACATTTAAATAAAATATTTTTCAAATATGAAAGAAACCAATACGCTTCCGGTTTTCACAGCACCGGAAATTACACGCAATATCTACTAATTCAAAAAGTCTAACAAACGAGCATTCTGATTGGTTACCTGACGTAAGTGAGGATTTTGAAGTAAAGGTTAAAATTGTCTAAAATGTCCATAACAGGGGATCCTACACATCCCATACATCTGAGATCGCTCGAGTCCAAAGCATGCACTCGTCAAGAATCAAGTTGGGTTAGAGAAAACTACCAGAGTTTCTAGTAATTGATATGTACTTCAATTTACACAAATATTTATGACAATAATGGACTATTTTTCAAGGGTTTGGGTGAATAAATGAACTTGAACTTGAATGCATTCAATGGACTCATGTTTCTTCTACGAGCAATAATATGCAATTATTGCTGTTTTTTAGGTCAATACGATGATTTAGACACCTGAGGAGTACAATATTCACTGAGCCCGAAGGGCGAAGTGAATATTGTACTTCGAAGGTGGCTAAATCATCGTATTGACCGTAAAAACAGCAATTACTGTTTTATTATATGATTAAATGATAGCAAACTCCTACAAGACTGTTTCTTTGCTTTAATTGAAAGTTTTAACAAGAAATTTCAACAAGAACACATTGTAACAGAAGACATGGAACAGGTCAATAATTCCTTATATTGACCTGCAATAATTCCTTGTATTGACCTGGAACGTCACGTGCAGGTCAATACAACGTAGTATTTTTCTAACATAGTTGGATCTCAGCCAATCAGAGAGAAGGAAATTATTCAATCATTTAATAAATATATATATACACTGTATATATATATATATATATATATATATATATATATAACTATCATAATGGCTATAAATATTCGTATGTAACTTTTAATGCACATTTTATATGTCAACTGAAGCAAAATTATTCTCTCGTAAAAGATCTTGCATTCAGGAAATCATTTTTCTATAACATTTAATTTTTTCGTTGCTGAAACTGTGCGCTAGCAGAAATTACATCGTTTTTATTGTTGCTATGGCGCAGAGATGAAAACTGATGAAACACAAGAAGAGAAGACCCCGCCCGTAACATATGTTTATACCTTTGTAGATCTGCAGAGTCATCGTGGATAGAAATCGAGCATTTATTCATTAAGGAAGTAATCAATATTGCAGATCGGGTGCACTGCACAATAAAACTCCGAACTCAAAGGTCTTGCCTTTTCTGTTCTCAAATTGCGCAATGGTAGATTAGGTATCGATTTTTAAACAATAGATTTGTTCATCATAGTTCATAAAAGTTATAAATATTCACCGTTTGCATTTTTTTCCCTTAAAAAATCAATTCGTCGGCAGAAATATGGTTTGTAAAGATCTAAACCTATAATAAATAGACATAAATTTCTCAGTGCCTGGTTTCTACCCCGTTGGTCCTAGACCGTTTCTACACCAACAATTCAGCCTCGAGCGATGAATAAAAATCGATCTTGTCCATAAAAACTATACCTTGTTTATGTTAAGGGTGTGGTTGATAATTATACGTCATCCGATCAGCCCTGACAAATTAATAGGTTTTCAAATGATGTTTTAAAATATTTATCTTTGTCCCGTTTTCCTTTTATGCTTTGAATGTGAAGATAACGAAAATCCACCTATCTCATAAATCTAGAAAACAAAATGAATCGTGAACAGGACAAAAAACCTAGACCCTGAAAACACCAAATGGGGGTTCATAAGACTTCATTAGACCAGCAATGTCGTCAATCCATATAATATGACAACTGTTTACTCAGGACATGTTATATCTGTGTCATTGTTTCCCTGTGATCTTTTAAAAAAAAATTGTTTTATTTTTCAAATTTCCATTTTTATCCCAACAACATGCTTTGCGATCTTTTCGTACCAATATATTTCAAATTCATTAAATGCATTTTACAATTGTAGGTATATCTCTATCAGATATTTTAAAAATGACTTCAAAGCATGTATACTTTTGTTTTTATGATTGAAAAAAAAATGACCAAAATGTGATATTTATTCTGCGACATCGCAAGATATTTCATTCCTCTAATATAATTCTAGAAAGTAAACAATCTCACAAACATCAAAGAAAATCATCAAACATGTTATTTTAAACGCAATGATTGTACGACAAAAATATCAATTTTCTGATAGATTTTACCTTCATCAAAAGTTAAAGACACTGAGTACTCTAAGTATCTAAACATCTACTTAAAATGCCATTGAACCCAAGAGTTCCAGAACGGATAGCTCGTTTCAACCCAATTCAATTACCTGTTGCTCAACTCTGTCAAGTAAATGATGCCTTAAATGGATAGGGTAGGCGCTCATAATGAGTTCCATAAATTACCGTGTCCTTAATTCCACTTTACCTGGTAATTTTACAGGTCAAATGTCATCTTTAATGGATTCGGCCGTTAGATAATGTCATCGTCCGATAACTGAACTTGACGCCCATCCCAGTCAAATTAGTACCTAAGTTCTAAGTGTAAAGAGGAATAGATGATTCTATCACCAATGTTTAAACCGACATCTCTAGAAATCGCCATTCTCATTGGAAGAGCTTAACGACATTTTGATCTTGATCAATGACAAATTTTTGGTAAAACGGTATCATTGTTGTCAGAAGAAAATTATACCATTAACATTCAACTTAATTTTCAACAATAACAATAGATTGCCCAAATATTGAATAATCTCTGAATAAAGATAGGATAGGGGTTTCGAAATTCTAATATATTTTCAATGTTATTCTATGATTCATTCTCCAAATATGGATAAAATGTTTTGGGTTTTGAAAGTTAATGTAAAACGTTGCGATATACAGTTTCTCATTCATTCATTAAATTAGTTTAATCCTTAATAAACTAGTCCATATTATGCAACTTAGGAATGGTCAATATAATCATCCAATAGGTTTAACTACAATGAATGTTTATTTCTCATTCAAGCTTATACGCGTCTAGGGATTTACTATCATTATATATATTAATACAAGGTAAATGAGTTTAATTCTTTGTCCAGATATGTCCGATGCGGTATTTTTAAGCCTTTCCTATTCAATTATGATTACCACAGAGGATTTGTACAAGTAAATGCAGTTTTAATAACAAACTTAGGTCGGTTGTTCCCTATTGTGTCTAATCTGTCCATTCGTGGTCCTTTTTCTCTCTTAGTTCAATATAGTACCTATGATCTTCAACTTTTCAAAGGCGTTTACTACAAATATACATCAACCCAACCCCAACAAACTTTTACAAATAAAAAAAGAAAATTTGGGGATTTCGCCTTAACTTAAAAAAAATCAGGAAAACAAACTTACAGGAAACATATTTTTCCATTCAAGCAATGTTCAAAGGAAATTCTGTTTAAAGATAACATGTTTACAACGATACTTCATACTAAATTTTCATAAACCAATTAACATCCATATTGTACCAAATCATTTTAACGTAAAAAAAAAACTTCAAAATATTTTTATGTACCTCAAACGGTTCATTATGTATTTTTTCATAGCATATTGTGCATTCAGTACACGTGAATGAACTAAATATAAAGCTTAGGAATGTAAATTAAGATACAATACCTTCACTTTCACTTGCTTGCTGTTAATATTACACTTGAACTTATTGCTTATTTATAACTACGCATTTTGTATTTTTTAATCAAAAGTATTTGTGGTATGTAAGCATAGAAATATACCAATATCGTGAACTAACCGATCAAGTCCGGTGTTGGATTGGTAAGGTAAACGAATAATTCAGGTATTCTTCTGCCCTACCTGTCTCTTTTTTTTCATGACAAAGTGTTGATCAGCTGATTTTTAACTTTTGTTTAAAAATGACTAGAAGTTTTTTCAATTTTTCTTACAGGGGTGCTGCGCCCACATTCCGAAACATCTAAATCATTTTTTGGTCATTGTATTCTGAAAATGATCTTTTCCTATTGTGCGGAGTATGTAGAGCATAAGACTGATATTGTGCACATAAATAGACGACCGTGCCCCTTCTCAAATTCCTTTAATGCTTCAGGGCCTTTCATAAAACCTAATTTGATACACGACTAATTCTAAAACCATGATTTTGAAATATGAATTTTGATGGTATTTCGAGTATCGCAATAGGGGTACATCCAGTGAGGCATTTGAACTAGAAAACGCCTCCTGCATGTCGTTTTTGAAGATTGCCTGTTACCAACGCTATTAAATATTCCAGACCCATCAACATTTTTGGTTTAGAATTACAGTTCACGGTCTTTGATTTCATTTTATGGTTGATCTTTTAGCACCAGGAAGAGGGTTTAATTTCACAGAGGAGGAAGAAAAAAAAAATAATTGAATTTTATAATACAAATTAAAACCATGTCAGGGGGGCATGTATTAAAAGATTTAAAACATTATTAGATTTTCGTGCCATTTCTGAGTTACACTTAAAAGGAATCTGATTATGGTACTCGAGAACCTAATTTCAATGTATGGACTAGATATTCATTATGTCCTTGTGAATGTCAGTCCGTTAAAATAGTACTTTGGTACACGCCCTTTATTAAAACATCGACAATCATATTCTTACCCCATGTAGGTACATATATAAATGATATGTTTATACACCTGTTTAAAACAGGTTCAAAGGGTCAACGACATAAGTGTAAAATACACGCAAATTTACATCGTTTGAAAACTTTAAATGAAACTGATTTATTACACCATTCACTGATTAAAATATACATCCACGGTTAAGAAACGTACATGAACAATATACATATGTTTATGTTTAATTAGAACACGCATTTACAAGAAATAATCGGATATTAGCAACATTTTACTACAACAAACATTGGAATTTTCGATCGATATTACAAGTTCCCATTGCAAAAGATAATCTGTTTTGCTATTTTTAAGCATTGCAATGGAAGAAAAACTCAAATGGGCCAGGAAATCAATTGAAAAGAATCTCACCTTAGGTCAAAGAATCTGCACAACCTTTACAGCAAACAATCCAATTCCTCTTACAATTTACTGAAAGATTTGAAAAGTCATAAAACACGTTGGCTGCCTTGTCATAAATTAATAATTCATTGATTAAAAACTGTAGTATTGCAAAAGTCCCGCCATATCAATTCACATAACACAGTTGCGTCATTTACTCTAAGAAAGGGCTATGTCCAGAGAGAGGCGCGAAGGAAACATGAAATATTCACGGAAATAATTAAATTTAGTCCAAATACTGGGCCACAGAGTGTAATATTCTCGGGGGTACACCCATGACCAAATGTACAAGTTTAAACATCGACCGATTTAAAGCCCCCAACTCTCATTCTTCGTAGACAGTGTTCTACTGGCATAAAGTGCCATTTAAAACACCCAACAAACCAAGTTCAAATACTATGAGATATGCGTAAGGTATGGGTATTGGTTCAATTGATATTGAAACACAGAATGATCGCGGCTGATTTAATTTGTCATGTATTGAGATACCTTGGCTTCTCGGAGTATTTGATCCTTTGACTAAAAATCAAGATTCTTGGCACGGGAAGTCTCTGGTCTTCATGAATCATTAATGTCGGGTGGTTTCTCTCAGAGTAACGAGATACGAGTGAATGCCTGATCACGGTACAGGGTTATATATGAGTAAGATGATGCGGGCCACAAAAGATGCATGTGTTTTTTCAAATTTTTATTAAAATGTTATTGTTTTCTCTTGAATGTATAATGCATCGAAGCTTATAAAATTTTTATCTTACATGCGCTTGTTTTGGAATAAGTGATACATTTGCGTGACTCATAAAATATCTGTAATATATACTCAGGTAACCTGACACGTTGGGAGTATAATAAAGATAATTTTAAGTGCGTAAGCACGTAAAGGATGGAAAAGCAAATATATTTCCAGAACTAAATTATGTTTGTTTTATTTTACAAACCTGAATAGTTTTTATTTTAGGAATTAATTAAAGGATTGCCATAGACGGAGTCACGTGACCCCGTCTATTAGTTTACTGTCAGAGCCCCTCAAACAGGAAGCCGTGGTGATAACACATGAATTAAATTTACGCTATATGAAAGAGTGCAGAAATTATTTTGATCAAAATATAAACAATTTGTATCAAACTGAAGAAAGTTTTATGAACTTTTTTCTAAATCAAATTAATGAAGCATTTTGTAAATATAAACTCAAAATATTAATTGTAAAACACACTAGTAAACAAAGTAGTATCCTGCGTTGTATTACGACTGCGTACGCATCATCCATTGTTCATGTTGTTTACTTCTGGAAAATTATTAATTCGGACCAGGTGAAATTCGGACAATTCAAATAGGTTTCCAGACTTAGCAATTTTGAAATTTCTACTTCAAATTGATTGAAAAACCTGAATTTATATTATTCAGTTTTGTTTTTAGTTTGTTTATTTAAAAAATTATCAAAACTCTTTAAAAAAAATCACATTTGTGAAATCTAGCATGAAAATTATTTTGATCCCGTCTTTCAGTACTGTCTCAGTACTTTGATTCATAAATGTAATCACAACAGAATTTCTGCATTTGGACCTAAAAGCATACTTTTCTTACAATTTATGCATAGACATAATTTTATATACTTGAACAAAATTCAAGGAGAGTAACTCTTACACTAATCCATTGACATTCGGATTTATCTTTCCTTGACAATTTTTCAGACGACGTCTCGTGGTCTTCTTTGTATTTCGACAGTCTTCTGCTAATGAATCTCAGATTAGATAGATTTTATTTTTCCATGAATAAACGTCAGTTAAGATGAAAACAACAGTGTATTAAGTAAGTTCATTGGGAAATGAACTTGGTTTGTACATGTGACCAAATCTAGTCCGAAATATCTGACGTCATATTCCACAGGCTTTTTTTATTTGATTTTTTACGTGCCAGAAAAAAAGTCAGAAAGCGGTGCCATTACGAAAACTGGGAATTCGCCCACTCCAACTGGAGGCGACAAACTTAGATCAATATTCGTTGCTTACGAATCGAATTTAATGTCAAATTCACATTTTATCAATAGCAAATTAACAATACCGTCAATACTGAAAGTACCCATCAACATTTTTTTATGGTTCGTTTATAAAATATACAATACAATGAAAATATTCTATCTAACTGTCGAGATTTGTTTTCATTTTATGCATTTTTTTTAATCTTGCAAGTCCTGTATTGAAATATGGAGTGATGTTTTCTTTTCATCAATATTGGTGAGTACTAGATGCATTGTGCTACTGATAAACTCTGAATTGGGCATTTAATTTAGTTCGAAAGCATCAAAAATCAACTCCGGTTATAGGCGACGAAATTTCCAGTTTCGTTTTCTGAATAAGATATTTTGGACTATGGAAGAACGTACTGGATTGCAAGCTAGATTCCGTCTTTTCATATGATTAAGGAAAGCCATTAGACGATAAATTTCTTGTCAAGGATGATGCTCTCTATAAACCAAAAGAAAATATTGTGCCATATATGATAATTGCCTGATTGCGTTCCAGCGAAAAAATTACTGACATTTTTATCATTCAGTGCATGCAAATTATCACCAACAATCAGCTTACTATCTGCGTCACACCCGTAATAATTTGATAAAATTCCATGTTTATTCCTATTTGCACAGGACTTTTATTTTTAGAATAAATGACATATTTGTACTAGACTGTAGACAATCAATATGGCCCAACAAGTGTAAGAGAGATAACTCTTCTGGATAGAGACTACTTAATTTTCTAAACTTTAGCAGGATGGAAGTACATGTATACGATATCTCATATGAAATATATATCTCAGATTTAATATATTTCATCACGAATAGCATATCTATAAATAGCCTATCTATAAATCAAGGCAGCATTCCACATCGATCTTGATGCAAATTACGTCAATTCCGTTTCGCACAGAATTAACTCACCCAAAAACGAACAAGTACGACTGCATTTAGCACTACATCCCCCTTCCCGCCCAACTCCGTTACGAGCGGATAAAAATGTTCTCCTTAGCCTTGAGATCGATTTCTCCCTATCAAAACAATCATATTTTTTTGTGGTCATTGCTCTTAAATATAAAACCAAATGCCTTAAATTGATGATTAATATAATGTAAAAAAAAACTAGTACAATTGGCGCCGTGATAAGATTAAGCTAAATGATAACCAGAGATAACATATGTACGAAAGAGACAAACGTCGAACTCGTTTATCCTGCTTTAATGGTACATATAATAATCAATAGAATTAATAACAAAAATCTTCAGTGTAAACACTTGGTAAATATTTTTACAAATACACTAGTATATAAAATTTCTGTAAGATATTAAGCTTTAAAAAAATTATGAATACTTAATATACAAGTACACTGTATTAGACTGGGGAAAATGAAAACATATTGAATACACGTGTCAAGTATGAAAGACCTAGCACCGACTATTCAAAAGTTATGACCATGGTTAAAGTTTGGTACTTTTTTTTAATGCAAAAAGGGACCAAAATCCAAGATCAAGTAGTCACATACGTTGGTGGTCTTTCACAAGGAATAAACAATAAAACAAAGCTGAAACGAGTCAAAAAATATGGGCAATGTTATAACTTAGTGGAACTCTTTCGCGGTAGAGATAGAGATAGAAATACAACCTTATGGACACAGACTACCAATTATTTTGCTATACATTCCTTTATAATATAAAAATGATTTAAAAAATTACACCAGCTCAACTTACCTGAAACTTGGCACAGAGTAAGAAGAATTCAAGTCCAAAAATTTTTCATACTCTCTGGAAAACTCATCGCATGCAGTTCCTGCTAAGACATCGCAAATAACCCCTACCCTGCTTTTTTCACTTTCTCTTCAGGGAAAGGGTAAATATGGGCCTCTTTACACACTTCATACTACGCGCCTAAGGGCAAAATTTCACAAATTATCAATTTTATTTTTTTTTCAAACCCTCTCCTTTCCATCTATGCCCAAAAATAACATCATTCCACCCCATAAGCACCCCCAAAGAATTTTAAAGAAAAAAACCTCTATTTTTAAACTGGAACTATTTGCGTGATCAATAAAAATAGGGGTAAAATTAGTAGTCTGTAACCTTATTAGCGAGGCGCCGCTCGTGTAGCGAGCTCCATAGACAACGTGTTAGAACGGAGGAAATTCGGGTTGAAATCTGCACATTGTTCCTTGATACTCTTATCAATCCATCTGAAAAAAAATCCAGACTCTCAATAATCCTTTGCGCTGCTTAGCAACATGGCGGTTAGAGTAGCGTATCTAAGGAAAATTCTTAGTTTTTTTTGCAATTAAACTGAACATTATCGAACTTCAGTACAAGACACAACTTTAGTATTATCAAATATCTTATGTAGAAGGTTCATATTCTTTAAAATCATTATCGGAAATTTACAAAGTCGATGTTTTAAAGGTGACTTTATTAATACATGGAAGGGTGTTTCAGATGGATGATTCTACCTTAGGTATTTACAAATTAAATTATTCGAACTTTCTGTGATACTACTTAGTTGAAAATTTCAAATTGATAGGTATTTTTCTTAGTAACTTGCAAAGTTTCTCCACATGTCTTGGTTTTGTCAAAATATAGCGCCGAAAAATGACAATGCTGCATCATGCCAATCATGGGATGATAAAGTATTGTTTATCTTTTTAAAATAAAATATTATTCAAAAGAATATTCCTTTACATTTAAGGACTGAAACTTTGAAATTTTGCGTATCTTTTTCGATGCTTGATTTCAGAAAGTGACCCTGTAAAAATGCCAACCTGAAAGTGAAGCAGCACATTTTTTCAAACAATGACGGCAAACTCTGATAATTTCAAAATCACAAAAAATACAAGAAAAAGACATGCTCAACAAAATTTACAAAATCCTTCATCTACTTCCCATAAACAAAACAAAACAAAAGAGGAAAAACATACCTTTTTATCTCAATAGGAGAAAAAACTTCAAGAACGATGCAGAAAATTTGGTGTGCCATATGAAATGCCAGCACAAAACGAACCAGAAGTCTCTGTCGAGACTGTAGCTCTTCTGGTTTGTACTTATAACAAAGGATGAGAAAAGAAGCCATTGCCATCAAACCAAAACTGTAGAAGTAGTAGCGTTTTAAAGTAATTTCACAGACATTTTTATTTTTAGTAACCATGGCAACAACGTTCATCGAAATCAAAAACCGATGCACTATTTTATGTATCTTAGTGTAGTCTACTTGTTTGCCATTTTATATTGAAATCAGATCAAAACTGTAGGAGGAATAGTATTTCAAAGGAATTTCACAGAAAATTCTTTTTTTTGTAACCATGGCAACTCCATTCATCGAAATCAAAAACCGATGCACTATTTTATGTATCTTAGTGTAGTCTTCTTGTGTGCCAAGTAATATTGAAATCAGACCAAAACTGTAGTAGGAGTAGCGTTTTAAAGGAATTTCACAGAAAATACTATTTTAGTAACCATGGCAACATCTTTCATCGAAATCAAAAACCTATGCACTATTTTATGTATCTTAGTGTAGTCTTCTTGTTTGCCAAGTTATATTGAAATCAAATCAAAACTGTAGGAGGAATAGCATTTCAAAGGAATTTCACAGAAAATTCTATTTTTCTGTAACCATGGCAACACCATTCATCGAAATCAAAAACCGATGCACTATTTTATGTATCTTAGTGTAGTCTACTTGTGTGCCAAGTAATATTGAAATCAGACCAAAACTGTAGTAGGAGTAGCGTTTGAAAGGAATTTCACAGAAAATACTATTTTAGTAACCATGGCAACACCATTCATCAAAATCAAAAACCAATGCACTATTTTATGTATCTTAGTGCAGTTTACTTGTGTGCCAAGTAATATTGAAATCAGACTAAAACTGTAGAAGGAGTAGCATTTTAAGGGAATTTCACAGAAAATTCTATTTTAGTAACCATGGCAACAACGTTCATTGAAACCAAAAACCGATGCACTATTTTATGTATCTTAGTGTAGTCAACTTGTGTGCCAAGTTATATTGAAATCTAATCAAAACTGTAGGAGGAGTAGCGTTTTAGAGGAATTTCACAGAAAATTCTATTTTTAGTAACCATGGCAACGCCGTTCATCGAAATCAAAAACCGATGCACTATTTTATGTATCTTTGTGTAGTCAACTTGTGTGCCAAGTTATACTGAAATCTTATCAAAACTGTAGGAAGAGTAGCGTTTTGAAAAATTGTTTACAGACAGACGGACAGACAGACAGCTAGACAGACGGACGGACGACGGACACCTTACTATCGCATAAGCTCTTTTGGTCTCTGACCAGTAGAGATAAAAATATCTCAAGTTAAGAAATAGAAAGCAAAGATTAAACTAGCAAATTCAAAATAAAATTAGTGATAATAAAATCAAAGAAAATAAAATCCCCCGCCTCCTTCCTTCTTATGAAGAGAACCAACATTTTGATAAGGCCATGGATTCAATAAGAGCATCTTCAACAAATGGCCTATTCTTCCGAATTTTGTACAATATGCCATGAAAGGAGACTAGATAGGATAAAATATGAAAATGGCTAAATGTGAAATTTGTAAGTGTTGTTATCTAGATAAGCAAAGCATAAAATGTACTCCAAAGATGACATAAGGAACTGGAAGATCTTACAAATATAGAACAACAACTTATCAGTAGAATTACCCCATGCATTAATGTCCATATTCTAAATCATGGTGGTATACCGCATCATCAGGTCATTTTGTCACTTTTTCCCAAGAAATAAATGAACCAGCAAAAAAAATCCTAGATTGCCTCCTGAAACACAAATAATAAAAGTTAGAACACAAGGCAAAAATGATACCTCCAAAGAATTTCGAGTCCGTCGTTTAAAAATTGAACACTCTCTGAAATGGCTTAAGAATAACAATCCTGCATACTCTGACATCATTATTAGTGATGAAAAATCAATTCCTGAAGATGGACAATTAACAGACATTGTTACATTAGATTTCAAAGAAAATACTGTCCACAATAATGATAAAGGTCCATCACTTGATCAGACAGGCATTGAGGTTTCTCATGGATTTACACATTATGACATTCTGGTGCTCAACTACCAGATTCAAATATACACATACGAGAAAAGGTTGAGAAAATTGTCACTGAAATAATTGGTGAAAACCATGGTGGAGTTACTATGAACAGACAGGGCACCATCACCATTCCTTGGCCTACAAGAGACAACTTCCCTGTATCTGAATTTACAACACAACACTTTTTTTACCCTTGCCTTTCCCGCTCTCTTTCCCTATGGCTCTGGAGACTTTTTTGTCAACTGGCCTACCACCTTATCATCTATGGGACAGTGGGCTGAACATTTAATATGGTACAATGATGGCAGGTTTGCAAAGCATCCATGTACTTTTAAATTGTTGTTTGTAACATGAAAATGAGGAAAAGGCCCTCGAGCAAGGTAGTTACTTTCATTATCAAACAAAAACTTGGTGATCAACAATTTACGATAACGGAGTTTAAACCAGAAGTCTCTGTCGAGACTGTAGCTCTACTGGTTTATACTTAAAACAAAAGAAGAGAAAAGTAGCAGTTGGGACTTGAAACTTTAAAACAGCAATGAATATAAAAATGATCCTTGCCGCTCGTCAAAATAAAAACCGATGCACAGAATTATGCATCTTAGTATAGTCTACTTGTGTGCCAAGTTATATTGAAATTGAACCAAAACTGTAGGAGGAGTAGCATTTTGAAAAATTGTTTACAGACAGACAGACGGACGGACAGACAGACAGACAGACAGACGGACAGACGGACGACGGACGCATTACTATCGCATAAGCTCTTCTGGTCTCTGACCAGTAGAACTAAAAAACTAATTGAAAATGGTAACACTTCAGTTTGCCAAAAAATTCTCTATTTTGAGGGAAATTTAAGGGGAATTTCTCAGTAATGGGAACAAAAGGGGAAAGAATTAAGAGCATTAGTGCAATGTCAAAATGAAGGTGCAGGTCTGTCCTCATTTTTCACTACTGGCAGTTGTGCAGAATTCCACTTCAAACTTCTTAAAGTTTGCTTTCAATGTATGTTTTCAAACCAAAACGAACACATGCTTTCAATGTATGTTTTGTATAAACCGAGGTCCCGTGTCGCCATAGGTGCTGGAACGAAAAATCCCTCCCTGCTGAATGGCCTTGAGTGCCGAGTAAAAGACAAAATTTGCAGCTCGCCATCGGCAAGTGGTGGTGTCTCCTTATGAGTAAAAAATTCCCGAGAGGGACTTTAAACAATGTACAATCTATCAACAATCAATGTATGTTTTAGATTGATTAATTGATTAAATATTGTTTAACGTCCCTCTCGAGAATTCTTCACTCATATGAAAACGCCACCACTTGCCGGTGGAGATCTGCAAATTTTGTCCTTTATTCGGCACTCAGGGCCATTATGCAGGGAGGGATTTTTTTCGTGCCAGCACCTACTGCGACCCGGGACCTCGGTTAATACGGTCTCATCCGAAGGACTCTCCACGTCCCAATCGTACTCAGTGGGATTCAAACCTGCGACATATGAATGAAAAAAAACAGATTCATCTGTAGATCCAACAGACAAAAATATCATCTTTAAAACTCTTCAGCAAAATGCCTATATAGTTGCACATTATTATGATCCCAGAATTCAGTCATACTTCAAAAACGTAATTGGACCGGTCTTTGGTTTTGTCTCCTACTAGTACAGGCAAGAGTTTGCTTAATCGAGAGATATGGTCCACTGGCATGGACTTCGTTGGAGGTCAGATAAGCAGCCTCATGAATGAATACATAATGCTACTTCAGCTATTTGATGATTAATGTGCTGTAAAGCTTTCTCAATGCCTCTCATCCTCCTGGTAAGGATGAAAGTGGTATTCCAAACAGAAATATGTGGCCTCCACGTGAAGGTAATGCACCTTGTCCTCCCGAAAAAAATAACCCCCTTTTTAAAACTTCTCCTGGATGTTAGTATTTCCCAAGAAAGCCTTTTGGAAGATCACTTACTTTTAACTAATAGATTCAAGGTGTATCGTTGTTCTGATTAGAATTACGACCAAATAATTCACAAAAAGTTGTCGAATGGAATTTCCAAAACAAATACATGTACGTTCAATACCAGCAATAGTGAAAGACCGAAATGGATCTCACCGCCTAGAAATGGAAAGAGATCATCCAGTTCCCTGTTCAGCACTCTCGCTTCCATACACAAGGCTGGAATGCAAATGGGGATATTTCATTACTTCTTTCCAAAAGTGATCCTTCCAATCCATCAGTTGATGAAATCATTGCAACTGAAAAATACATTACAGGTTATGCCTGCAAGGGAACCAACTGGTGCTCTTTCAGATCTCTTTTCTGATATGGTTAACTGTGCAGATGAATCTTCTGGTATGGTAAATCACTTTGTACTAAACTTTAAATGGGCACAGTTACAAGGAAAATTTCCTCTGTTGAAGCATGTTATAATCTTTCTTTAATTCCTCTGTAACAATCAAGTCACAGCTTTCAATCAGTAAGTCTACCACACTGATAGACTTACTGATTGAAAGCTGTGACTTGACTGTCGGGTACTTGAACAATCTGGAAAGGACACAATAACAAATAGTAAAATAATTGATAAGTACATCTCCAGAAATCAAAATGATACTTCTTCACTTTATCAATTTATATGCAAAAATGGCAAAGTCCCTGTTATATCTGGTCCTACTCAGGCAAATTGGCCTTTAGATGAAAATTATTGTAGAACTTCTTTATTACTTCATTGGCCAAACTGAAAAATGCTTTTTGATATCAAAGATCAAAATTTGTCCTGAACAGAAAAATTTACTTCCTTCTTATAACTTGACTCTTGCCGAAATTTTATGAAAGCAGACGTTGATAGAGCCAAGCACAAACAAATTGACGATTCCCCCTGAAGAAGATGTCTCTGACAAAGGTGTGGACTAACCTGAGTGGGTGGAAGTCATACGTACAAACCCGTACTTTGATGATTTGTCTGTAGATTTTAATTTTGATGATAGTGGTCATGAACATGACTGGAGTGAAACATCAAATGATGACCTTGCTGACTTCGGTGCAGAATGGTGGGACAACATCATCAAAGTTGCTTACATAGATGCATCTTTAAATACGAGGGGTGATCAAAATGTTCGCGAACAACTTGAATAACTTCCATAATACAAATAAAATAAGGTTTCAGTGTTTATTATTTTTTAAAGACTGACAACCATTTTTCGTCTCGAATCACCTATATGTTGACGTCATTTTCACATTGTGACGTCACAATGGAGAAAATCATTAATTTTCATATCCTATTTATAGAACATGTGCATGACTAAAGGTGTGTCAAATTTCACTCTGATTTGAATCGTGGTTTTGTAAATATAGAAATAGTTCGTGAACTTTTTGATCACCCCTCGTATACCCCAGGTGGATCTGGAAAAAATGAACAACGAGAAAAAACTAACTTTTAATAATGTCATGAAAACATTTTTTAATTATACTAACAAACTGGATCCTATCGCATGATGGTAACTAGTACAGCAGGTTCTGGAAAATCTTTTGTTATAAATTGTCTTGTAAAATCTATACGTCTTTTCTTCCAATCTACTAAATCAGTTCAAGTATTGTGCTCAACAGGTAGTAGTGCTAATTTAACCTCTGGAGTTACACTCCATAGTTTCTTGAAAATACCTACTCTGTTCAGAGGAGGATAAGTGAAAGCACCAGAGGGTTCTATTGGGGAAAGGCTCCAGTAGACTTACTGACTGGTTCAACAACACTTTGGTTGATGGAGTTTCACAGTAGATGTGGCACTGGCATTTCTGATCAGATTTATTGAGGTATCCCAGTATTTGTTTTGCTAGGTGATGATGTCCAACCTCCACCAGTTTTAGATAACCCTGTTTACCATCCTAAAATTTCATCACTAGCATCTATTCATGATGTCCTTGCCTGACGGAACTTTCAAACAGCTGTTGCATTGAATACATTTATCTGTCAAAGATAACAAGAATAAGAGCTTAAAGATGGTCTCTCCAATCTAAGCCAATATACAATTACACCATCTTAGGTTGTATGGTTACAACTGTTTCAATGGAACAATCTGAAAAAAAATATGGAGACAATTTTCTTAAAAGGCTGTCAATCAGAGGACCCTTTGTTTTTCCAACTCTGTTGAAGAATTATCGCACAATAAATCAAAATTACTTGTTAACAAGTTAATCCGATTGCAAAAATAACTGCTGTTGGAAAGGGTTCTCATTCTAAATCTGGTGAAAGTGAAAAGGCGGGTGGTCTTCTTCATACGCTCTACATTGCTATCGCCCCGTGGGGATCCGGGTTAGAATAGGTCCTCAGTACCCCCTTGCTTGTCGTAAAAGGCGACTAAATGGGGCGGTCCTTCGGATGAGACCGTATAAACCGAGGCCCCGTGTCACAGCAGGTGTGGCACGATAAAGATCCCTCCCTGCTCAGAGGCCGTTAGTGCCGAGTATAAGCCTAAATTTGCAGCCCTTCACCGGCAATGGTGACGTCTCCAGTGAAATATTCTGGAGAGGGACGTTAAACAGTATACAATCAATCAATTAATCTACATTGCTATCTATAAATCTGTGTATTAAATTTGTTTTTTAATGGTGCTTTTGGTATTGTTGAGGACATTTTGTATTTTAATAAAAGGAGACCACCTGCACTTCCTGATGTTGTCATAGTACATTTACCTATATATATATATTATCATAAACTCGGAACGAGGGCTTTGGATCAAGAAATCCAGATGAATTTTTTGTTGCTTTATCAAGAGCCAAATCCACTGGTAGGGATACTTCTGATTTCGCTTGGGACCCTTCAGTTTTGATAAATGAGGATAGGGTTCATAAAGTCAATACTCCAACAACAGTGGCGAGGGTGATTGAATGTATTGTTTAACGACCCTCTCGAGAATTTTTCATTCTTATGGAGACGTCACCACTTGCCGGTGAAGAGCTACAAATTTTTCCTATACTCGGCACTCAGGGCCATATAGCAGAGAGGGATCTTTTTCGTGCCAGCACCTCCTGCGACACGGGACCTCGGTTTATACGGTGTCAGCCGAAGAACCGGACTCCACGTCCCACAGTGGTATTCGAACCAACGACGTAAGGATCAACTCCTTACTTCGCGACTCTAGAGGAGACGCTCGGAACGAGTAATAAGGAGAATAGAAAATATTGCTAAGCAATTTCAAGTAATTTCAAAAGAATTACACAGTCATGTATTTCCTTTACCACTAGAACTGCTTACTGCTTTTATTACCTTTTAAGATCAGTGAACGGTGGGAGACATGACAGTGACTGAGTCTCTAACTGAACACTAATTCTTGACTGAATAATTATGCAAGCATGTTTCTTTGTAATGTTTTATAGATGTTTAAACCTACAGGATTCACATAGTTGTGAAATGTAAATGATTCCTCTTCTAATTCTTGAAATTTGAAAAACAGTTTGAATTTGTCACTTTCATTGCCATTTATATCAATTTCAAACTTTTATAATTTCATACTGAATTTTTCTATTGTCATAATAAATGGATATTCAATTTTAATAGTAAAATGAGACAACTACTATAGTAAGTATATTGACAATGGTATTTAAAATCGCACATTTTTTTCTTATTCCTAGAAAATGAATATAATGTTTGCAACAGACTCCAGATGGAGAGGTTTCAATTCTTACCTTGAGAGAGTGCAGCCTTACCCAACTCATTGGCAAGTGTCTAATCTTTTTTTAAACCTTGGGCATCAATTGGAAAATTAACTCATGAGACTCAACGTTTAATCCAATCTTCCTCTGATAAAACTGCACCATGACATGTGGTTTTCATGGGAGGACTATGTTACTTGATTGACAAACTTAAACACCAACCTGGAACTGAAATCGTTTACAAACATTCGTCAGACAAAGTTCACACTGCCTCACTTTATTGAAAAATCATTTCATTCAACATCTTCTGTTCTATTTGCTACTATTCCCCTATTTCTATAAAGAAAATTAGAGAATATCAGAGTGAAAGGCGAAAACTAAAGACAAGTATATATTCCAATCGGATCATCTCGCCCTTTTCCGTCGCACGCTAGCACGCATCATGGAATATGCCAGCAGAGCAATTGCTATTCGTAACGCCATGTTCACTGAATAACGTTGTATAGGGTGAATTCACCATACATCGGACACATACCTTGCTTCAGACAACTTTAGACAATAAACTCTCTTTCAACTTAAGTGTTCTGTGTATTTATTTGTTTCTGTCTAGAGCTGAGAATTTAAATCTTTAATGAGACCGATTGTTGTTATCATGTTGTGATAAAAATACCCCGAGAATGGGCTTGAAGTTACGTCATATTTTACATCATCAAAGGGGAATAACCAGAAATTTATGATTTTGCAATTTGTAGAGTTATCGTTCTTTAAATTCGACTTCAACGGAACGAGTCAGATTGCGGTGAATTTTGTCAAAGATTGGTAATTTTACATAAACCATGAGAAAAAGGCGCGAATTATACCGCATTTCAAGCATTTTAAAGCATTTCTAAATCAGAGTGAGGTATCTTGAATCGTTCTACATATGTGCAACGATATCGTCAATTAAATTTAAGCTGAGGGTAATTTCTTAGATAAAAGATAAAAATACATCCATATCAAGGACTTTAAAGCACTTTGATAAAGGTATGATATTTTCCCGGTCCAAATACCGTCTGTCCGATGCATGGTAAATAATATCCGATCTATGGTGAATTCTGGGTTATTTTTAAAAACTCGATTTTTGAGGATATTTTCTCAATAAAAGGCATATAATTATGTCCCAAAATATTTTAATCACATACTAAATGTTAAGCTCCATATTGATAATTTTACGTCAGTAGCGATATCGCTAGACCTTGTTGAAGTATAAGGGTGTCCGATGCATGGTGAATTCACCCTATTTCTTAAATGTTCCATCAGTTTTTTGGAATATAAGGACAATTTCAATAAATTGGTAAGTACAGTATCTTACTATATACGTACCGAACTAATATTGAAAGCGTAGTATTTCATTAAATATTTCCCCCCTTTTTAAACAGATGTGTGTTACGAAAAAAAAACAAAAGCTTTAAAAACTAAAATACATACCAGGGTGCTTTCTTTAAAATAAGATATCACCTCTATCAGTTAATAACTTAATATCATCATCTCACCTGTTTTTCATCTGTTGGGGCTAATGCAATCGCAACTTCTCGGGCCTTTCCGGCCAGCGGAAATGTATATGGTAGACGCCATGACAACCCTCCTTTTTTACGATCTTTGAAATAAATGCATGGAGACCTTTTATCTGAGGAATATGGAGTTTAACTTTATTCAAAGTAATGATATTACTTAGAATATACTATAGAAGGGTCTTCTAAATTAGTCTATCCTATATTTGAATAAACAGGAAGATGTATAAAATTTTAACATCCGGTGATGTTAATACATTCGAGGTTGTTTTCCGACCTCTGACGGAAAGACCCGAGATGATGCGATTGGGGGCTAATGATGTCACACCATAAAACATGCCGTACTAAGAAGTTTCGTTCACGGAAGTGAGGTTAGAAGTACATATAAGTATATACTGATAAACCATTCTCTTAAGTCATTTAATATGTAGCAAAAAATTATTTTACAAATAGAAACAGGTTATATAATTCAAATCATACATTTGACATTTGTAACAATTCATGTATATGGTATATATATCATCATGTCGATGTCTTGCTGCGCTCGCCCAAAAGGTTGCACCATATTATTCTAAACGGAAAAAAGTTATACATTCTTAGACAGATTTGCATTTTCATTAATTGGGTGGAAAATCAAACACCTTTAATCGACTGAATCAGTCAGTAATAGACAAAATTCAACGTCGCCATCATGTTCATATACATCTGGAAAACTACACCACAGCTAGCTGATTACTGGTGACGGAGGCCATCGCTTCCTTTCCCCCATTTCTATGAAACACAGCAAAAGAGAAGCTGAAAAGGCATCCTTATGTAAACTTTGGGGAGGTCGTGGCGACAACAACATACTTGCGAAAGGGACAAGAGGGTTTGACAAAACATCAATGTCGGCCTGTATTTTTTATTCAGCTAGAACCACTGCTTCATGAATTTAAAATTTTAAGAGATTTTTTCCATTTATCTCTTACAAAACATGTCACCATTAGATGTAATTCTATCACATTTAATATATATAAAAATAAAAATTAATATCAATTTTCATTTTTTTTAAATTTTTTCTTTTAAAAAAGTGTATGAGGAATTATTTGTAAGAAAAGAAACTCAGACATGCTAACAATTATACTCATATATTTTGAAATTTGTTTAACTTTAAAGTCTTCTTTTTTTGCTGCAGCTAAAATGAAAGAAAGGGAGACTCGTAAACTTGAGAAGAGGGAGACTTGAGAAATCTCCACAATAAGCTCCTTGTGAGTAGACAAAATACCTCCTTCTTATCATTGCACATAAATGTTTAATTTCAATCTTATTATATGACTATATAAAAATATTCTTTTAACAGTTACATTTTTTTTCTCTAGAAATAGAAAAATAGAAGAGAGGAGAGCGTTTCAACTGATGCTGCCAAAACTGCTCGACGAGCTACTGGTTGAAAAATTAAATCAGACTTTATTATTTACAACCAATAATAACAGAAATTCGTTATATACTAACTGCATAGAAGCTATATAATTTGTGATGTTTAATATCTATTTTTATTTTTTAAATTGCTTAATTTTTGAGAATTTTTTTTCCTATTTCAGACAAAATTGAAAGAAAGGTGGGCTCGTAAACTGAAAAAACTCCACAAAGATTCATGGTACATATGTTATCATTTTCTATTTCATAATAGAGAGGTTTAGTTACACGTTTTGCGACGAACTTGTACGGGTGACGTCATCAATTGTTGTGTTCTTCGACGTCATGACGTCAAATCCGACGTGTAGCTTCAAGTTTAGAACGTGTAATACACTGTCTACACGGACGACGTAAACGGGTAAAGTTATGGATTAAATTCTTTATATTTTGATGCAGTTGATTGATTTTTGTGCAATAAAACAAGAATACTAGTCTATCTAGAAACTTTAATGAATGATGATTCGATGATTCCATCGAAGTATTATTTTTTTTATCAATGCAAAGTTAAACTCAAACTGATACCAAACAGCATGTTTTATTTTGTACGCAGGATTCATTTGAAGAAGACCCCGCCCGCCAATGCACCAAATAAAAATTCATGGTTTCTTAGTGAGTTTTCCCTTTCTGTTATATTTATTAAAACCTATTTCAACACCTCTATTCTTTATTTTTTTTTAATAATGAATTATTTTAGAACTATTATAACCCTCGCCTAATAAATTATAGGTATTAGGCATATGTGTAACCTCAAGTGCTTGTTGAGATTGTATTTCATTAACTATTTTTTCCTTTTGTACTATCACTTGTAAGTATCTAGAGCAGAAGCGTATTTTAAAAAAAAAGGGGGGGGGGGGTCGGTGTCTGTTTTTGGTTGTAACAATGGATTGATGAATTTAAAAATTTTATTCCATGCCTCCTTTCTATACGTTATAATGATTGAACCTTCACATTTTATCGTTTTCAAAAGGTTTTCTTTTGGACCCCTCCCCCTCCTCCACAAAGTGCAAAATGTGGTCGTTATTTATCGTCAATTAAATAATTTTTATGATTGCTTCAAGTTTTAAGAATTGAAAGCTTAATATCCTGGGGATACTAGGTGACAAAATATTTATATACAGCGATTCACTGCATTGAGTTACAAAAAATATAATATTTTTTTATAGTTTATAAAATCTATGACTAGAGTAAGTATAAATTCCATTTTACCATTGATTTGTCTAAATTAAAAATAATAAATACAATGCCGTTCAATCATTTACTGTTCAATCACGAAATCTGCAAATACGTACACGTGTACGTGTAACTAAATCATGTTATTGACGTTGATGTCAAATAGAACGTGTACGTCAATGTTACACGTACACGTTCATACGTCACTTGTAACTAAACCTCTCTATTATAATGAAAACTGGGTACTTGTACATGTATTTTGGGTACATTCTACCTATTCCCACTATTTGAAAATTAAGTAGAAAAAGGTAAGATTTTATGTGGGAATAGGTGGAATTTTTGTGTAAACAAATAATTGATAATATAAACATATAAATACTGAATAAACAGTGATTTATGAACATAATATAGGATAGGTAAATTTGCTTTTTTAAAATTATAAATAAGACTTTTTTCTTAACATTTGAAGGAAAAAATGGAAAATTTTAAGTTAATTTCATCATCTATTGTTATTTGCAAGTGGGAATAGGTGGAATTGAGATTTTTAAAAAGTGGGAATAGGTAGAAGACACCGTATTTTGATTATCTTTCTATGTTATTTTTACTTAGACAAGACGAGAAGAAAAGAGGGTTTCAACTGATGCTGCACAAACTACACGACAAGCTTATGGTCCAAAAATTATAACGGACTTTATTTTTCACAACCAATAAATACAGAAATTCGTTATCTGGTTAACTGGAAGCTACTTAGTATTTAATTTGTGAATGTTTATCATTTATTATTTTTCGCTAAGTTAATTGGGTTTTTTTTTATTTCAAACAAAATTGAAAGAAAGGGAGGCTCGTTAACTGGAAATGAGAAAACTCAATAAAGATTCATGGAACATATGTTATTACTTTCTATTTCATAATATGATTAATACAGGGTAAATGTATATTGATTATCTTTCAATTTTTTTTCCTTAGATGAAGGATATGGAGACAACGAACAGCACTCATTCTCAAAGTCCATGAAATAATATACAAAATCAGAGCAGAGCAAACACGGACCTCCGAAACATCAGAGGTGGGATCTGGTGTCATGGAGGAGTGAGCATCCCCTGCCAACCGGTCACACCCGCCGTGTGCACGTTGTCATGATCAGGAAATAACGGAAAAATCCGTCGTCAATTCAGTGTACAAATAATGGACTAACAATTGGTATGAAAAACGTCAGTCAGCAATTCACTCAATGACAAATTGTATTTGCTGACAAGGTATATGAAACTATAAGAGAAGAGCATTTCACCTGATGCTGCACAAACTACACGACAAGCTACTGGTACAAAAATTAAATCAGAGATTTACAACCAATAGTGAAATAAATTCGATTTATAATAACTAGAACCCTTTTATTAGTTAATGCATTTTAAAAATATGCTCTTTACCAGAACTTTTACCCTAGATGAAAATAGAAAAGGGTAGAGAGTTGCACTAATGCTGCACAAACTGCACAAGCTACTGGTACATTAATTTAATCATACTTTAACATTTACAGATAATGATTTAAAAAATTGATGTTTAGCATAAGTTTGTAACTGAAGTCTTTTATGAACGAGATCTAAAAATATGCTCTTTTCCAGAACAAAGTAAAAGAGAAATCTGCCATCATCTTTTATTTCAAATACACGAAGAACTACTGGTAAGAAAAGTAAAGAAAATTGATCCTATTAATGTATTTTTATTTATCCATTTATATACATGTACATTGTGTCTATGTCGTTAAAAAATTCAAAGATGATCTCTTTCCAGACAATCGTCTAGGTAAAGTAGGTACGCCGAAAATGTCTTCAAAGGTTCACAAGGAAATTTGGTAAGTGATTAAATTGTTTCAAGCAGAAATACCTGCTTAATAAGGCGTGGACTTCAATAAAACTTCTGAGTTCAAGAAAAGGGGAAAATCAAAGAGGTTATGAAAACAATTTATAAAGAATTAGGCGTACTAATAAGCATGTGTCGTTATAAAAATGTGATTAATTATCGCTTTCATTGTAAACTGTAGGGTACAATAAACCAAAGAATGGTGGTGCCATGGGATTCAGAATAATCCCGTTGATGTCACAGAAAACAATATTATGAGCATAACCTACAACTCTCTGGTTCATAGAAATGTACCTATGGGCGTGCTTGATGTGTCTACACCTTACTACACCCGGTGTAGCAATCTCCCATGCAGAGTTGTCGTTCGTTCCTCTCTCAGAAACATCTGCAATGGGCTCACGTCAAAATTTTTGATATAACGTATAAAACGTGATATTTGCAGGATTTTTTAAAATTAAAATAAAAGTTCTGGATTTATTTAGTAAATATCTACCTCAAAACTCAGACATTAACATAGAAATTGAATAATAATAAATTAAAACAAACGCACTATTTCCTGTGTTTATCACTGTGATATACGTGAGCCAATGACAGAGGTGAATGTATGAGCCGATGGTAGAGAGTGCCGATGTAGTCGATTTACACCTTATAATGATAAATCAAGTGAAATTGGGTGTAGTGTAGCAAATTCAACATGGACGACAAAATTTCAACCAGTCGAGGGATCCTATTTGCAGAGTACTTTTAAAATAAAATATTTGTTGCGATTGTGAAAATTTTTTAAACCCATTTAAAAACAAAACATTTATTATTTTTTTTATAAAACATATTCATATCCATCCATAATAACCCTTATAACTAAATATCTAGCCATAGTCAAAAACATCTAGAGACTTTAATTTATCACCCAAACTTGCTTATTTTATTTTACCAATTATGAAGTTTTTCATTTTTCCATAAAATGCACAAAACACGGTCCACTGAATTACTAAAAACAATTATCACAATCAACCTATCAAATACTTGACAGTAAACTTAAAATACAGAAAAAAGAATTCTGCAGTTTTACCGTCCCGACATTTGTCAGCCATATTGAATTTTCGGTGCAATTCTCTACACATGCTCTGCACATGGTGTGGATGGTGTACACCTAAAGTGTGCACTTTTTGCACTTGATTATGGAAAAGTGTACACCGGGTGTAAGGTGTAGACAAATCAAGCGCGCCCATTATTCATTGCATATGAATTTCTTGATTCTATTAATGAATGAATTTCTTTCTAAAAATTTACGTATCTACTTGACCTAACGTAAGACTGGCACACATTCACTCTCATCCTAATTAGTTCTGGCAGAAGGAGACAAGGAACCCACCTTGCACAAACTCGTCGCATTTTCAGCTTACTTGTTAAAATCGGAGAAAATGGGAGGCCCAGGAAAAGTTGTAGGAATTGACGAATTAACATTTTGTAAAAGGAAGTTCCATAAGGGAAGAAGAGTTGACTGTGTCTGGGTTGCGGGGGGGCATAGAAAGAGAAACTAAGCGTTGCTTTTTTACAACCGTTGCAGACAGGACAAGAGACACACTTTTAGAAATAATTAAAAGGAACAACTATAGTAAGTGACTGTTTCAAAGCCTATGATATCTTGGATAAGGAGGGTTACGAACATTTAAAAGTAAATCACACCCTTAATTTTGTCGATCCAGATACGGGGGCACATACCAATACTATAGAATCTAACTGGAGGGCACTCAAAAAATCTCTGCCAGTAAGTGGAACGACAAATCTTGATATAATACGTACTTCAGCCAATATTGTATGCGAAAGAAATATCTCAACGACTCTGCCTATACATTTCTGAAGTTTTTTGACCTTGTAAAAACAATCTACAATCCTAATCTGCTCGTCCTACAATTAACTACAAACAAGAATCAACCCAAATCCCCCAAATGACAACGAATTACCCTCCAGACGATCGACTTAAACAATAGTCTAGATGATTTCGTTTTGTAAGGTAACTGAAACAATTTATCTACTTTCACAGGCACGTAGCATCGTTTTTGAAAGTGGGGGCCAACCAAAGAAAATGTTGTGTTTTTTTTTTACTTACCTGTAAAAGTTGACAAGCAAAAAAAAATTGGAAAAGGATATTGCCCAAACTCGAAAATCCTTTATCGTGAAGGGGGGGGGGGGGTGTCGATAAAACGTTTCATCCGCTTATTACTTATTGAAGTTATTGTACTTTTTGCAAGCCCACTTTCCTCATGAACTTTATTTAAATCATTGTATATTTCCGTGAAGAATTTACCGAGTTTTACATTAAACTTCATTATGCTTCTCTGCTCAAGTAAGATTTACTCATCCATTTTCGTCACAGTCGTCTCTAAACTGACGTCATTTTTTACATCATGACGTCATAAATATGACGCAAATTTCAACTTACATCATATTCAATCACATGCTTATTATAGGACTATATTTGTTCCAAAATTCATTCTTCCCTGAATCGAACTGTGATTAGGTAGATATAGAGTTTTTTTTTTGATCACTCATCGTACTGTCCTGTTACATTAGGGAAATTTAAATACATGTAGGCCTACCTGCTGAAATTTTCGGTTGGTTGATAAAATTACAAAACTGCTTGAATGCAGGCAGAACTTCCACTGAGTACTGGTATCATTATTATTTGTATTTATGTATTTGAAATAATAATATAAAAGGGACTTGTATTTTACAGAGCAGCCATGCAAAGAAAGAATCAGAACGAGAACATTTTGTACCAAGAAGACTGTTCATGTTCAATGTTGTCACACATTCAAGACTCCCTTAAAGGTATTTTATTTTAAAATGATCCATTTGAAATAACTACAAATGCTTGTCATTGAATGACTGTCCAGGATGATTACTTTTACTTTTATTATGAAAGCCAACAATACTGTTATCAGTAAATTTAGTGTTTCTTAAAATATAGTCTATATAAATGTAGTAGGTTTAACTGGCAGAGGAAGGCAACAAAACTTCAAAGCGAAATAAATGTCATTTTTTTATTTTAATACTGTCTGTGTATAAATGTTAAGGGCCATTTTATAATTTTTCCATTAAATTTTCATTTGTTCAGATTGAACTGAAAAAATAGAAGAAGGAAAAGAAACTAAGCCAACTGGGAGACGTAAATGATGACAGAATAGACTGAAGCTGATGTCAAAGTAACAAATGTAGTACCACATGACTCAGATAGCAGCGCTTCATCTCATACACAAGAGGTACAAAAACAACACATTAAGTAATATACTAATACATGTATATTACTATAATTTTAAAATCATACTTAGCTAGATAATTTTATGATTCTGTTGTTCTAGTAGGCAAGAAAAGGAAAATTGTCGCTGAAGAATCGATTTAAAAAGTTCCTCGGCCTGAGATAAATACCGACAGAAGCAAGAAACCAGGATTTTTTTTCTCAAAAACACTGTTGAATGCAACTTTTTGTAAATTAAATTGAACATTAATTAATATTGCATTTTAATCCAAATCATGATATACGAGGGGCATTTCAAAAGTTCTGAGAACTGGTGTGCGGTAAATTAATGAACGTCAGTATCATTAATTAGATTAAATCAATCCCTCAAAATAGTCTCCGTTGACCTACACACTATTTCAGTCTTGAAATCCACGTGAAAAATGCCACCCTATAGTCCTCTTACGGTATACGCTTCATACACTGGAATACGGCACTTCCAACAGCATGACGACTTTCAAATAACCGCCCTCGGAGGGCTTCTTTAATAAGGGCATTCAACCAAAAATCGCATGGAGCTAGGTCAGGACTGTAGGATGGATGTGGTAAAACGGCAATACCATTTTCTTTTAAATATTTGGTTACTACCTCTGATCTATGGGCAGGTGCGTTGTCATGGAGCTTTATTTCTCTCGTACCGGTTGTTGGTCAGGACAAGACATTCTCTGCATAAAATTGACCAGTAACATTGCTGTACTGGAACCGGAACTTGAATAACAGGGCCTTTAGAATCATAAAATAAGGCGTACATTACGGACAGACCGGTTTCTGCGTGAAATTTGAGACCTTGTGTCATTTTCACCGATCCAAACTTTATTATTGAGCTTAGTTTCCGGTTCTAAAAAATATATCCATGTTTCATCACCAGTTACAATCTCATTTATACGCTTTTGGTCAAAATCTTTATAAATTGTTAGTAACTGTGAAGCCATTTCTATCCGGATGCGCTTATGCTCTTCCGAGAGAAGATGCGGCACCCATCTAGCGCAGACTTTCCTAAGCTCTAAGTCTTCCTTTAATATACGAAAAACTGCTGACGAATTAATGTTAGCAAAGTCTGCTTTTTCCTCAACTGTATATCCAGCATCATCAGCTATTGTATTTTGAGCAGCGACGATTTCTTTTTCGCCATTTGACGTTGCGCACGGTGTTGGTGTCAGTTTCGGTAACGTCAAAATGACGTTATTTTACGTGAAGTTCTAGAAAATTTATTTGACGTTACTTTTTTGCTAACATTTTTTATGGAGAAAAACAAAAACCCAGTAATGCCGCCAATTAAATAATTCAAGTAATTGAAAACACGTGTAATTAAATTCTCTGCACTCTTTTGCATACATATTACAGGAGGAAAATATAAGCATGGTTTGCCTCATTAAAAAACTTGCTGGAAATAACGAAACTTTGTTGAACATCGCATTTTAAATTTACATGCTTTTTATTTTATTGAGATAAATTCAAAATAATTCTATATGATATCATATCAGTAGGCCCTAGAACCTGTCCTAAATTGTACGTTGTAGATATGTTGCTGATTTAGCATTGAATTATTATTTGTTAATTCCCATCCCATCTTGTAATGAAAATCTGATACATTTGTACTCACCTCCGACAACCCCCCACCCTTATTCAATATTGGACTATTCAATGTAACCTCGTCATGTATAGAACAGTTTATAAAGCATAAAATAGAGTTGACACACTTTATTGTGAGTTAATTCAAATTTGAAATCATATCCTTGCATCAATTTTGGTTTGTCGGATTTTCTTTTCGTGTCCTAATTCGAACCCTGATAGGTACTTTTGTACAGATTCTGACAAGGATATACACTGATACAGTGTACAAGTTAACAGTGCACATGTTTTACTTTAAATATAACTACAACTTTTAAAACTTGAACTATTCTCCTAATTAATCTAATTAATTTATCTTTTATCCATATCAGGCGCATCAGCAATAATATATTAAGAGTAAGTTTTGGAGAGAGAAATATATATTGACGCTTTACATAACATTTCATGCATTGAGCCTAATAACGTCAAAACGCCAAATTTTTACGTCTGTGACATTTATGTTGACTTTTAATTTTTGTTAGGATTTTTTCACCATTCTATTGAAATTATTTTGGAATATACCAATAACTTTTTGAAAAGATGCAAATTTCATAAAAATCCTTTAATTTTCAATATGTATATTTTCGATGACTACACAAATGATCAATGTTACCACATTCATACAATTATAGTAAGATTTATTACTTTTGGACAATATGTGACATTTATGTTGACATTGTAAAAAGCCTCTAAAACAAACACTTCTTTATAGAATCAGTTCATTTTCATATCTTAATAAAGTTTTGATTTTGCACATTTTGTATTAAACGTTGTTTGGTGTCAAATTAGAAAAATGAATTCTCAAAATGTAGGTCATTGCTGGAGTGTAGCATTTAAACGTGACGTTTTTGCCGTCAAATTCAATTGTGACGTATAGCTACATGTAGTACATACATGTAACACGGCAATTATTTTTAAAATTCAAGGCACCGCAAGTTAAAATTCTTTCTAAGAGATATTTTCCTTAATAACATGGCAACATTTTGTAGAATTTATAATAATTTTCAACATCAATTTTTCATCCAACATTAAAAAATTTGCCATTTTACGAATCTTAAAAACTTTGCGACATTGAACCTCCAAACTTTGTGACACACCATCTTAGTCAATGTCCCCACAATAAATCGGCTTAATATCTGAAACCCAACATAATATCGACACAAAATATCAGTCTAATTATGTTCCCCAAACGAAGTTGGGGAACATATTGTTTTTACTCTGTTTCTTATTATTATTATTATTAAGGTCTTCCGTCTTAACGGAAGACCTTATAGCAATTCTATTGTTTCTTATTATTATTATTATTATTTTTCTGACGCGATTTCTAAAAGACTACTGGATGGAATTACATGAAATTTTTAGGACAGATGTTTTGTTAAATGAATTTGATACATCTGAGAGATTTTTTGGAAATTTGCTTCCGGTGCCAAGTTACAGACCTTTTTCTGATTTCTTTTGTCCACAGATTTTCTCAAGAACGGTAACAGATATCAATGTGAAACTTTCAGATATCATAGATGATGAAAAAATACTATCCAGGACGTGACTTTTCGTTTGTCGTCATTACTTCCGCTCGCTACCGGAAGCTAATTTAAAAAGTCTAATTTTTAATTTTTTTTTTTGTTTTTCAATATTTTTCGTTTATTTTTTGAATATTAATAGAAACCTCTCTTATGATGCTTGCTATATAATTTGTTTGAATATTGATAAATCTAAGCTCTAGATATTAGCATTTAAAAATTTGAAGCGTTTCAAAATGGCCGCTTTCTCTGTCAACTCCGACATTTCGCAATAGGGGTTTACTGAGGCAGTCGAGCATTTGCTTGAAACAAAGTAATAAGGACAAATGAAATATAAAGGAATAGTTGGATTTTCACGTTGTAGTTACGTTACAATTCTGTGTCAAACTAAATTCTTCTTAAACGTCTTCTATGATTGGTTTTGGTTGATTCTCAAAGTAAAAAAAGAAAAGACTAAATGTGCAAATGAAATTCGATACCAAATATCTTCTGATTGCACCACGGAAAAGCAGCTCGCTTTTTTTTTTTTTTTTTTGCGAAACATTTCAATCTCTTCATGAATGTTTTTAACTAATCGGGATAGTTCACTTAAGTGAGTTCACTTTAACATGAAATTAAAAAAAAGTTAAAATTCATAGCCGTTTCACTGTTTTAGTGTTACTTCCTTGCATACTATATGAAGTTTGTGAAAGGTATAAAATATACTTTCTAATCATCAAGTTTTAGGCTAAATGAACGTTTTTTTTTATTTCATTAAAGCTATCACACCTATTAAAGAGAACATTCCAAAGAAAAGGCGCGAAGTTTAACTCGTGGCATTTGGCGCGAATTTATGAATAGTGTCTAGTTTTCATAATTCTAAGACAAAAGCGCTGTTATACAGAGGTATATACAAGAAGATTTAGAGCAGAGGTCCCGACAGCGTACGTAATATTTAGCGCGTTGGATTTTCATGCTGCCGATTTGGATTCAATCCCTCTTGCGTGTAATATCTTTTTTTTTACCCTTTCAGCTAGATTTTACAAAGGTTTTCTTTTTTTTTCGGAATCGGACGGAAGACCTCTCGTTCTTTTTATTATTTTTTTGACTTTCTAATTTTGTGTGCGCGATTTCTCAAAGACTACTGGATGAAATTACATGAAATTATCAGAGAAGATATGTAGTAACATGAACTTGATCTATCTGAGCAATTTTTTGAAAATTCCTATCTGGTGCCAAGTTACGGGACATTTCCTGAAATTAAAATGACATTTTGTCCACGATTAAACTCAGAAACGGTAAAAGATATCAATCTGAAACTTTCAGGGATTATAGATTGTGATATATACTATCCAGGACGCGACCTTTCGTTCGTCGTCGGTACTTCCTGTCGTTAGGAGAAACGAATTAAAAAAAATTGTATTTTCTAACTTTTTTGTTTTTCAATATTTTTTATTTATTTTTGGAATGCTAATAGAGACTCTTCTATTGATGCTTACTATATAATTTGTTTGAATATTCATAAATCAAAAATCTAGATATTAACATTTAAAAATCTGAAGCGGGACCAAGATGGAGGCTGTCTCTGTCAACTCCGCCATTTCGCGAGTAGAGGTCTATGGAGGCAGCTGTGCGTTTGATTAAACCATTCTGACATAAGGATACGTGAAATGTTAAAAACTACTTGGACTTTCACGTAGTAGTATGTTGCAATTCAGTGTCAAACTTAAAACTTAATTTCCGTTTCACTGCTTTAGTGCAACTAGGCTAGATACAATATGTAATGTGTACAATGTGTTAAATATACATTCTTAAAGAAATAAAATAAAGGTGATAAGAACGTTTTATGTATTTAATTTCATTGAAGCTATCACACCTATTTAATAGACCAGTCCAAAGAAAATGCGCTATTATTTACTCGTGGCGTTTGGCACGATATTATGAATAGTGGCCCACCTTTTATAATTCTTAGACAGGTGTACTGTTGCAAACGTAAACACAAGTATATTTAGAGCAGTACTCCAAATAGCTTATTGTTTGCGCGTTGAGGATAAAAGCAAAAAAAGTGCATTCACGTTGGCGACCTGGTTCAATCCTCCTTGTGACCAAAATTTTGAATCACTTTTCAACTTTTCATTTTACGTGGGTTTTTTTCTTGAATCGGACGGAAGACCTCTCGTTGCTCGCAACGAGATCGTATCTAGTTATTATTATTTTTCTTCTTCTTCTTCTTCCTGGAACTTTTTTGTCCGGGAATGATCTTGTAAACTGTTCGTCCGATGTAGGTAAAACCTTTTTAGGGTTAGTAGACATGTTATGTAGATTTGCGGAATCAAGGTCATTTTGCGCGCACGTGCTTGCAAGAGCGTGCACGTTCAACACGTGAAATGACCAATATAGTAGATATAGCCACAACTGTTCTATTTTTAGATGAAATGCTTTGAAACTCATAATGTGAGGATATATTAGTAGTATAGACATGACGACATGGTGAAAATAGCAAGATCTCACGCGCATGCACGTGCACTTCGCTCTGATTGGCTGCAACTAAAGTCTCAATATCTTTCTTGTTTTTTGACGAAATCCTTTGAAATTTTGAACATAGCCATGCATTAGGATATCCTACAACATGAAATAAAGCAATTATCATGAAAACACGTGCATGCACGTGCGCTGCAATCTGATTGGCTGAAACTTTAAACAGCTATAACTCCCTTGGTTTTCAACCAAACAGGATGGGATTTGGAACATAGATAGATATAATGGACTTCTACAAGTAGGTATGGTCACCATGCACATGCATACACGTGCGTGTACATGTGCTGCAATCTGATTGGCTGAAACTTTAAACAGCTATAACTCCCTTAGTTTTCACCCAAACGGGGTGGAATTTAGAACATAGATAGATGTAATGGACTTCTACAAGAAGGTATGGTCACCATGCTCATGTATGCACGTGCGTGCACGTGAAATGAGTAAAATCAAACATACACTTGAATGAGCGTATTTTTTAAATAATTTTGGATTAAATACTTTAATATTCAGTGTATTAAAAATATAGATTGTGTAGACAAGATGATATGGTCATGACGCAAATGCATTCACATGTGCACGCGTGCAATGCGAAAGTTTAAATGATTTTTGTACACTTCTTTGTAAATGTTGTTAAAATCTCAGATGCATAGAGTTTGTCTTATTTAATGAAGCTTACAGGGAATATGGCACCAAAAGGTAGTTGGGGAGCGTTTGGGGAACATCTGTAACGGTCCCCGTTACAATTAGCACTAGTTTAAAATATGGTTCCTTGCACACAAAAAGGATCATTGACATGCCATTTCAAAATTGATTTTGCTCATAAAATTATTTTTTTAAGTTACCGATGACATTTCATATTCCTTCCATATTTCTTCGGATAACGCTTATCTACATCGCTGTCTTGCATTTTGAACAACGCGTTCACAGCATTCGGATTAAACAACATCACAATTGTAAAACTTTACATTATTTGCATCATATTTTGAACTTTTCTGCTAAAGTTTATGTTTGTATTGTTTGTTTTATGGAAATTATCAACATTATGTTATTGCGTGTGCGACGCTCCTGTTACCTATCTACATGCGTTTTTGACGTAATTGATTGAATAGTCGAATTAATATATATTTGATAATTGGAATTTTTTGATCAAGATTTTTGTTAAAATGTATTTAGTGTACAATTACCGACCGAATGATATATAGTTTTCATATAGTGAATTGTTTTAGAATTATGGAAATAGCGCATATGCCGCCGTAATAGTAATTATTGACTGTTTGACACCAACACCGTGCGCGACGTCTATGCACAAACTGGACGCCCCAATTTTCAATTGATTTTCTACCCTCTTTAAATCGAACTACCCATCTTGCTATTGTTTGATATGAAAGAGCATGCTCTATATATACTACATCTAAATCGGCTTTTACTTCTGTTGCCGTAAAGCCAAGCAATGAGCGAATTTTGTTCTCCGTATTAGTCATTAAATTACGCCCAGTATACAGAGTATACCTAATTATGACGTCATTTCAGCAGACCTATACGTCATTTTGAATGTCAAATGACGTCACTACGTGTGCATATTTGCCTAAGCTTTACAGTGGTATCCGAGTCATTTTAATCCGTAAAGTAGTTAAAATTTTATATACCAGTTCTAAGAATTTTTGAAATGCCCCTCTATTTTTGATAAAATAAATAATTTTTAGAATTTTGATTGACTGTTTTGATTCCAACTCCGGGTTTGACCTGCGGATAAAGCTGTTCGTAACGTAAGTGTAAAAAAAAAAAAAAAACGATGTCTATACCTCAATTTAAATACCTGGTATTATTTTTCCGCCCAAATGCATTAAATTATCCAATAATATAGTAGATAAGACTAAGTCTTCAAAAACTAAAAATGATGCTAAAAATGACGTCGGAGAATTGTGGAGTCTTGGACGAGAGTTTTGACAAGTTTGTTTGTTGTTTAACGCCCCTCTTGACAATTTTACTATTAAATGTAGACATCACTACTTGCCTGTAGAGAGCTGCAAATTTTGTGCTATATTCAGCACTTATGAGAATCGAGCAGTGAGGAATCTTTTGCGTGCCAGCATCTACTACGACACGGGACCTACGTCTCATCCGGACCGGTCTCCAGGTCCAACAGTGGGATTCGAACCCACGAAGTAAGGAACATACACCTCCTTCCTTCGCGACTCGAGGGCAAACGCTATTTTTTATCTTTTATTTCAATGGTTGGTACTCTGCACTTAGGACAATTAGTCCCTTCACGATAACTGCGGTACTACACTTTTGCAGGGCAAAATAATGACGTTTGGCGGTGTTTTTGTTGACAGTTAATTAAATGACGTATTTTAAACAATTACTTTTACGTCATATTTCACCAAAATATATCATTATGCCCTGCAAAAAAGCAGTACCGCAGTTAACTTACCGTGAAACAGTCTATTGAGCAGTGAGGGATCTTTTTCGTGCCAGCATCTACTGCGACACGGGATCTTGGGTTATACGGCCACATCCAAAGGACCGGTCTCCACGTCCAACAGTTGGATTCGAACCAACGACTTTAGGATCAACGCCTTGCGCCGCGAATTTAGAGCAGACTTTCTAACCACTGTATAAAAAATAACTCCATGCCGATGACTATAGACAGAAATGGTCAACATAGTGAATACATGTAGTTTAGTCAAGTCGATCATACGTGTAAAGTCAAAATTTCATATGGATCCTTTTGTCCCTTACGAATACCGATAAAGACTGAGAAATATATATATATTTTATAAAATATCTCAGTTTTACATGTTTTACATCACAGAAATAAGTTGTACATATATATTTGGTATACTAAACAATGGTATAATATTAAAACAGCAACATGATAAATTCATTTGACAAGGTAAAAATACTATCTTCTACCAAATTTAGAAATTATTCCAAATAAATTTGCAAACTATCATATAATACTTCCAAATTTGATAGAGAGTGTTTCTATTAAAACAAAACATGTATGCAACATATGGAGGAAGTCAAAATTGACCGTACGCATTTGGGGAAAGTTATGAGTACACGAATTATATTAGGGGTAGTATACATGTATACACAATGTAAATGTAAAGAAAATGGGGTCCCAAATTCTGTTCAAAAGAAAGAACAATAAAGATTTAATAGGAAAAAAAATCATCAGAGAATATATATATGTTTTCCAACACAAAAGAGATATTAACTGAATTATTTATAAGAGACGTATCTATGAAAAATTGATTAGCAAGCATTTAACCAATCACAAACACTAAGACAAATCTCACATTTACACTGCTATCATAAATTACAATAAATGGTTTTAAAATTCTATTATATATAATTTCTAACATGATGTTTAAAACTCTTTCTAAATCAAAACTAAATTTGTGTCTTCATATCACAATCATCAAAAATTCAAAGAAAATAGGAATAGCACCTTTTAACAAACTTGGTGATTTCTACCATTTCTATGTAATATTAAGTATTATCCTAAAAAGAAAATTATGGCAAAATGAGAAATGAAAATTGCTATTAGTTACAAAATCTATTTGTTTTTCCACATTTCAGATTAAAGAGTTTTTTAAAAAGAAATATTCTTTTAAAATGCTGATTGATTTTTAGTAAAACTAAACTGAATAAAAATTCAAATTTTTGCTCAGAAGCAGGCATACAAAAACATTTTTATCTTTAAATAAAAATTAAATAATTGCAAATAAATCAATTTTAAAACGAATTTCGGGGAGCTTTATATTGCGGGTATATACTTGAGTTTTAAAAAACTATGAATGTTACTATTTTATGATGATTCATACACAACATCATGTAAAAGAATCCTATCCTACCTAAGAAAAGTATTCAATAAAATAATATTGAATGTTAAAAGACATTGTATGCAAATATCCAGACCAAAGTTAAAGCACTTTCAAAATTCTTCATTTGGCAACATCAAATACATGTTTCATGTCTCTTGAATATCCGCACATGCATTTGAAAACTTCTACATCACATCAAATTTTCTATACTCTTCCACGTCTTTTTTCTAAGTACTAAATATCTTATTATGGAATGGGAGGTGGTGGTGGTGGTGGGGGTGGGGGAGGAGGGGGAGGGGGTGGTGCTCCGCTTTGTGGAATATTCATGGAAGTCCGTGGACTATTTGGCTCTGATCGCGGTATGATTTCCGGTGGCGCTGCTGAAAAGTTTACTGCGCGTGAATTACTCGGGTCATCGTCATCATCATCGTCTACGGAAGCCCCTCTTTGCCTTTGCTGTAATTCACGAAGAACCTGGTTTGAAAATGCTGCCTTCATATCTGGAGGTCCTCTCGATTCTGTAGGTGGGGAGAGCGGCGATTTTTTCTCTTTTGTTGACCTGTCTGTTTCAGCGTCAAAAGGAGGCGTAGGTGGTCGCTCTGTTGTTGAAACACGGGGAGTCTCAACAGCATCAAATGGGGGTGTTTCGGGGCGTTTGGGATAAACGGAAGACCTCTCTGGTCTGTTGAAGGATTCTCTTGGAGTTACCGGTTCACTGGGTATATCAACTGGCGGCGTCACGGGCCGGTCTCTCGTGTAATCTCGATCAAATGTGAAATCGTCTCGATCGTCCCTATATGGTCTACTCGATTTTGACAACTGGGCGCTTTGTGAAAAGCCTCGAAAAGAAATGTCACGTCTTTCTGACTGAGAAAGACTGTAAGATTTTCTAGGATACTCTGAAGTATTTCTCACTTCTCTATCATCGTCTTCATCATAATTTTTGTCAAATTCTGTAAGTTTACCGTCATGTCTGCTTTGAATAATATCTTCCAACTGGTCCGACATCGACTGCCGCAGAGGGTTCCCTCTACTTCCATCATACCCAACGGAAGTGGTTGGTTTGACGACAGAAGCATAGAGTGCCGTAGTATCGTCTTCTGTTGACCTCCTAATGTCTCCCACTGGTTCGCTTGGTTTTATAACCTTAGCATATTCAGAAGTGGAATATTCCATCACCACATTTCTTTCCTCCTCTGTATATGATTTTCTTGGAGTCGTCTGCTTCGAGGAACTTTCACCGCCATCTCTAAATATGATGTCTCCAGGCGTTGGTTCAGCATTCAGTCCGCTGAACATATCATCAATTTGTCTGACTTCGTCATTGGATTCCTTGGACATCCTTGGGGACAAATCTCGTCTTGCTGATTGTCTCAGAGATGGCACATTTTCGGGAGATTTGGATCGCGACCTTCTCAGTTCTGTTGTCTGTTTCTCAGGAGATTTCGATCGTCTTCTTCTTTCAGGAGACTTTTTGCTCGTCTCTTCATCAGAAAATTTCATCTATAATACATACGAATGATAGTATCGAAGTGAAAGATCCAGTATTTCTCTTCTGGTTTATGTAATGAGTATACTTGAGATAATATATTTGATATATTTACCTGCTCTTCTGCACTTTCAACTTCCCTGTAAGAAAATGAATAGACTATATTAAAATACATACACTTTACTAATAAATGACTGAAAAAGGAAAAGTGTTTATAACGTAAAATAATAATAAGAGAAACTGTAGATTTTCTCTAAATATATTGACTTTGAGGTTAAAGGTTCTACTTTTTGACAATTTTTTTCAAAGCTAATTCAACCTATTTATTTTTCTTTTTTTTCATTAGGGAAAAGAACGATTTGCTCCATATTTGAATGTAATCATTTACAAAAGCATGTGTCTCAATCACACCATCCAATATTTCTTATGAATTGGTGCATCCTTTAATTTTCTACATAAAACATTCTATGTAATAAAACAAAAAAAAAATCATACCAAAACCCACATCAAACAGACAAAACAAGGGTAACAATTTGATAATAGTTTACTAGTTTTTTCTCATGCTTAGAGACTCACGAGCTAGCAAAATGTTCATGAATAGAAGTTGTGTGACTGTGTGATCATGTTTTCTTATAACCACATCCAGTATGTGCCTCTCCCTAAACTGTTTCACATAATGAATGGACTTATTAAAAAGCTTAATTCATAAACATGCAATACCCTTCATGTATATATACCATGCGATGAACTGAGGACAGACAAAACAACTGTGTATGAATGATGCGTTTTCTACAAAAATAGCAAAAGCTGATATTTTGACATCAGAGAGCTGGACATTGATTTAATTTCCAAGATACCAACCATATATATGTACTGCATTACTTCTGACATGTAAAACACATTTACCGATTCCTTCATTCCTCAGAGCTCAACAACAGCTATAAAAGACATCATGCATGCAGGCACATGCAACATGTACCACAACCAAGGAGCAGATGACCACCGATCTTACCCTTCCTTATTTGTGGAGCTAGAAGAACTAGAGCTAGAACTAGAGGAGCTTGACGAACTAGAAGAACGACTCGACCCACTCGAAGTTGAATCCCGTTTTTGTTCTTCCTTTGTATCTTCTTCAATGTCCCTGGGTTTTGTATTCTCTTTTTCATTCTGGTCTCTGTGATATAGCATAATTTTATTGTCTACTCAGAATCAACCGTTGATCAAATGTATTTTTCATTAAACTCACTCGATTTAGTTTGAAAAACATATAAATTAAGATATATTTTTTCGATGTCTGCGTACATGTAACTTGATTAAATATTATCAAACTCTTAAAGACAAGAAGAGGACAAAACAATCCTCGTCGTATTTGTGAACTACCATGCAGTGATTAAGGCCTACAGCAAACCAGTCCAGAAAAACAAAGACAACGTTCTGAAAACTAAAGTTTGTGCAAAGAAACGTTGATATCTTTCATTACCAATCATCTAACTTTGTTAATTAATGGCATGCAGGTTAACAAATCACCATGCACTGTTCACACCCACTTCACGAGAACCCGAGGCTTACCGAACTGACCAAGCTATTGAGCTGGTGGTGCTAGACCTTGGCGTTCTAGCTTTATGACTAGTGCGTTTTTGTTTTGTTCCTTTTCTGAAAAAGTGACAATGTGGTGATATACATTTTTACAAACGATTTGTGCGAGGAATCATGCTTGAAGCTTCACACATGCGCCTAGAATGGAAATATTTTATTGACTCTATATATTTTTTCTAGAGCTACATTTACATGTAACAAACTAATGCATCACTATCAATGATGGTTATACATTTATATCTGGTGCAAGAGTTAACCATACCGGGCCAAATTATTGCTCGCTTTTGAAAGAGAGCTCGAAGAATTGGACTTAGTATCGCCTCTGGCCTTCTCCATATTCTCTCTGTAAAATTATTCTACTATTTTAAACATCTACGTCTTCAATGTTATGTTACCAAGGAAACATTTAAAAACAAGGATTAACTCAATCTAGAAAGAAGTGAGATTCAACAAAAACAGCAGCACTAACATGCAACACACGGTTCTTTGTAGCGTAGCTTTGTGTGGAGCTCTACAGAATGTTACCTTGGAGGGTTTGAATGAAGAAAATCGCGCAGTTTTGGATGTGGTCTTCTAGACCTTTTTCTGCAATTGATATATCGAGCTGAAAACTTAAAGCTCTTCTTGACTACTTTATCGCTGACAACCAAAACATTTTGAAGAGTACACGGTTTAGAGTTAAAAGATCAGAGATAGTCAATTTTAGCATGGATATAATTAAAGAATTCCGCAGCCACAACTTTATTAAACAGATTTTTACCCTAGAAAATGAAAAAAAAATATAAGTCAAGTATTCAATTTTGTGAATACAGTTGTATACGTACTTAATCTCCACTTTGGAGGATGCATCTTTACTGGCTGAAAAGTAAGATCTTCGGTATCTCTTTTTGTGTTCTCGCATTGTGGATCGAACCGAACGATCATCGTCATCCGACTCGTCAATGTAGATGATCTGCTGATACGGAGGATGCATGAAATATGGCGGCATCATGGACCTATAAAGACCTGGTGGGGCAGCGGCAAACCTTAGGGGACCTGGTGGTCCTCTATGACTCCCTATCTGCCTACTGAGGTTGCTTCTCTGTGTTCCATGCGGGGACCTCATGACCCCATTAGGCACTCGTGTTTGCAGTGGAATACCATTAGGCGCGTTCCCGTTCATGTCATATTTTGGTTTTGGTGGCGGTTTCCGGTGACGGGGCTTTGCAGGTCCACTTGGTGGTGTCAACCTTTATTAAGAGAAGGAGTCATTAAGTCATGCAGATAATAATGAAAAAATGTATTGGGACTGTTCATAATTCTCGAAGTTGAGAATACGGACAAAGCAGTTTTACGCAATATCAGTTTATTTTTAGCTCTACTGGTCAGAGACCAGAAGAGCTTATGCGATAATAATGCGTCCGGCGTCCGTCCGTCTGTCTGTCTGTCCGTCTGTCTGTAAACAATTTTTCAAAACGCTACTCCTCCTACAGTTTTGGTCTAATTTCAATATAACTTGGCACACAAGTAGACTACACTAAGATACATAATTCTGTGTATCGGTTTTTGATTTCGATGAACGGTGTTGCCGTGGTTACTAAAAATAGAAATTTCTGTGAAATTCTTTCAAAATGCTACTCCTCCTACAATTTTTGGTCTGATTTCAGTATACTAGTAATTTGGCACACAAGTAGAATACACTAAGATACATAAATCTATGTATCGGTTTTTAATTTAGATGAACGGTGTTGCCGTGGTTACTAAAAATAGAAATATCTGTAAAATTGTTTCAAAATGCTACTCCTCCTACAGTTTTGGTCTGATTTCAGTATAACTTGGCACACAAGTAGAATACACTAAGATACATAATTCTGTGTATCAAATTTTAATTTTGATGAACTGTGTTGCCGTGGTTACTAAAAATTGAAATGTCTGTAAAATTGTTTCAAAATACTACTCCTCCTACAGTTTTGGTCTGATTTCAGTATAATTTGGCACACAAGTAGACTACACTAAGAACATAAAGAGACTTTATCAACGATCATTATTCTATATATTGCTGTTGTAAAGTTTCAAATCCCAACTGCTAAAGTACTCTTCTCTTTCTTTGCTATAAGTTCAAACCAGTAGAGCTTCAGTCTCGACAGAGACTTCTGGTTTATCATCATAAAATGATTTACATGGAACACGGTGTACAATCGAACATAAGATTTATCTATGTCAGTTTTTGTTTCTCTTCAATTAGTGGGGTTTGTTTTTGTCAATATTATGAGAAAGATAACAGGGGCCCAATCTGTTACATGCACTGACGTATACAGGACTTTTTTGATATTAGATTTGTTGGAAATCAATCTTTTGTGACGACCAACATTAGGAAGTATTTTACAGGTGAAAAATTATCAAACATTGCCTTATTATTTGAAGAACCCTCGAAAAGATTTTTTCATCCAGTTACACATTGTAAATTTGTTAGATGTATGGAATTTTGTAAAGATATTATTATTTTCTTTTTTAAAGTTTTGTTTTTCTTTCTTATTTGCGTGTTTCACAAAGAAAAAATATGAACGGTTTGCATTGACATTAGTTATCTATTCATGCAAGATTTTAAATGTCAAATAAAATCAATTGCACAGAGCCAGCACTTCCTAGTTAGAGTTTTGTTTGCAATGCAATCAACCATAAAAGTATTAACTATGATTATACATAGGCATCTTTCATTTTCAAGGTTGCGTGCATATATTGTAGCAGAATGGCACAAATGTGTTGTTACATAACCGATTTCGACGTTGTGAAATGTTGTTTGGCTAGAATTTTTTGTTATATTTTAATTTAATTCTACTTATTTTATATTAACTTTACTCCAGTTTTTTGGGATTTTAAACTAAAGCTTAAATCATCTGAAAAAAAAAACATTAAAACTAAATTCCCTTAACCAATGAAAATCGCAATTAACTTATATTTCAAAAGGATGAAAAAATAAAGTACACGAAAGACGATCAGAAAAATTCTGATTTAGTAAGCAATTAGCTAAATCAAAATATCAATAATATAAGAATCAATATTGTTTTTGTTAAATTAAGGAAAATAACCTCAGATTATTGTAGGTCTATACAAGTTGTGCTGATCATTTAGATATTGGAATCATGAGTAGTCAGCTGATGACAAATTTGCATACATGAAAATTTGTACTCACCGGTAACAGAGAATGGCAGACACGATCACTATGGCGACCAACATGAGGCCTGCTGCTATGGTTGCCCCTATGATGCCATCTAACCCGACATCCAGAGCAGATGCACCTGGCAAATAGAATATGGACGTTAAAGAGGGCCTAGGTATTAACTGATGGCTGCAGACACCAAAGCGGTTGGCTCAGGCGTATTGGCATCTTTAGGAAGCTCGCTTCATTCTTATTTTTATAACGATCTGACAATTAGAAAATAGACGTTTAAAGAGGGATATAGATGGCTGCAGACACCAGAGAGGTCCCTTAAAGTGCGTTAGCTCTATACATTTAACTTATCCATAAACTTATCTTAGTATGGTATTACACACGTAAAATTTGATGAGAAATTGACATGTTTCAATGATAGAGTTTAACATACGTATTCTATGAGAAGTGTCTGTATCGAACGTTCAGAAACTAGTAATTTCTTTACAGGAAATGAAAAACATTTGAACTGCTAATTTACTTCTGAAAGTTGCAGTCAAGTATAGAAATGATTATCAATTCTTTAACAACCCCTTAATGAAAGTTTCTTATAATAAAGGGATAATTCAATTACACACCGTATTATTTTTTGTTATACCTATAAAACATCCTATTTTTTTAATTGAAAGATTACGGAGGAGAAACATCTTTTTCCAAAAATAAAACATTTTTTTGAGATTGTAAGTATATTTAAAAGATAGCAGTAAGCAAACAACTAAACAGACAATTAAATCCATACAACAAACCGTGAAAACATGAATGTTTCATCTGGAACTTTCCCAGAAAACTCTTTGTTCCGACTGTTTACCAATGTGAGAATGTTCAACTGTATGGAACTATTTAACGGTATTTATGTTATGTGTAAAAACTATACCCTTACCAAAAAAATCGGTCGCTCTTTAATGGTGTTTTACAAGTATAGGAAGTATAGCATACAAATATTTTTACTACAGAATTTAAGAGAGGTTCATGACAAATCGGAATTTCATGAGTTAAATAAATTTTATTACAACAATTAGTCAAAATTTGAAACATTTGAACAAGCAGTCATCAATTTTTATGGACATTTTATGAAAAAAAACATATGATGCATTATCAGATTGAAATATATAGCGATGACAAATAAAATCAACCCAAAAAAGTTGAAGCTTCTTCCAGAAAAAAAAATACCAGGACCTGAGTTGTTACTAGTATCTTTTTCACTGGCTTGTTCGCCTACCTAGGATGACTATCGATTCTGTAACAAAATCGACAACATGAAGGACAACGTATTGATAAGATTTTATTCTTTGCCTTAAAACCGAATCTATTTGAGAGTTTGTCCATGATTTTATACATAGAACATACAAGTAGTTATAACACATTATTTATTTGATCAGACATAGGGCATTTTGGATTGAACCAGACCAAAAGACAGAGAAATAACAATTTATTCTGTACAACTGGAAAGTTTTAATAGAATCTATGAAAGATTATTTTGCTAATAAATCATATCTTGCAAAATACAGTATACTTTCGCATGCTTGGAAGAGCCTCTGGTATGTGTAGGCTAATAATGTCAATACGCTCTTTGAGTTACATGTACTTTATAGTTGTGAAGCGTAGAGGCACTTGAACCCTCATAACATAACCCACACTTCTGATTTACACCTGTACATGTATATGCATTGAACTTATCACTGTATAGTAAATAATATCAAAGAGGATTTTTCGTTTATCACTATGTTAAATAGTTCCTTTTTATGTTGGTACTGTTTATAATTTATTTCAATATAATTTTTTATCCTTACATCATATCATATATATATATTATAGACGTAATAAATGTAGCAAATAAGCACGTGTATGCCACAAACTTATATGCAAATTGCGGTTTAAAATATTAACATAAAAATGTATTTATCAGAAAGTAAAGTATTCAGTTTACTTTACTGTAAATTGAACGTTACATCTAATTTCAAAATACAAATTATCTTATCACATGTTCAAATTGCAAAAGAAAGAAAAGTGTTTGAAGTTTCGAGCCACATGAAACCAGACGCAAATTAATATTAAAATATATATTACATGGGTGTATTAAAAAGTTTCTTTTGTAACAAATTAATATATTTCTTCCTGGTTTCCTCTGATCTATTTTTACTGGGGGATAGTGGAATTTTCCTATGTCTGGTCTCATCTCTACGACAGCTCTCATGAATAAATCACAATATCAACGCAACGCCATTACGGAATTATTCATAAGTAAACATACACAAGTAAATCATTTAAAAAACCGGTTTTCTTCTTTTCGTTATCTTATCTCTTGGTCTATCATAAGAACCTCTGAGATGACCATTATATATCGATCTAGATCATTATTTCTGCGGTTGATCAACTAAATCCACATGTCGGTTATGGAAATATATCGCACCTGTTGATTTTAACAAAAACTTGATCTAAGGAATTAAAGAGACGTAGGTTAACCCTCATCAAATGTGGCTTGAGGATGCATAATTCACGTTTTAGTACGCGTATTTAATTAATTGAGTCATGCATAACAAATAAATTATATATGTATATATTACTTTTAATCCTTTTTGTCTAAAATTCTACTTAAATAACTATTGGAAATGTAATTCAAATCGAAAAGGAAGTGACATGCCAAATAGTGCATTTCTGAATAAGAATACACATGCAATTGCAAATTAGCCTGAATATTTAATTAAAAAAGTAAACTGCACAATTTGCCCAGAGGAAATAACAATTCAATAGTTACGTGCAACTTTGATTGCAAAGTTTCGATTTTTAGGAATTTAGCCTAAAGGAGGGAAGTCTGCACTGAATAGTGCATAATTTGATATCATAGAATATTGAAAGTATGTTGCAGTTAAAACTTTCTGTTAATTTTTTGAATTACAGATGGAATGCTATAGCTACCCGTGGCCATATTCAATACATGTCTATTCAATCCCCTTCCTTACAATACATTTGTGTTTCTTTCCAGGTAATGAATGCTTAAGGTGTTCGGATAAAGACATGATTTCCCGGTCATTAATTCCTGTTTATTAAGGTGGTTTAACACCTAGTTGTGCCATACTGTAAAACAATTAACGCTTTTCCACAATAAAAAAAGAACCACGACCAATACTGTAGAATCTGTGGTATACAGTCATAATTTTATGCCCTCTGTTTTTAAAGTTCAGAAAGCGGTTATTTACAGGACGAACGACACTTGCATTTGCCATTGTCCGAATGATGTCGTAAAATTCCCCTTTACACACTGTCCGTGCCCTAAGGTCCCCGCCGGTCTGGCAGACATAATTAAAGAGAAGTAAACCAAAAAGGCCCAAAATGTAACTTTTGAAAATACATGTAGATTTATATGCAGATCAAATACTGACCAATGTATCATCGATCGATTAAGTCCTAACTCTGGTTTGAGTCAACCTGTCGACAGAACCAAAACTAACATTATACAACACGGCTTAGTAGACCACATTGTGTTCTTTTGTGTTTGTATGTCAAATAGGGGTGGATAATAAAGTGTTACACCATACATAGACAGAAATTCAATGTAGTGCTTCTTAATCTTTAAAGATCTTAAATCCACCCTCAGCTTTTAATTTTTGCACCTTGGTCGGTTCACATATTAAATACTTTTTTCAATGTTTTGACCTTTCGGTCTATTGGTCTTCTTTAAAAGTCCACATCACTTCTTGATCAGTCTTGCAATCATGCATGGAACCGTTCATTTACATATCAAATATTTTCGCTGATATTGTTAACGCCTCCAAAATAAACATGAACTGCAATATGTGTACCCCTCTTGAATACCACAAAGTTCCTTTCTTTGAGGACAAGTGGAGCATTCATTGGATCAGCTTACAATACGTTTTGTCGTAATTGGGAATCCAGACAGAGCTATGCAGAAATATTCTATAAATAATAGTCTTACAAGAAAAGAGGAAACCACCAAGGACGATTTAACCATATGATATAAATAGACAAAAAATCAGAGGTCCCTGGCCCCACCCTATTTCATATGAACTTTTAATACTGAATTTTAACTAAGACTTGTTGATTATAAGCTGATTATCAAATTGTTTGTATACAATTAAAGACTGACTTTAAATTTTAATATCCTTATAAGGGTCAAAAAGTTACACCATAGGTAATGACACGACTACAAACGGAAAGGAGGCAAAAAGAAACTTACCTGGCAAAGTGATCAGAAGGCATAAAAATGTGCCAGAAACAGAGGGAATGTCCATTTTTGCGTCCGATACTTGACAAATCCGAAATTTTGTGACCGAAGAAGACAGACCAACAGACTAGGAAGTTACATTCTGCTGTTAAGAACAAAACCGGCCTCTTCCACACTCCTAGGTTCAGCTCTTTACAATATTTGCTTTTTAAACAGGCGTAAGTTGGGTCGACGATTCACGGCTGAACGAACGCTTAAGAAAGAGGCACTTCATAACTAATCGTCTCAAACTATGAATATACACACAAAAACTGTAGACAACACTTTTTGTGGTTTCATTAATGTACTTCGTTACATTTTTAACAAAAAAGCAAAGGCGTCCTTGAATCCAAAAGGTGAAATGAGGTAAAAGTATGCAAGGATCAATACGATGAAAATCAATTAATAGAGTCGCATAATAAAATGTGAATGTGTACGGTGGAATCCATCTATTTCATTGTATTAACAAATCAATGTCAAATTCAGTTATCATACGTACGTTATAAATTATTCATTTTTGCGTCTTTCAAACAATTGATTTCATTAAGATTGTGAAGTCAGCATAATTTACAGTGGCGATACTTGGTAATTAGAATACGGTCACTCTTTATTTTCCTGACGTAAAACTTTAAAAATTAGAATGCATAAAGGTGGTCACAATTCACCAATGCATCAGGAACAACGACGCAATTTACGTCATTGCAACTGCTAGTTTTAAAGATTCAGGGAAGTATCATGCTGCTTCGCAGAAATGAGAAATACATTTAATCCCTGACAGGTACCTGCTACCGATACTCTTCACTAGCCTTTTTAATTCAATCCTCACTTTGTTCGAGGATTATCCTTTTATTAGAATTTCTTTCCTAACTAGTACTTATAGGCAGCAATCTTTCAATTCTTGGGCTGAAATGTTTAGTTAAATATTATTTCAATGCAATGAAATGACGAGTATTTTCGGCATATTTACAGGGAACATGTTATAAACTTTTCAGGCATTTTTATACTGAACATTCATAGCTTCTTATATTCTTCTCCAAAGAATTGTAATAACCACACTTTCGTTTAAAAAGTTTGGATATATATTTATAACGCTGGTCCGTCCGTCCCCTTTTCTTCTTTCTCAAGCTCTTCTTGTGGCTTAAGCAGTTAGGTTTGTGTCGTGTAGTTGTACAATAAGATTTTGAATGGAATTTTCAATTTTATCCTTGCGGCCAAAAAGGGGTCGAAAATTGTTTTTCTACAAAAACCTGGTCATCTGAAATCCCCTGACATTTTATGAAGTGAAACCAAATCATCTTTTATGTACAATTCTCAGCCCCAAAAAACAGAACAAGTCAACTTCTGATGGCCCTAGGAAAGTCAAGGTTTGTCATGTCTCTGCTTTTTTTTTTTTTTTTCAAGAAAAAGAAATCTTGATCTGATTACTGAGATTTGCAGGCAACACTATCTGTGAAGATGTATTTAACATTTTAAGTTCAAGTGTACTCTGCTGCTCACATTTTAATGAAATTGATTGAGTGCAATCTTTTATTTCGTTCCTTGTTAAAGAATTTGTTATATCTCTTCCAAATGATTATTTTAGGCTTTACACAACATATTCAGAACCAATGAAACCAATTCAGAGTTTGTGTTAGGAAGGCTAAAAGAGGTGGTGGAGGAAAAGTGCATACCCTACAAACAGAGCGAGTGAGTTATAAATCTCTGAGGATCATAACTTTGATGTATTAATGTTGACCTACTTTTGAAAAACTTTCACCTTGGCCATGAGTTGCCTCATAAGGTCAACGGTGTTAACAATCTAATTTTTTTTTTATTACAAATTTTGCTGTTATTGTACTAAATTCTCATAATAGCAGAAATATTATATGAAGTAAAATAATTATTTCAGTTACACACTTCGCTGCACGGTGATGAGTGACTGGTCACGCGTACAGTTGGCCTTTGACCTTGAGATCTGTACGTTACCCAAAGTTCCTTACATAGGAATCTGTAGGAAGAGGGTGAAGGGAGATACCTGGCATTATAAGAAGCTCTGTGAAGACATACTAGCCTCCTGTAAACTGTAAGTCTTATCGTGGTAAGTTTCCTGCAAGGTGGGCAGAATTTTATTCCTAAGCATGGGTGGTAGATAACTAAACAGATTGAACTAACAGGGTCATAGGTAAATGTTAATTAACAGAGCAATTAATGTTTTGGTGGGGTGATTTTACTTTTTTGTGATTGATAGGATTTTCTATAATGAACATGATGAATTTTGAAGAGTTGTTTAATTGATTAGATTTATATCCTATGATCTGTGTAGGTCGATTCTTTCTCAAGATGCAGTTTTATATTTTTTTCTTCTAATTTCTCTTTTCTTTACTCCTTTATAATGGACATTGAAAAAATGATTTTTTCTGATTTACGAGAAACATTTTATTTGTGCAAAGTATAAACATTTTATTTGTGCAAAGTGTATTTGTAGAATGTGTCTTGATTTCTATAATAAAATCATCCAGATCTTATCTACATATACATGTAACTTACTAAAGTATCTATTTATTTTCACTTTTTTGAATTATAATTACAGTACCTGTTCTTCATTTTATTGTTTAAAAACCAGCAAAATGACTCGATCCACTTTTTGAGTTATTCCTTCTGAAATGTCAATAAATGCTTCAGTTTATCAGACAATCATTTCTTACTAACCACAGCGACAGCAGGCGAGACACAGGGTTGCGGGCAACCCTTACGTACTTTTTTAGTCTATCTGAGCTGTAGGCTCAGATGACCTTTTCTAATCACCTGTTGTCCATCTGTCTATTGTCTGTTAAGTTTTTACATTTTCAATTTATCAAGAACCTCAGGACCAATTTCAATCAAACAAGGCAAAAAGTGTTTTTGGATATCTAAAGATGAACAGCAGGGCTAAGGTCACTTAAGGTGAGCATCGTGGCTCATTGACCTCTTGTTTATTTACACTGTCAAAAAATACAGACTGTATGACTTATGTAATACATTACTCCAACAAGTATGTGCACCACCTAACTTTTTCGTAATATATGTTTTCATTAAGTGCTATTATCATGATTATTATAAGGAAAGTTGTAGATTGGTATAAAAGTACATGAACTTAAAAAAAATGTAGAAAGTTATTGTATATTTCCTAAGATATTCTTTTGCAAAAAAATTTGGAACTATTATTTTTATTTAAACAATGTTGCATCACTACTTATACAGCATCTCCATGTACAACTCATCTAGGACTCTCCAGTGTCTGTTCAACAAACAAAAATATTTCAAATTATGTTTTATTTATTTATCTTTTTTAAAAGTAGAATTATGTCAGATATTTTACAATTAGTCTTTTTACTAAAATTTAATTTTTAATGTTCTCCTGTAAATTTATACATACTACCATTATATTGTAAATAAACATGCTCTCTTACTCCCTTCCTCTCCCCTCCTTTTTTCTTTGTATATAATATTTCATTGTCTTATATATTATTTTCTATGAGCTTTCACCAAATGGCAAATGCACGCACACACACACACACACACACACACAATAGCAATATATCCTATGTATCACTGCACTGTCAGATCTATATGTATACCTAAGACAGTGTTGTCATGTTACAGATATTGATTTACTGTTCAAGGAAGGAGTACTTTATTCTTAAAATTTTATGAAGAATCATGAATAAAAAGTAAGCTGATTAATGTTCTTGTTTTTGTCACTGTGCATATTTGACAGGTTTATGTACTTACTGAAGAGAAACTTACAAAATTTACTTGGATGGAAGGTGACAAGGTCTCATAAAAACAACCACTTCAGCTTACTTTTAGAGAATTGATGCAAAGGCATATTTATACATTTTGTATTTGACTATTTGTGTAGTATTTAGGCTAGATTAAGGATATTGCTACAACCAAACTTTGAATCCTGGTCACCGCACCAAATCTTTAACAGGAAAGAAGAAAAATTTACGGCTGAAAAGGGAATCGAACCTGGGACCCCTGCATAAGTATAGCCAAGTGCTCTACCAACTGAGCTACCCAGGTCGATATCTAAAGCCTCTACCATTACATTTGAATGACTAGTTGAAAAGAAATATGTTTGAACAAAACAACCTGTCATGATCGGCCAGTGTAATAAAAGCACTGTCCGACTTAAAATGTTAAATACATCTTCACAGATAGTGTTGCCTGCAAATCTCAGTAATCAGATCAAGATTTCTTTTTCTTGAAAAAAAAAAAAAAACAGCAGAGACATGACAAACCTTGACTTTCCTAGGGCCATCAGAAGTTGACTTGTTCTGTTTTTTGGGGGTCAGCATGTTAAACATTCTCTCCAGACTTCCAAACACTGAGGCTTTCCTGGATTTGGGGGTGAAGTCACCTTCTAGTCCGTCAGCTGATGCAGCCCTGTTAGAGTTTATCACACGTTTTCTAAAATTTCACAATTTATGGATGTGTAAACCTTCATGACCTTTGACCTTGGTGGCCCTATAATTGCCAAGCCAAGCTACTGAAGCTCATGATATGGTTTGTTTAAATTTATTTTAACCCCACTTACCAACATTTTCAGGTCTAAGTAATATTTTCTCATTCAGCAAATTGAGATTTGGTGATTTTAAGATATCAGGCATGTCTTGGGGATTTAAGTTTAATTTTCACAGAAATGGTTTAAATTTTTTTTTTTCCATTTCTGAATAGAAAATTTCAAAAATATAAAATAATTATGTTTGATAAAAATGGGACAAATCAGATATTTTTGATAATTATACATGGTTATGTAACTTAATTTTCAGTTTATGAGTTTAAGCTTCAATTCAATTTCATTATTCTACTGAATGATATTCCTTTAACTTCAAATGAACTAGCCCTTCTAGCAGAATGATGAAAGCTTGCATAGCAGCAAAAAGGCAGAAAAAAATTCAAATAAAATGTGTTTATATGTCAAACTAATGATACTGGAGATGGAAACCAGCAGAAGGTGTATAGCAAAGTGCATATGTAAATATATCTACCACGAATACTTATAGAAGAAATACATACCTTTTGTTTGCACTAAGTGGTGTTAGTTGCTCTGGTAGTCTGTTGAGCTGAGAATCATAAGATCGAGATGGAGAGAGGGTTGTATTTATCACTGAATTGTCTGATTTACCCGGGGATACTGTAAAATTAACAGCAAGTGCTTAGAGAAAATAGTAGCTTTATCTTTTTCAGTTACATTACATAGAAATAAAATATCAGTTGTTTGTACGTACATGTATCATCCAGTGATGTGGGTATTAACTGTTTGGCCATTAGAGGTGACCTAGGTTTAGATGGTGGTATCAGCAGCTGTTGATAAGGGGTCTTTGCAGTTTTTGGTTTTGGAGTCTTTATACCTGGAGTCAGAGGAACAGCAAAGTTTTCTTTGTCGTCTTTACTCTTCTGTCTAGAAATAACAGAATTTTTCTCATTTTCTTGTTCCTCTTTAGATGAGAATGGAAGTCTCTCTCGGGCTCTAATTCTACCCCTGTCCTCACAGCCCCCGTAGGTTGTAGGGCGGGGCCCAAGGTCTTTTCTGTTGCTGTGGTTCACAGGAGATTCTATTCTCTCCGATGCTGCTAGTCTTGGTGAATACACAAGTTCATAACAGGCTGCATCATCCGCACTGTGACTTCTCTTTTCCTAAATCATAAAGAAAGTTTTATATACCATTTGAATTAAATCACTATAATGAGGATATGGTGGTCAGCTGTAAAAATGCCTGTTACCCGACTTGTTCCATCATGCCTGATCTTATTAAGAAGTCTAACAGGCCGTCCTTTCATTTTCTTTTCAAGAAGAAGGAAGTACGTGGCTGTTAGGTAGTCAAACTTAAACTGCAAAACAAAGCAAAACCTATTCAGACATTAGAATAAAGATTTATTTCATTACTAAATTTTTCTAAATTATGTGTTTTTCTTTGCACAAGCCTGTAATTTTGCAACACTAAACCTCAGAAACAGCTGCTTCCATTTCTTTCTTTGTCTTTCCATAATGCACAGCCAACTCAGTAATGCAGTCTTCATCAAGGCACCTCTGTTCAACATAGAAAATACCATTAGTAAGTGATAAATTGATAATGACAAGGTAATGCACTAGAACAGCAGTTAATTAAAATTTTTGTAATGAATCAATTGTAATGGCCATCATCATCAACTTACTAAATTCCACATTCAATCCCCATCATTATACCTTGTATTTACTTTGCCATTCCACGGGACACTGAACCTCACTCATTAGCCAGGAATGGTTGAGAAGGTTTCGTATCGTGACACGTTTTTTAGGGTCGACTTGTAACATTGAAGTTATCAGTGATTTACTTTCCTCTGACAACCAAGACGGAGTCTCGTATTTCCCACTCTGAAAGATAGTGAACATTTCAGAATATGTTAGAATTTTCATGTATTTCCAGATAATCACATCCAGGAATTTAAAAAAGTAATACTGCTTTGAACAAAGCATCAGCATATGTAACAGATGGAGAATATTTCCCTTCAAGTGTGATAAGCTAGGGATGATGCCCTTCATCGGAATCACTGAAGGATTAACAAAAGTCTTCTGTACAATATTTTGGATTATGGAATTAAATATTATCCTTAACACACAGTCATGCTGATGAATGGATAGAATATACCTATTACCTAACCAACAATGCTGTTGTGAGTAGAGTTGAAAGTGAATCTCAAAGATGATATGTGCACCTTCACCAATACCAGTGCTCCTTTAACTGTTTCACATTACCTGTATCTTTTTATATAAGGATGGGATTTTATCATCATCAAAGGGAAGATAACCACAGAGTAAGGCGTACAGTAAAATTCCCATACTCCACAGATCAGCCTGGAAACAAAAACAAAACTCCAGTATTCTACAATAATAAGTGCATTTAAGGAAAGCATTGATCAATCAATATCTAGCACATAGAGATAGGCAAAACTCTTTCTTTGACCAAAGAAATTTTTAACACAGTAAATCTTGCTTGTCTGCTTGTTAATTAACAACCAACATGGATTGAACACCTGGCTCTGGGGCCATAAATTTTAGACAAGCTTTTGATCTCAGTCTCACTTTTACACAAAAGAATTTATAGCAAAGTGAGACTGAGATCAAAAGTGAGCTCATATAAGTTTTATGGCCCTGAAGCCTGATCTCAGACAAGCCACACTGTCTCACCTCAGATCCTAGGTACTCCCTCCCTGACACTAGCTCTGGGGCAGCATAAGCTGGACTTCCACAACAAGTGAACAGCTGACTGTCCATTCCTCCCTGTAAAGGATGCCAACAAGTATTTTACATTTTCTTTTTAGTTACATGGACATATATTTAGATGTGTATGTGCTTTTAGTTTTCTGCTAATATTATCTCATCTAGTTATCAAATAAAACTTCTTGTTTCGAGTCTAATATTTGATCACTGAGTAAATTCTAAAACTATGTTATTTCAGAGGAATATTTAAAATCATAATTTAAAAAAATAAAGATATGAACTTGAATTCTGAACAACATGAACAAGCAATGACATCTTTGCATACCTTAGGTTTTGCACATAAACCAAAGTCAATGAGTTTTAAATTTTGATCCTCATCTAGTAACAAATTTTCCTACAAAAAATTTAAATACCAACATTAACAATGTGAAAATTTTGCATAAGAGAATGTCATGTAGATACATGTATTTTCAATGATAAGAAATAAAACTAGAAAACTGACCAGTCAGCAAGAGCCCCGCCATGGGGTAGAATTATAAGGGTGCAGCTTAAATAATGATTAAAAGATGTACGAAGAACAAGCAACAGCAACTGCATTCTTAAAATTTCAAGATAATTCCTGAATATTCAAAAACCTGTAAATAATATCCTTGTACTTACATTAGGCAGTAAAGAACAGCTTAACATTGAATGTATATTTAAACAATAATGAAACTTCTGTTATATAAAATGCCAGCCTTCAATGAATTCAAATATCATGAAGGCTTGACCTTAACTTCAAAACAAACAGCAGTTGCAGACAAAGGTTTTCATTAATCTTAAAGTGACAGATAAAGAAAAGCCTACTAAATTTTCTGCAGCAGGCTAGATAATTAATCCCAAGGGATTAATTGTACCTCTCTCATCATTTTCTTCTAAAGTTACAATAAGAACTTTTTCAGTATTAATGATAGAATGGGGTTTTTATACAACTATCCTAAAAATTAATAATATTCTTGAATTAACATAAAGTGAAAAAGTAAATCAAAAAATCTTCTTAAATCTATTTCTTGTTATTAGAATTCAATGAAATCATAACTATTTAACAAAAATAAATTATAAAAATTTATATCTAAATCCACATTTCAGAGTGTTTATAGCATTCCAAATTGACTTAACTTCAAAACAAACTTCATTTGCAGACAGAGGTGGTAATTCATCTCAATTTGACAGATAAAGATAATGCTCTGGATTTTCTTCAGGAGGAAAGCTAATTAATCCCAAGGGACTCATAGCAGCATTCAGTTTACAATGGGAACATCTTCAGCAGTTATCTCTCTTTGCCAATGCTTTTGTATATAAAGTTAAGGAATCTACCCCACCACCCCAGCTCCAAACCAGGGGACATAGAGAACCAAACTTAGCATCAAAATATGTATTTCTGCCTACTGAACTACCATAATAAATTTGTACTTGATTGGGCAACCATAAAAAAAGTTGCCCATTCATTCTTATGCATAGTTAAGGAATCTACCCAACCACCCCAGCTCCAAACCGGAAGACATAGAGAACCAAACTTAGCATCAAAATATGTATTTCTGCCTACTGAACTACCATACCAAATTTGAACTTGATTGGGCAACCATAAAAAAAGTTGTTAGAAAAAAACAGAAAATTTGTGGACGGAAGAGTGACAGACGGACAGACAGACAGACAGACAGCTAGACAGACAGACGGACGGACAGAGTGATTACTATAGGGCACCCACAAATTCTTGCGGGGCCCTAATTATCCATATTCCTTCAAGCATATAGGGATTTTTCAGAGGTCCAGTTTTGGTAAACATTACATCTAAATGCAATAAGAACTTTTTTTATTCAAAGGGTAAAGGGGTTGTAATTTTGAATTAAAGAACAAGAATGACTTCTGCTGAACAATCAAAAATCTGGTAAAACAAACTTAAATCAAGACTCGTGCTTTTTTCTGTCCACAGACTTACTGGTTTCAGGTCACGGTGGGCGTATCCTTGATTATGTATGTATGCTACGGCAGAAACAATTTGTCTGAAGAATATCCTGGCCTCCTCCTCTGACAGCTTGTCCTTAGATACAATGTAATCAAAGAGCTCTCCCTCCGGACAATACTGCAAAAGTAGAAAAGTCTCTTAAAGCATACAATAACCACAAGTCTCTGACGAGACTGTAGCTCTATAATGTAATCAAAGAGCTCTCCCTCCAGACAATACTGCAAAAGTAGAAAAGTCTCTTAAAGCATACAATAACCACAAGTCTCTGATGAGACTGTAGCTCTACAATGTAATCAAAGAGCTCTCCCTCCAGACATTACTGCAAAAGTAGAAAAGTCTCATAAAGATTACAATAACCAGAAGTCTCTGACGAGACTGTAGCTCTATAATGTAATCAAACAGCTCTCCCTCCAGACATTACTGCAAAAGTAGAAAAGTTTCATAAAACATACAATAACCAGAAGTCTCTGACGAGACTGTGGCTCTACAATGTAATCAAACAGCTCTTCCTCTTGACAATACTGCAAAAATAGAAATGGTTCATAAAGCATACAATAATAAAAATGTGCACTGTATGTAATGCATATATATCCTATTCAAAAGTAGCTGAGAAATGCACATTAAAAGTTCTTCACTTCATTATAGATATTATTTCGTTATCTTGGTAAATAAATGATGCTTTTCTGGTTTTAAAATTGATTTTTTTTTAACGATATAAATATATGCTGAAAAATATCAAATAAAATAAAACAGAGTTTTTTACATAAGAAAAATTTCACTGGTCAAGTGCACCAGTGATTTGGTGAAATTCACTGGTCTACACAAATATTCACTGGTCCATCAACAAACATTCAAAACAAAAAAAAATGTTTTAATTCCAGTCAGGCTTTTATAAAATCCAAGAGTCAAATATCCCCGGACTGAAATAACAAGGTGTGATATTTGCAGTAGAAACCCAACATGGCGTCCTACTGCGGAAAACGAAGTTCGAAATGTGAGGGAAATGTTTAATGTAACAAAAATGATTATTTTAAAACCCTAGTTTATATTCAAGGTAAATGATGATTAGCAATTCGGTTGACATATGTTGCACCCCAAATAAAGCGACAATTAACATTTCTGTACAAATTGAATCAGCTGATTGAATGAACACACACAGATATGGCAGAAAAAAAATCATGACTAACTGTCGCAAAAGCCCTTGAGTTTTTTCTTTCATACACACAGATTCAATTCTTTTGACAATCTCACAAATAAACTTTAAATTCAGGGGTTAAGAGGTTAAAATTCCGAAAAGATCCAATTTTTTTTTGCTGGTCCCTCGGACCGATAACATGAAGTAAATTACCGGAATTTTGAAATATTTACCAGTTTTGCGGGTGGGTCCGGTGGATTTCAAAAACTCTGATAAAACAGTCCAAAATTTGCTATACTGAATGTATAATAGTTATGCATAAATTAATTAAATATTAATAAATGTTTTGATTCTACAGCTAGGGTCAGGCTGAACAACAATTCTTTGATTTTAGAGATCAGTTTTTGTTCACAAAAATAGTTTTAATCTATCAGTCAAACATCAAAACAAAAACTTGACATTTTGTTTTTACTAACATTTAAGTCAATGAAACATGACTTCCTCATTTGAGAATTTAATCTTTGAATCAAGGCAACAATTTAGTTTTTGGACTTTACCTCTAAAATCATAAAAAACTTGGTCTCTGTCTCAATCACTTGGTAAAGTTTACAGATGTGTTGATGACATAGGTCCTTCATAGCTTCAATCTCGGTTTTCACTCTCGGTAAATCTTCCTATGAATACAAAAATAATCATCATTTTGGATAATGTAAAGATTTTTCCAACTGAATCCTTGAATCACAAAAATATTCACTTGAAAATTATGGAAGTGAAAATGTCTTTAACACGTTTTAACACATTCAGTTACATTTAGCTTTATACACTCTTGCACAGGTACAAGTGAATGAACATGTGTTTACTAAAAACTTAGTTGAATAAGACACTTACTCCAAGAGATCGTTTGTCCATGATCTTGATGGCTACTTTTTCTCCAGTGAGTGCATGGTATGCTAACTTCACCTTGGCAAATCCACCTGAAAAATCAAGCATGGCATCATTTCACCATGAACATTTCAAACTGAAACTTGCAATCACATCCCTTATTTTGCAGCACATTGTAAAATATTAATACTAGTATATAACTGTTACAGTAGTAGCTTTACTCATCAATCTGACACAGACAGTAACATTTCTAATAATTCAAATAGCTTTTAAAACATCTATTACTCAGCCAAGATGTATAAAAAGAAATAACCTTGATGCTAACAGATATTTCTTAAACATTCTAACTACAAAAAGTTGTCTACAAGTTATCATGTGTGTGTACCTGATCCAATGGTTTCCCTAAGGTGGTACAAACCACGCAGCTCTGTGAACTGACTCATGGTTGATCAGAACTGGCACCACAATGACATATAAATAGTCAGGTAGTTATAAGTAATCTGAAAAATGTACAGTACATAATTATATCACTATCATCAAACATGGGCAGAGTGATTGATTTATTGTATGTTGTTTTATGCCCGTTGTTCACTTATTAAGGAGAGACATCACAATATACCACTAAAGGGCTTAAAATTTATACCAATACTCGGCTCTCAGGACTGATTAATTAAAGGTCCTGAGTCAGTGTGGTTTGAAGGGACAGATCTAAATTAAAAGTGAAAAGGTATTTGCATCCGCCCTAATGGTTGCACCATTGACATATTATCCCAAATAGACCAGGTACTGTAGCACAAGAAAATATGGTATACTACTAATTTTAGCGCCTTTGATGCAAAAGCTCCTGAAAGCTAAAATTTATTGTGTGCTAATGGATTTCTAAATATTAAAACTGCAAACTGGAACATGCAATTGTGTACAAGTTATGTTACATGTATGTCGTAGAGTCGCTGTACCCACACTGGTAAACTGTAGGATGGATCAAGAGAGTAGTGCCAATTTATGAATTAATTAAACTATTTTAAGTTGTTACCGGGTATTTATCATTAGCACCTTCAAAGTTTGGCTATGAATCATCTATAACAATTATATTATTTAAATAGCAAGTGCTAAATTTTATTTGCTCCAATCCATTCATACTTAATGCTGCGTAGCATTTGCGCAAAATATGTATGCGCAAATTTTCTAGTATTACATTGTTTAGGCAATATTGGTCCCAACCAGACTAAAGAAAGGGACTGTACTTGTGCAGGGATATGAATGTTAAAGAAACAAATCAATTTCTGGTCCCTTAAGGCCTTTTCAAGCTACAATCAATAAACTACACCAATGTATACAATTTACAATGCTACATGTATAAAATCATGCTAATGCAATGGTTTGGAATGTGATTATCAGCAAAGGTAGTTCCAGTGGCAGAGCACCTGACAAGTGGTGAAAAAGTCCAGGTTTCATTCCCTGTTTACCTATATGTTTTACATTTACCTTTCAAACAAAATTACACTAAATCTACACTGACTACAGTATTTCAATGAACATCAAGCACTGTCAGTCATTAAAAAACAATTATTACTTATAAATCAAAATGATTTCCTCTTAACTTAACGGATGTCTTTACGACACACCTTACTCCTATGCAACAATTTGCAATGTTACCTAAGGATAACATGAACTCGTTAACAGATCTTGTTTTCCTTGGGGCACCTGCGAAGTTTGAAAATGGCTCCTCTTTCTGCTAGCCAATGAAATTTCGAGTTAGAAAACGCTAGATTAAAAAAAATTATGATGAGACAAAGCAAATGAACAAAGACTTCATTTTTCTATTTTTACTCATAAAAGAATAAAAATATTAAAAAAATACATAACTCTAACATTTTTATTAATTTCTCGTGCAGGCGAGACTTCATTCTTATCCAAGATGGCGTCCGACGATGAGGTGAAACATTTGATTTGATATTTTTATACATTATGTAGTGCGATAAGCATAGTATGAAGCATTATTCATTGTTGAATCATTTTGGTTGACAATGAAGTGTTTATTTTTTTTGCATACAGGGAGGAAATAAAGTTTTTAAAGATGTTGAAACTGCTTATCCATTTCTCATATAAACCTGCTGTATATCATGCGTATGTTCAAACATTCTGGCACGGGTGCAAGACGTTTCGGGACCACGACGTTTCGGGACCTAACTAATACGACGTTTCGGGACTAGCGACAAGACGATTCGGGACGTGGGAAAAGACGATTCGGGACTTGGGTTATTTTTTTCGGGATCTCAACGAATTATTTTATTACGATGATATAGCATATTATTCAAAGTAAACATACAATGCATAGTGCGAATATTTCAAACTAAATCTGACTTTTAATTTTTATGTATATATTTAATAAAAATTGTCATAAAGATATACTTAATTGGGATTTTTTCATAACAGACGAGGAAGAATAAATCTTTACAATATTCATTACTATTTCTTATCATTTTTTTTTTATTTAGTTTAATTTTTTCTTGTGTGGTGATGGGAAGGGGACAAAATTGAATCTTCTCAGGTTGATGATATATATTTTAAAATCAATATTCAAAAGACCTCCAGCTACCGTCAAATTTATCTTTAAAACATGTCAGTAAATTGTTAAAACAACAACTAGGATCAGGCACACATATCCCAACCGATACCCTACATACGGAGGTGTTACGTACATGTATAAAGATGCCGCCGCGGTAATGGGAACTAAAAAGATTGTGGTTTCTTTTGAAATTATTTTAAGAAAATAAAAATCTAAAAAATATGGGGGGAAATATCGTTTGTTTATTGGTATATGAAATAATTCAGAATCAAACAATATTTATGTATCATCAAAATTTCAACAAAATATAAAGGTTTTCAAAATGTTATCTCGATTTTGTCTATTTTTTCCTAAACGGTTTCAAATATTTTTTTTTTCAAAAAGATCAAGCATAGTATTGTAAGATTCTTCTCTGGAAATGTTACGAAAACATTTTTAAAGTTTCCAAAACATTGTAAATAAACATATTTTACTAATGTTGCGAGACATTTTCCATAGTTTAATAAAAAATACCTGCTTTAAAAAAAGTATTAAATGGTATAAACAACATGATTTCATTTGATATCCTTTCAAATAGTGTCTTTAAAACATTTTAAATTTCATCTTAGCTTTATCTAATGTGGCTTTTTGAATTTTAAGTTGACCTGTTATCGTAGTCTTTTTTTTTTTAAGTCTAAAATCAGTATTTAAAAAAAAATTTAAGAACCTTGAACATACATGTAACATGAAAAATTTAATATTTGCAAGTTAAATAATATTTAGTATTTATTTACAGTGTGTCATGTACCTTATTATGTAAGACCATATAATATTACGCAATGGTCGGGTGTATACGAAGATCGATAATTTAGTTTCATTGAGGTTTGTAGTCTGTGTATACACAGTAAACATAAATTCAAACATCCATATCATTGTAGACAAATTAACAATTTTGATAGCTTAACGTATACATGGATGTGTAGGAATTTTATTGCTTAAATCATAACCTTTCTCCTACCCATAACATTTTGTATTAATTTATTTTTATGATTTTGTTGCATATATAACCTGATATAATAATTATACATTTAATACATCGATGTTTAAAAAGTTTAACATGGAATATTTCAGATTCTGAATCAAAACAACTACCTGTAAAACGTAAAGTTTTTACTGCACATGTGCTAGCTTGAGCCTTTGTAAATTCTGTAAAATATGAAATAATATACCTAAAATTATTATCGAAAAAAGGAGAGAGAGAAAGTCTTAGAAAGAAAAACACAATGTCCGTGGTCTTCACACAGCAGTTACAAATGTCTCCTTTAATTCTACAAACTCTCGTATCAAACACTATAATAAATAAATCAAATTCATCTTTCCAAAAATATTTTTTTAATTGAATTTTGGTCAAATTTCAACCAAATACTTTATAAAGGTTAATATATAAAATACTGTAAAAAGAAATTAAAGACAACACCGCGGGCGTTTGATTTTCTCGGCAGGCGTGCTCCGTGCCGTATGCAAACTTTAAAACTAATAAAAACTCAAATCTGTGCTTTTTAAATTATAAATTGTGTATCAAACTAAGAAATGATACATGTATAAGCTTAAAAACACAAGTAAACAAGTTTTATTTCATTTCCTTAACAAAATATTTAGAAGTCCCGAAACGTCTTAGCCCAAGTCCCGAAACGTGTAAACCCAAGTCCGGAAACGTGTTGTCAGGTCCCGAAACGTCGCGGTCCCGAAACATCCAGAATTCTTCTGGCACTAGCATAAGCTCTTCTCGGGCTTTAAAAGAAGTCACTAAGGGGGCCTAGTTGCAGAGTTTAATATATTCAAGCGTTTTAATTTGATTGAATTTATTACAGTATAATCAATTGGCAATGCTTTAAATAAGCTTACAAGCAAAATAACAAAAGTATCAGATCCAGCACAGCCACAATCTATTGAAAAAGCAATTAAGATAATTTCATAGCTTGATTTCCATACATGTTTACCTACTGAGATGGAAAATAGGGAGATTTAGACCAAGAGAATTATATGTTGATGTAGATAGAATGTTCTATCGTTAAAATGATATTGTCCTACGGACCCGGTTTAACGATAGAATTCGTTCCGTGTATTCGTAATGTAGCAAAAGAAACACGGGCGATAACTCGCATAGTGCATTTACTATGAACAATCTAGAGAGTTCTGAATGTAAACATGGAGGTAATTTGAATCGAGAGAAAAACGTTGAGAAAATGAATTGGATTTTCGTATTTATATGGATTATTTTTGGGGATAAAAGGCATAAGCAATCTCAAAAAGGTTTGTTTTAATTATTTTGGTAGTTATTCCCAGTGCAAATCAATTTTTATTCTTCAAAATCGTTTCGGAGCGGATCCGCTCCCATTTGCTACATTGCAAGTATATGGGACGTATTCTAACTGTGGTGAGGGCTTGTACCGAGACACAGTTAGATTATTCTAACTAATGTTGATGATTGATCGTTAGGTTGAGCGCAGATACTTATTCAGTTTTCATTTAGATTGGGTTCGTCAAACCACACAACATTCAGTGTGTATAAGACTCTGATGTCACATGACGTTGTATGCATGTTGCTTTACCAAATCGAAGCCTGAACAGGGCTGGTTTTAACAGGTTGGGACCAATCGCCCAAATGGGATATGATAGTCCGTTCGGGATATAATATCCCAAATGGGCTATAAATTTACAGTGCAAAAATTGAAATTTTTTATTTTGGCTATAAATATCATAAATCCGCATCAGGACACTTAAAAAGGAATAAATTTTGGTTGACAAGTTTTTCTGTATGCCCATTTTTTAGGAGATTGATCCCTCGGAAGTTTCTTAACTTCTTGAGGATCAATCTTACAAACTGTAGGGTTGCAGAAAAACTTGCTTGCCAAAAGTTATTCCTTTTAAAGTGTTTTGATGCGGATTTATGATATTTATTGCCAAAATGAAAATTTTCAATTTTTGCACGGTAAATTTATTGCCCATTTGGGATATTATATCCCGAACGGACTATTATATCCCATTTGGGCGATTGGTCCCAACCTGTTTAATGAAGAACTGTTTTATTGACTTTTTCTGTAATAAATTCATTATATAAAGGCTAGTTTATTATTCGTTTAACTTTTATTGTTATTCACGCAAGAATGTTACTTTATCTTTTGTGTACGAAGCGATGCATTGTGGGTCCAAATTACTGCAGAAAAAAATTCAATCGAATGAATGTGCAGTAGTCCGAATTTTCTCTTCGCCCAGGTGTTGTTGTTGGATCTCACAGTGAAATGCGTCACTTTGTGAGGCTCGCTGCACTCGCTATAAACAAACTTTCAGGTATAAAACTTTGTACAGTTTTGTTCCAATTTCTATAAAGCAGTATACTAAACATTCTAAAGGTGTAAGGATACAGCAATAAATAGGTCATATTGATTATGTGGGCTCATCACATTAGGATAATTGATAATGATATGTATCAGGATCAGAGACTTCTGATACAAGTTGAGCTAAGAAATGTTTTTGCATGTGCTGATTGTGTACTTTTTCTTCTAGGATGATTTGGAAGCTTTGAGACTTGCAGCTTTAGCTTCATTGAAAAGGAACAAGGATGTTTCCACAGATAGCCAAACAAAGCCGGAGTCTCAGTCACTACCGTCACCTAGTCAGGTATGTACTAACAGTACAGGGTTGTCAAAAAGCTGGTCAATACTCATATTTCCTAGGATGGTTGGAAATATGTGTATTTCCAGGGAAATACTAGGAAATAAGAAATAACTTCATATTTCTTAATTTTAATCATAAATTGTCATATTAGTTCTTAATATTAGACAAATGTACACACTTTTTTTGTTTAAATGCTTATTTCACAAAGTTGCCAAATGTATATAGATAGATTTTTGTTCAATTGTACAGGTTACTTCACAACAAAGTACAGGTTACTCAACATACCAGCACCTTAATCAACCTCCACCCGCCCAGCCCCAGCCTAACCAGTTCTACCAGGGCAATGTGAGAGGGAGGGGGAGCAATAGACGTCCATTTAGGGGTGGTAAGGGTAGAGGAGGAAGCTGGAACAATGCTCAGTCGGGGACCAGGTCTTGTTTGATTGTCCTGACTCAGGAAGAGCCAAAGAAGGAGGAGTTCAGGGCAGGGTTACCTGAAAATACAGGGCCTCTGGATTCAGGTCAGCCAACCAAGCCAAAGCTGTTACTGCCACAGGATAAATGGGCATCCTTAGGACTTTCTGACGAAAACAGTCAATCCTCTCTGTCAAGCCGACCCAAAGGTAACAGGAAAATTCTTTGTCTTAATATTTAATTTTCATTTATAATTTTCCTTTTACATACACTTGGCAACAAAGTTGTAGTGTGTATTCTAGAAACTGTGTGTTCGTCAATTTATTTTTTTGTCCGGCCATCTGTATGTCAGAAGCCAAAAGATGGTGCATCAGAGGATACTTATATAAAGAGATTATTGTTTTCATTGTGTCGTAGTGGGGATTTTAGTCCTGTTCAGGAAATAAGTAAGGAATTTTGACTTTGTACTGGTTTAAATAAATAAAATCTTTTTTCTTGAACAGATAAGTTTTCAAGGTATGATGACACAGACACCGACTCAGATGAAGGATCCGTGGCCCAGGATTCATCTGACGAAGAAGAAAAGGACAATCACAGTGACAAAGAAAATCAGAAGAGTCTCTCAAATGTAGAGGAGGCAGAAAATAGCCCTGAAAACAGACATAATGATTCAAGGTCACCTTCTCCGGACCATACAAGAAGAAGGCGTGGGTCTGACTCTTCAGAGAAAAGGCGGTCAGAGTCACCTAAATCTGTCAAGAATCAAACAGAGGATAATTCCTCAAGCTCATCTGAGAGGTCCACTAGCAGCAATTCTTCAAGATCAAACTCCCCGGCTAGTTCACGAGAAAGTTCTCCTTCAAAATCAAGGCCAAGTTCCCGTGCTAGTAGGTGTTCTAAAAGTAGTTCACGATCTGCTTCCAGACCAAGTTCACCAATTGGAAGACATTCTAAAGACAGTTCACATTCAGAATCAAGATCTGCCCAGATAAAATCTCGAAAAGACTCGAGAGGATCTCATAAAAGTGCCTCATTATCACCCTCTCAAAGACAAAAGAATGTGACTTCATCATCACCAATATCAGGAGATCTCAAAAGTGCAGATAAAAGCTTAGAGAGACAGGGAGCTTCAAAAAATGTATCTCTTAAATCTACTTCTCCATCTTCACCACTGAGAAAGAGATCAGGGTCACCAAAATTGTACACAGCAAGATCAAGATCAAAATCAAGAAGTCACTCTAGAGGAACTTCCCCAAGAAAAATATCTAGAGGCAGAAGTAGGAGTAGGTCATATTCTCCTAGAAGAAGAACAAATGATAGGTCCCCCTCGCCATATTTCAAGAGACGAAAGTCATTCTCAAGAAGTAGATCACGTTCACCCTACAGAAGACCATTATCTCCATTTCAAAGATACTCAAGTAGATCCAGGTCAAGAACACCAAAAGGTGTTTACAGACGAAGTAGAAGTCCGTCACCGAGGAGAAGCAGGAACAGATCCTTCTCCCCTAGAAGTTACTCTCCAAGGCCTCGTAGGCAGAACAGATCTCTCTCACCTCGGCAAGGGAGCAGGTCTCCAACTTTGTCTAGTCAAAGGAATAGATCTTCTTTGGCACGAAAGAGAGGGAGATCTAGAAGTAGAACAAGAAGTCCATCTTTGTCTCCTGCAAGAAGAGAAAGACGACCATTAAAAAGGACCAGAAGTCGATCAAGGTCATTTTCACCTAGAAGGCAAGGAAAACCTTTTAGACGGTCTAGAAGTAGGTCATTTTCACCAAGACAATCTCAGTATTCACCTTTTAAGTCAAGGTCACCACTAAGAAGGTTCCCATCTCCAAGGAGAAGGTCAAGGTCACCATTACCAATGAGTGAGAGAACATATCGCAGAACTCCTTCTCCCAGCTACAGAAGATCTATGTCACCACAGAGAAGAAGAGACAGGTCTCTTTCACCTCCAAGGAGAAACAACTGGTCTCCACGTTCAATCAGGAATAGGTCTTTAACACCCAAAAAGGACAGGCATCGTTCTCCCGACACTTACTCTACATCTTCGTGGAAAAAGGAGCCAAGGTGGAAAGAGACTGATCAAAAAGAGAAATCAAAAACAAGCATTGTTGATAAAATGCTAGAGATAGCAGGGCAGCCTCAAAGAGGAAAAATGGATGTGAAAGATTTGTATGATGATTCAAAAAGAGGTGATAGAAGAGGAGAGGATAGGAAGTATGCAAAAGAAAAAGACCAGAGAAAATCAGTTCATGAAAGAATCAGTGTAACTAAAAGTATTAGTGAAAGGAGTATTACTGATCAGAGCAAGCGAGTAAGTGAAAGAGTTAGTGTTACCAAAAGTGTCAGTGAAAAAAATGTGAGTGACAGGGAAGGAATCAGGAAGAGCACAAGTGAAAGGGCATATGTAAGTAAAAGTGCTACTGGAATTTCAGACCCAAGGGACATGCAATTGTTTGAGGCCAGGAAAAGAAAATTTGAAAGGTCTTCAGAGGTTAATGCTGAAAAGAAAACTATATCTTTGAAAGGTATCTTACCAAAGAAAAAAGACAAAAACAAGGGAGAAAAGGGGGGAGAAAATGGATCTAGAAAGACAAAATCATCTGATTCAAAGGAGGAAAAAAGATCCAGGGACCATAAACATGAGAAAAGTGCCAAAAAGACAGGAAATGAGCCTAGTAGAAGTGCCAAAATTACAGTGGATAAACGCAAAAGTAGGGAATCGGTGAAGTCTAATAAGACAAGTGACGATGAGGATTCAGATGAAAATGTTGGAGGACATGCAATGACAGATGACTCTGAAAGTGAATCAGATGAGGAGACATGGAGGAGCAAAAAGTCTGCTAATTCCGAGAGGAATCGAGACGATATAGAGCTTGAACGGCGGAAAAGATTGCTGGCAGCTCGAGAGAAAGAAAGGGAAGAATACCGGGCACAGAGAGAGGAAAGAAGGAAAAAAGAGGAAGAGGAAAGAAAGAAAAAGGAGGAGGAGGAGAGGAAAAAAGAGGAAGAGAGAAGAAAGGAGAAGCGGCAAAAAGCAAGAGAAGAAAGAGAAGATGTTGAAAAAACACGAAGAAGGGAAAGATCCCAAGAGAAAAAGGAAAGATCACAAGAAAGTGCAATGGTGAACACTGATTCTAAAGTGAAGGAGCATAGGCGAAACAAATTTATAGAAGGTAGTGATGGTGAGGGAGATGACACAGCATCTAAATCGAGACTTAAAACAAGTGTTGTGTTACCTAGCAGAAAAGCTGACATTTCTAAAGGACAAATGTCTTCAAGAACAATTGTAACTCGTGACAGTGAGGAGACTGGTGATGTTGCTAAAATTAGTCTGTCAAAGACTGACGCTAGGCATTTAATTCGATCTGTCAACAGAGGAAATAAAGAGGATGACATGGAGGAAGATGAAAATGAGGAAGGCATGAAACCATCATCCAGGACTGAAGGCAAAGCAAGTCCAGTGGTGATATTCCAGTATGACACAGGTACGGTAAACATTTATTAGCATTATTCACATAATTTTTTCTTTTGTCTTGAAAGGCAATTTACATTATATGTATTAATTGTAAATGTATATTGGGAGTTGTTGATTAGTAAGTCTTTGCCCAATATAACCATTCATTTGATCTATAAGATTTTACTTGATTTATCATCATATGAACAGGATTGTGACAAATTTCAGTTTAATATTATTTAAGCATTGATTTCTTATTTTGTATGTGCTGACAAACTGTATACTGCAAGTTTAAATATGCTTAATGTATTTCGTTCTTATAGTGAAAGACAAAGCTAGTCTTTCTGAGGAAGGTTCTTCAAGACGGTCAGTTCATGCTCGGCTTGGTCTTCCAGTTGATGTTAAAAAGGTCAAAAAGAGCAAGAGAACAGTGCGGGAGGTAACCCCTGAAGTGCAGAGGAAAACATCTTCACACAAGAGAGCAGTGCGGGAGGCCTCTCCTGAACTGCAGAGGAAATCATCTTCACACAAAAGAGCAGCCTTTATCAGTACCAAAGAGGATGCTTCAGGTAATTATGTCGGTAAAATTTATTGCCTTTCAAATAAAGATACAGGATATCCATTCCCAATGATTGTTTGATCTCTGTCTGTCTGTAGTCTGTACAGTTTATTTTATCTTTGGTTGTAAATTTTAACTCCATGATAGAAAAAGCAAAGCATTTCAATTCTAGCAAAGAACAAAGTTTCATAAAGAGGCAAGATCATACTAAAAGATAAGAGGGTTAATTTATCCACTACCATGAGAATCTTGCCACCACTGTTGGACTATTATAAACCTATTCTACCCATATATCATACTATCTGATGCTATGAACAAGATATGTAGAATCTTCAGAAAATTAGTTATCCTGCCTCTGATAAAAATCAAGAAATTTCATTGGTCCAGAAGAATACTGCATGATACGATGTTATGCTGTCTATCCACCTCATATTGCTAATGTGCCCCCCTCCACGTGATCTACCCATCACACATCAAATTGATATGCCCCTTTTATGTGCCATACTGCACAGATCATTGTCAATACATTGTCTTCATTTGAACACACATTAAACGACGTCACAATGTAAACAATTGTTATGGAACGATTTGCTTACTCAGAAAAAAAAACTTTATTAAGAAATCTTTGACAGGATAAATTTGTTATGTAGACACTTACAGGGATAATACGGGAATATATGGGGTCCTTGAAAAAATACATATTGGGCGAGGCGTAAGAAGTAGGACCCCACATATTTCCGTATTACCCCTCTAAGTGTCTACATAACTAATAATTGTTGGTTTGTGAAACTGTGTGTTTACGAATCATTGGTCAAATTTAACCTCCATGACCTGATTGATCAGTATATATGAACATGATAAAGTATATTTTGTAGGAGTAATAGGTTTTTTTTTCCTCTTCAGCTGGAAGTGGTGACTTGGATGCCAGAATCAAACTCATCAAAAGGAGGAATGCAGAGATTGAGAGAAGAGAGAGGGAAATTAAAAAGGACAAAGAGATTTATGGGTAACATACCTTGGTATTGAAGTTTAACTGTTATTGATTGACAATGTAAATCATGAGTTTGGAAAAGACATCATAAAAGCACATGGTGTTGACATTAATACATTGAGTGTATGTAAACTATGAATTTGTGGAGAAAGAGTGTATATACATGTAGCTGGATTATATTAAAATTGTTAGTTTGCTTAATGTGTACATGTATATATGTATATGAATAATGATACTTAAAGATTGTCTCCATTAGATTTTTTTGTTCTCAAAAAGTAAATAAATGTAACAGTGCTACTGAAGTTGGTTGTTAATGTTCATGTTGATTTGAAGGTGTTAATATTTGATGACTTAAATTTATCCTTGAAAGTTGAACAGCATGAAAAGGGGCAAAAATGTTTAATATCAAAGGTACACTTATGGAAACTTGATATGCACATCGTAAATATTTCTGCATGTTATCTGTATATTTCTGTGTAATTTGTATATATGTTTTTCTATCTGGCTTGACACACAGTAGCAAGTCATTTTATCAATATGTTAATATTCAAAAAAGAAAACTTTGCCTGATTAAAGATTTTTTTTCTGATTCCAAATTTTGGATTTTGAATTTATTAAAAAATTATGCCCTAGCTGTTTATTTTTCTGTATTTAAAAAAGAAGAAATATTCAAGTGTTTCAAGTCAGCTTTAATGTTATAGGAAAGGGTTTATGAAAAGCTTTAACATTAGATGAGAAGTAATTCAGTACGAAAAAAGACAACAATTATCATGTTATAATCATCAAAGTGTACATTTCTCAATATTATTACTTAACTGATTTGTATGAAAGATATTCATACTAAAATTTAAGGTGCCAAATTTTTTTTAATGGGGCAGCATGTGAAATATGTGAATTTTTTAAAGACATATTTCTTGCACATTATTTCTACAGTATTTCAGTTTTAAGGTTTATTTCATCATGTTTATTATTCAGTAATGTTAACCTTTAATGTGTTCTCAGTAATTATCAATTTAAACAAGACCGAATATGTGTACGGAGATTTTGTTAAAAGTAGATTTTAGATATAAACATATTCCTCCCATATATTAAGTAAAATTCCTGTACCAAAGTAATTTTATTTCAGGCTTGTGCAAAAGTGAATATTTCATCTTTGACATAAGTTGTGTCTTTAATAGAATAAATGTTAATCTACCGAAATATATTACTTTTTAGACATTTCATTGTTTCTAGTTTAAAAAAAGAAGAGTTTCTCAAAGTGCTAGTAATTTTATGAGAACTATTTATTTAAATGATGATTTTCATTTTTGTAAATAGATTAATGTTATAGAGATGCTTCACAGTGATTTTAATTTTTTTTCAAATTTGACACCAAGTTTAAAGAAGACTAAACTATTGAGTTTTTGAAAAGGAATACAAAATGTACTTCCTAGATACATATTTAACTGTTACTATTGTTTTTCATGTGTGATTATATGTTCTAACTCTGTGGCAGTTTGCCTGAGTTTCAGTCCCAGCAGGGGTTTCTAATAATTAGGGTTTCTTTGGTTTAAAAAGTGTTATTTCTACTAGATGTAGACTTGAAAGTTTCTTTCATCAGAACTTTATTTAAATTTTTGTTCTTGAACATATTATCACTTATGATTATGCTATACCTCCTAAAATGTAATATGCCAGCGCAGAATGCTTGTTTTTATACATGAGCCTGTAAGATTACTGGTTGTTACAGTTTAGAGTTTCATGAAATATGGTTTCAAATAACAGTTTGCAACAAAATTGCTGAACAAATATGTCATTTCTTGTATTGTTTTGTATAAATATGTATATCAAAAGATTAAAGCAAATTTCTTGTCGAGCATTAGTAGTTTATAATTAGATGTCTTTTGGATGTTCAGACATATCATTTAACATTTATCTGTGCACTGTTTTTAGCCATGTAGCATATCAAATTATATAGCTTTCTCTTTTCAGAATCAAAGAAATTCTGGAACTTATTGACAGTTTGAAGCATATCAAAGTTGACTTTGGGACATTCCAAGTTTTGTCTTTGTGAAGCGTCCACTGTAAATTCAAAAATCTATCTTTCTATCCGTAAAAAACACACAAACCAAAAGGGAAAAAACACAACATTTTTAGCACAATTTCAGACTTTTTCATCATCATTAATAAAGGATTTTCTTCGCATTGTAACTAAATTAAACTACTGTGTTATTGAAACAAAAAGTTTTTGCTTCACCACTATAAAGAAAGGGTATTGTGATCCCCAAAAGAGCAAATTGTGTTTCAAAGATTTGTATTGGTCGATTTTATTTTATGTTTGTTTTAAATTTTATAACCCCAAAACCAATCCGTCCATGGAAGCTAAACATAGAAAAAGAAACTTGGACTGGCCTTATATAATTTCGATTATCTTATTGATGAGTAATAACAATGTTTTATTGCTACTCTATTGCAGAACAGATCTTTCAGCAGTGGGTTATCCAGAACTGGATGTGGACATTATTTCATTTATCCCCAATTGTCTTTCAGAATCCCAGGTGGAATAAGTCCAACTATGAAAAATACACACAAGCAGGGCAGCATGTCTTTTCTATTGCGTTATTTGTTTTTACCAGGTGGAAGAATAAAGTGCATTTCATTAAAAGTTATATTTCTATCCTAATACTGTAAGTCAACTATTAAATGGTTTGTTGCATTAAATATTTGTGAGTTGAAGTAGGTTGTGAAACTCGCTGATATTTCTTGCACGCAACTAAAAGTGAATAAAAGTTGGTTTATAGTATTATGATTAGGGTAAAAGAAGATACCGGTTTTTTTCATTAATTCGAACTAAGATTGAAATTTTCCATAAGTGCAAGAATATAGAGTTTTCTAAACAGATAAATGCTTTTGGATGTACGTATAGGAGTGAAGTTTTACACCATTTCATTACAAACAGCATTAAAAGCAGTCTGAAATTTTTAATGTTCATTTGTTGATCTCTATTTTACATAATGTTTTCAATTTTATACATTGTTTTGTTTCAGGAATAAAATATTTTTATACAAAATTGATTGTGTTTTTCCTCTTTATGAAAGAATTCAGTTGAAGCCCCCCCATGCTGACACCCCTTGATCCTGGAAGTATAATTTTCACAATTTTGGAAGAAGCGCCCTTTCTTCAATAGGGGTGAAAATAATATAACTTTTTCTTGCATTTGGGTACTAAGCAAACAAGATGTGTTTGTGAAACATTTGTTCCCCATTGTATGGCAGCTTTGTCAAAGGTTGGAATTAATTTCTCAAATGCAAGTCAAACTCCAAGGTCAGGAGATGAAACATTTTGGTACCCCAAAAAGACTGTGTAAATGAATGAATAATTAGAGTACCTGTGAAATATGGAAGCCCAAGCACTAACCATGCTAACCAGTCAATAAATTGGTATATTATACTTTCATGTAAATTACTTGAATCTGATTCGTCGAGAAAAATTTGTGAAAAAACACTATTACCCGCTGAGTAATGAAGCCACGCCCTCCTGCGTAGCAACAGTCAATATTGCTTGACGACGGGTGGTATTCCAAAAAATAGCGACTTCGCAGAATTTATGCGCGCACGGTTCAGTGTTATATGTATTTGTATAAAACATTCAGTGTAATATAATAAATATAGCATGTAGTTGAGTGTAACATTGAAAATTTTAACCCCTCGAAACCATGGTTTTCTTGGGGTGAAAATTTTCAATGTTAAACTCAACTACATGCAATATTTATATAATATCTACAGGGCCAATTTATGCATAAGGTGTACCAAGCTCTTTAGCCTTTTCATGGCACTATAACTAAAGCACTAGTTGATGAGCAAGATTGGTCTTCCTTAGTTATACAGCTCATGGTCTCTTGTTCGGGCTCCTGCTGTTAGGATGGGGCTTTTTCGATTATATAGTGAAAATGCATTACTTCTGTGAAAATCAGCTATGATATACTGGGTACATGTATTGGGGAGATAAAGTGTTTGGTTATGATAAGCAAGTGAGAGTCAGAGGTTCATTGTTGGGGGAAGGTTAATCATTGCTGTCTGTTTTTGTCCATCTTGCGTGAACATCTAAACTTTTCAACTTAAAAAAAACCATCGATTCAATTTCAAGCAATTTTGGCATAGGGTATTAATAAGTGAAAGGTTGCTGAAATTAAGAAATTATTGGCTCTGCCCTCTTGAGGCCTAAAAAGTGGGATTAAAACTATAAAATTTATTGCAGTCTTTAGAAATATTCATTTCTCCTGAAATCAGATGTAACAAGAACGACATCATCGTTATCATGGGATACCTCAACGCCAAAGTAGGACGTGACAATAATGGATTCAAAAGAACTATGGGTATGCATGGACTTGGAACACAAATCGAGAACGGAGAAAGGCTGTGTGAATTTTGTCAGACCAACAGACTTGTAATCACAGGAACATTACTCCCCTATAATGACATACATAAGCACTTGCACAAACAAGGGTGTCTGCTTATGGAACAGCGAGAAACCAGATTGACTAGGTACCTTCTCATTAGTGGTGAGTGGAGATCATCTGTTCTTTACACTAAGATTTAGAAGGGAGCTGATGCCAACAGCGACCACTACTTGGTGAAGACCCCAATCAGACAACGCTCAGCACACATAAGAATAAGAACAAGATGAAACCAAGACTGAATGTAGAACGCCTCAAAAATAAAAAGTAAAAACAAAGTTCAATGACTGCATGCGAACGAAATTAAGAGAGCAGATGGAGGACTGAAAATATTGAGAAAATGTGAGAGCAACAGAAGATGGTATCTGTGAATTCAGCGAAGGAAGTACTTGGCTACAGGAAAGGTAAAAGCAAGCTTTAGATTAAAGAAAACACCTAGAAGTTGATAAATGAAAGAAAAAAAACATAAGACAAAATAGAGAGCACAAGATCAGACAGAGTCAAGACTAAATGGAAGAAGAATTACAGGGGAAAAGACAAAGCAGTAAAGGAAATGCGACAGAGGACAAGAGAAGATGGATAGCAGAAAAAGTTGAGCAAGCACAGAAAGCAGCCGTAAACGGGAAACAGAAGGAATGGTACAGTATAGTAAAACAGCTGAAAAGAAAGAGTAACAGACAAACAGAAGCGGCGAAGAGCAAAGATGGAGAGCTGCTAAAAATAATAAACTGAGGCTAGATAGATGGCGGGAACATTTCGAGGAGGTGCTCAACAGGGACACTCCATTGTCACCACCACAAGATGAACAGGATGAGGGAGAAGAGCTAGACATTTCAGTTGAGCCACCCTCAGCACAGGAAATAAAAGCTGCACTCAATGCGCTTCGGAATAGGAAGGTCCCTGGAGATCCAGAAGACCAAATAACAGCAGAAATGCTAAAGGCAGACCTGAATCAGACAAGCCAGGAACTGAAGCAGACCAACCTTTGACCAGATATTGAAGGATGAGAAGTTACCCAAAGAATGGACCAAAGGACTGATTTTCAAAATTCCAAGAGAGGTAATTTACAGGACTGAAACAACTGGAGTGGGTGACATTGCTGCCCCTAGCCAGCAAAGTATTAAGCAGAATCCTCATCAACAGAATACAGGCTGGAGTTGACCACTCCCTTAGGAAAGAACAGGCAGGGTTCCAGAGAGGGAGGGGGACTGTGAATCAGATCTTCATCCTCAGGATCATCCTGGAGCAAGTCAAAGAGTGGAATGCTACCATGTATATCTATTTTGTGGACTTTGAGAAAGCTTTCGATTTGGTTCACAGAGACAGCTCTTGGGTTTTCATTTTTTATAAAGAAATATGGAATAACAAAAAAATGATTAAGATGGTTCAAGTCCTGTGTGACGATTTTCAGTGATCTGTGATTGATGACTACAGACCCTTTTCCTGTAATGACTGGTGTCAAACATTGATGCTGCATGTCAGAATATTTGTTTCTCAAACATGGATCCTGCATGTCAGGTCACTAAGTATTTGTTTCTCCTAGTGATATAGTGGATGAAGCAACAGACCGTTAGAGAAAAGATTAGCTGGGACTTCACTTCTATTCGTAAAGACCTTGACTTTGCACGACGTTGTCCTACTCTCATTAAAATGAACCATATTTAGTCCAAGACATCAAAACTAGAAGAAAACTCAGCAAAAGTTGGGATGAAGCTGAATGCTGAAGGAATGAAGCTGAGGAAAATACAAGAATGTGTCAATTAAACACGTCCCAAAGTTGATAGTTTCAATAATAACCAGATAAAATAAGTTTGTTATTAAATATTTCCGTGCGAAATGCCACAGAAACATATAAGTCATGATACATGTATTAAACCGCAAATTTGAAAATTTTTTAAAGATATAAACAATAAAGTTTATTGGAACTTCTGAGCTAAACGAAGAGCTAATGCAATGGACCATAACTTTTCGGAATATGAGCCATATCTCAAGAACCCCTAGGCAAATTTTTGCCGGGGGTATCCTCAGCCCAAGAACTCTCATTTATATAAAAATAGACATGTTACCCTTAAACACGGGGAGGTGATTAGGGATATAAAATCTAAATTAGTGATCGCTAGAAAAATCTTCTGAAGAACCACTGGGATAGAATGTGTTTCAACTTTAACATAAATACATGTACTATATACTGAGTATCTTGGGTGAGTGCCTGACTAACCCAAATCAGTCGAATACTGAGTAGTGTGCGAGGAATTACCCTAAATCTTTCAGATCGGTTCACATTTTCAGTCAAAAAAAGTATTCAAGGATTGATGTCAGATAATTATGACATAAACGTTGACTGTTCCTCCGCACCGGACCATTGGGCCTTGGCTTATCATATCATCGCACTTTAGCGCATCGCATCTCGTTGGAAACGAGCCTAAGAACCATCGGAAAGACAGGCGAGCCATCGGGGTTTTGCGCAGGCCATCGGACTATGGTGAGACCATCGTACTTTTGCATCATTTTGGTCTCTCTCATATGTATATAAACGCCTTTTAGAGGGTAAGGTTCATTGATACTCAGGACATCTACTGCTGTAACTTAATATTTATCTATCATAATACATAAATAGTAAGAAATGTTTATTCACATAAAAATATACTTAATGTGGTATAATCTCAAATGCAGGAATCGTGAATAAGTTCTAACGACATGCAGTTTTTAATACCTCTTCATCTTCACGAAGAGTCTCTCACCTTGTTTTGTGTTTCTTTTTTGTTGTTTTTATAAGTCCATACGTCTGATTTGAAAAAAATATTCGTTTGAAATATACCTCTTATCTGTATACAATATCTTTCCATTTAATCATTTGGGAGTCTCTCTTACTTTCTGCTTTCTCGTATACATGTATTTTATTGCCATGAAGAAGTCATCCTTTATTTCGTATGTCATTTCTGGTTTATCACCTTTGCGAAGCTAAGACAAGAGTTAAGACTGTGGCTCCTTCTGATCATGGTATAATGAAGATATAGAGTTCATGAAATTTTTTCCACTACTAGTATGACATGGCGATATATCAAGATACACACCCAATCCAAGATTTTGAGGGCACATTCAAGGAAGTTTATTCAGAATACAGTAAAAAAAAGTTGATATAAAGAGCAATTTTAAGAGAGAAAAAAAAGTGTGTTGTGAAATAAACGAATCATGTACTAGTATTCCCTGAAAATAGAAACGATATATAGCGGCTTAAGAGAAAGCCCAAGTCTTTAAGCACTTACCTATGGCAGACAATACGAGGTGAATAACACCTCCCCAAAAAGTTTTGTAATGCGATTAGAAAACCTACAGCGTCATGGTGAAATGGGTAAAACTAAACATAAAAACTTCTATTATCTCTAATCTGATGAGCAATATCTTAAGCATGCGATAAAAACACAAATGATACATCTTTGACAAATTATAAAAATTGAAAATTTCAGATTCGTAAACATTTATCTGATTGTCTTGATTGAAACCGATGCTTCTTTTCACTGTAAGTTAATTATACTGCATTGGGTATAATATTAGACCTCTTTAATTAAGTTGTAAATGAATCTGATGTATCTAAAAGAATTTTAATGATTTTTGCATGACAAATTCAAACCTGTATCTAATTTTGCAACGTTTATTGCAGAATCCATTTTCTACAAACTTCTAGTAGAGAAGAAGAAATTTCCGAAAAAAGAAACAAGTCCATTGTAGTGCTTGCATATTTAAATATTATCAGAAAAAATGTCGATAGTTTAAATTAATAAACAATTGTGATTCTAAGAATTCAAGAAATTTTATTGATAAATGTATAACAATTTTCCTGACTTTCAGATTTTCAAAGACATTAATTGAAGAAGACATTATGTATCCATTAATGTCGAACCTGATTTTTATGTTTTTACTTCCTACAACTTGCACAACTTCAAAGCTGAACCTTACAAGACTTATGGGTATATACATCAATGCTTGTGGAGAGAGAGACCTTTGTAAAGACTGGCCCGGATTGACAGGGTACCAGAAAAATTCAATACAAACACGATGCCCGCCATGTTCCTGTGAGGATACGTGTGTTCGAAAGAAAAATTGTTGTCCTGACAAATTTTTCCAAGGAAAATTGACACGATTCCATGAAACGGTTTTTCAACGTTCTCCCTTTAGTACAGTAGAACCAGAACTTCCAAAGTATCACGTTGTAGATACCTGCCCTGAATTTGCAGAAAAGCCTGAAAAATGCCACAACCCCTCTAATCGCTTTGAGGACAGAATTTTCGTTACCTCGCTTACGAGTAATTATACATACTTTAATATTCACTGTGCTTTATGTAATGATGAAAAGGAATCAGACATTGAAAAGTGGGATATATCTATTGACGGGGATGCTAATTTTATCAATTTCATAGAATCTAATGAAGATATGCTATTTATTGTCAAAGAATGGAAGTGTTTAGCTTTATTTTTTCCGTCCCCGAGCCTTAAAGACATTGTTTTCCCTAGCTATTTCGAAGGCAATCACTATTTCACGGAACCTTGTCAACATGATGAGGATTTACAGAAAGCGTGTTCTTCGTCCTATGTGAACGAGATTAGACTGTATAAAAACGTGTTTTGTTACTTATGCAAACTGAAAAGCATAAAAAGAATTCAACAACCCATCAATACTTGTCACAAATTTATTAATAAAAAAATACAAAAATTATGTAAAGAAAATCCGGAATCGGATTTGACCTATCCTTATCGGAATTTTTATTGCTTTCTTTGCAATATTCCGACAATAAACGAAACTAAGAATCAACAGGATGACCCAAAGAAATTCGTTTTTCTGGACTTTTCTAGTAAAGTAGACGAAACAATCGACTACCGGAGTACAGGGTTACCTAGACGGCGTTTAATTTTCTCAAAAAATGTGTTAAATGATGTATCACTTGTCAACAAAATCTTAAATTCAAAACCAATGAAGAACCAAAATGTAAGTCTCGTGTATCCATCTAGCTACAAGACAGAGCAGTTGAAACCTTTTCTATCCAAAACGGCTGCTGCTTATCCCCATCGCTTCTGTAACCAAGACATCTTGCCAGACATTGTACGAAACAGCACCACCAAAAACTGTGACTGTTCCTTTTCATGTTTGTTCAAAAACCCCTGTAGTTGTTGTTTAGACACCGCCATCATACATCCAATCGATTGCGTTAGTGACATACGGGCTATTTTTTCCGAAGAAAAGATCTTGTCCGAACATAAGGAAATAGAGAGAAAGATACAAGTTGTGAATGTTTGTTATGAAGAGAGAATGAATATTGCGAACATGGAGTTACATCAGAAGATAACGCAACTCTGTGTGACAGAAATGAATGATTTTGACTTTCCCGTTTTATCCAACAGAGTTACATACAAAAACATATTTTGTTTCCTATGTAACACTAATTATACGTTTGAAAACGGCTCTCTTTCTTCGGATCCATATACAATTTTGGATATCAACATTGTTTGTGATAGTCTATTACAGTATGATTTCTTCATGAACTTTAGCGAAGTTATTACACATGCCCTCAAGAACAAATGTGATATGGTTTACGATTTCAATGATATAGTCTTATGTCATCGGGATGGAGTTAAGATTAAAGAAACTAAGAATGAATGTAAAACTGAAGACCAACGAGCCTGCGCACATGTTGATCAGGTTGAACATTTGGCGTATGAAAATAAAAGTATTCAGTCCTTCCTCCTTTCAGCAAAAAGTTATAATCATGATCTTTGTCAGCTCTGTAATTTGCCTAATAACCCAAACTTGCTGAACGCATTTGACAAAAAAGTGATCTGTAAGGAATCGAATATCCAGCACGTCGTTCTCAGGAATGCGTGTTTGTCATTGCCGAACGAAAAGTACGATGATCTTCTTCATCCTTATAGGAACATATTTTGTTCTTTTTGTATGGAAGAATATAATGAATCACAGCAACTTCGTGCTTCCAAGGCCTGCCAACCTGTCTTAGGATTTAAACAGCCACAGAAAGACCACTCGATGAGGGATTTATTTGTTCCTACGATGAGGCTGAGTTTTTCTACATTTCAAGTACAGTTCAAGGCAAGTTAACCAGGCGTAAAGCTTGAAATGATATAATATTTTTAATATTTGGGCAGAAGCTCGGAATTTAAATCCCTAAAATCAGCATTAAATGATCAGGGGTTTCATCTTTCTATGAAATGCTTATTTTTCTCCTTCAATCCATACTTCCTACTCCTCGAGCGGCAAATAACACCAAGTCAACTCCTCTGCAATATTTTAGATACTTCATAATACGAAAGAACATTGAGGAGCTCTTTTAGCTGTTACAAAGGAAAAGGTTTCTCCCTATAGTCATTTTGACTCGAAGATTCCTTCGAACTCACGCCCCTTTCAAACAACGATATCATGATATAACATGAAATTCTACATTAATGTATTCCTTTTAAGACTTTTAAATTAAAAATCCTCATGAGTTACATTTGACTCTACAAAGATAACTGATTTCTACAACAGTATTGACGAAAACAAACTATCGAAAACTAGCATGTAATTCAATTTAAATTTTGATAAATGTGATTTTAAAAGACCTTAAAGGTTCAAAGGCCTGAAGGAACTAAGGTGTTGTCATGTTAATTTGTAAGTTTTGAGTTAATTACTAGATAGCAGTAAGCACAAAATTTACAACATTTCTTTTTATTTACTCCTCTCGGTGAATTGAAAACATAACAGTGTTTAGAAATTTCTAAAGAAAGGGCACATTGCATAAATCGAAAAAAAGTAGATTGGAGCAAATTTGGAGAAGGTAATGTTTCATTTCCATGATATGAAGCAGGTTTATGATCATTCTGTTTAATTTTGTTGTAGACTTCAGAACATGCCTGCTACCCGGGTCGTGCATTTATTGATGGAGCCTGCAAAACAATCATCGCTTCCCCTGGTATAATGAAGTATCATCTACATATTCGCTGTAGTCTTAAAGTAACTTCCTCAACAAAAAGTGCATTACAAATTTTATCATCAACCAGGTTTGCTGTTTGGGATATTTTATCAAATTCTACCTACATTTACGGTTGTGGCCTTCAACGATTGTATCTTCTAGCTAATCCAAGTGGTATAAAGGTTTACCAGCAAGGGTTACATGTATTTCACTTAGAATCGGAAGTCACTCTTCATTATTTTTTGTTTTGTAGCAAGAAAAATAAGCCTTTTGTTAGAGATTTTGTAGAGACCGGTCTGTTGCAAACCCCTCATACATTACAGATAAACCAAACCGTTGATGGTCAGAGAATATCATTATTCATAAAAGGTATTAGTTTTTGCAACATAAGTAAAACACTAACAAGCTCGAAATTAATACCAGAAAATGACTTCCGCTCACTTAAAAATTATTATAACTTTGTTGTTTTTCACCGCCCTGGTGATGGAATTATTGTTAGCAGATTACTAATGTGCCTTCAGCGCGTCATCGATGCCAATGATGTAAACTTCGACAGTGATAATTACCGTATCATTGTAAAAGACCCCAACGAAGTTTTTTATCTTGGTGAATACGTCATGGATTATAATCACAAAATAAGAGTCTGTGCCAAATCTCAATCTGAGACTTTTCTGGCGAAAGATATATCTGAGATACTAGAAATCTTCACAAATGTTCTCAATATTATCAGTATATTATCCATTTTCCTCTTACTTGTCGTTTATCTGAAATTCCCGGCTTTGCGAACACTCCCAGGATTAAATGTGATGAGTGCATCATTTTCTCTAATGTGCATGCAACTGACCTATACTGTCGCCAATGATTTACACAAAGGTACCCTATCTTGTAGAATAGTTGGGGTTGTATTGCATTTCTTTTGGTTGTGTCTGTGCTGTTGCCTTTTCATTTGTTGCCTTCACATGTTTTTAACTTTTAAAAGTAATTATATTATTAAGTCCTTACATGGTAGCCACGCAAATAGGCTTTTTAGGAAGTACATTTTGTTTTCCTATCTCTTTCCATTTCTTATTGTTTCCATTAATGTAATATTGTCTCACTATATAGAAGGTAGTATTGGTTATGGTAACAGGGTGTGTTTTGTTGAACGGTTCATTCAAAACGTCGTCACGTTTATTGTTCCACTTCTTCTGACTTGTATTTGCAATGTTATAATGTTTATTCTCACCATCATCAATATAGATTTTGACAAGAATATACAAAAGTCAAGGGAAAACAGGTCAGAACTGGTTATTTTTACGAAGCTCTTTTGTTTGACCGGATCAGTATGGATACTACAGGTTATAGACAGTTTCCTGCAAATTTCATTTTTCTCCTTTGTGGTAACTATTCTGACTTCCTCACAAGGGATTTTTATCTTTTTGAGTTTTTCCTCTTCTTCATATATCAAGGAATTCTTCAAATCTAAGGAAAAGGTACCTGACAGAAGGCAATAACACTTCCAGTAATTCTAAACAATTGTTTGAAAATAAGCCCAAATTAAAATAAATTCGACTAAATAAAACAAGAGGCCCACGGGCCTTATAGGTCACCTGAGTATTGTGTAACAACTTTCAAACAATTAAATTTGGTTTGTGTTTTAAACCAGAGGCTATATATGAAATTCACAATTCACAATTTTGAAAGAGGCACCATTGCTTATCATAATTAAAAATACTCTAGACTACTTATTCAATACCCAGAGGTAGATCAGAGTTACAAAGAGAAAATGTTCTTCCACTTTATAACCAGTTGTGCACCTCACCCCAAAAGAACCACCGACCCTGGGGCCACATATTTCAAAATTTTGCAAATTTTATCATAAAATGGTTGATTAATACCAAAGAGCAGGTTTCGAGGCATTAATTTATTTTCAGACTATGTACCCCCCCCCTCCCC
>PRKT01000040.1:675574-697243 GCA_003671525.1 Saccostrea glomerata | reverse complement strand
AATGCATTTTCACTATATAATCTATATAGCCCCGCCCTAGCAATAGAACCCCTGACCCTGGGGCCATGAATTTCACAATTTTGGTAGAGGACTCAATGCTCATTACATTCATGCTAACAGTTTGCCTGCTCGATGTCCAGGAGTAAAGAAGAAGATTTTTAAAGATTGCAATAATTTTAGTGGTTTTGGCCCCTCCCCTCAGGCCCCAGGGGGGCGGGGACCATGAAATTCACAATTTTTGTTCCCCTTTACCCATAGATGCTGTATACCAAATTTGGTTAAAATTGGTTCAGTGGTTTCAGAGAAGAAGCTGAAAATGTTCAAATGTTAACACACGACACACGACGCACGACGACGGACGAAAACAGATAGCAATAGGTCACCTGAGTTACTCAGGTGACCTAAAAAGTCTCAACAAGTACTTACTGTTGCAACCTCTATTTCTAAAAATTTCATTAACAGAATACATTTTACACAAAGAAACCCGACCTGTCTCCAGTTGTCATATAGTTGTAGTTGTATTACTCGTATATAACATAACTGTTGGAAGTGTTTGTGCTGTTGTCTCTGCATTTGTTGTGTAAATAAATTTGTGAATAAACTTCATTGGTGCCAGAGTTATTCTTTTTATATTTGTTGTCTTTTGTTTAAGGTTCTCACGAGAATTTTTCACCGTAGACGCCAACACTTGCCGACAGAGGACTGCAATTTTAGACGTATACTTGGTACACAGGGCCATTGAGCAGGGAGGGATCTTTCTCGTATCAGCACTTACTGCAAAACGGGACCTAGGTTAATTAATACGGTCTCATGCAAAGAACCAGTCCTCACATTTGGTAGTGGAATTCGATCCTGCTACGTTTGGATTAAGCTCTACTCCGTTTCCCTATATAGAGCAAATCTCTAACCACAGCGGTCGTTCAGGTGGCGCAGTGTTTAGAGCGTCTGTTCTATAGTCAGTCGCGGAGTAAGGAGCTGCGTGATCCTTACGTCGAGGGTTCAAATCCACTGCAGGACATGTGGAGCGGTTCTACAGATGAGACCACATAAACTAAGCTTAAGGTTACATATTAAAGTAGAAGTTGCCATGTACGAGAAAGAACCTCAAAGCTGCTCAATAGCCCTTAGTGCCATGCAAGTATAGAAAAAATTGCAGACCTGGTCAAATTCCATTTGTTGCATCTCTCTGAGTGAAAAAATCTCGAGAGGGGCGTTAATCAGGAACTATAGCGCCACACGGGCGACAATAGCTTTTCAAGTTTTTATAAATGATACACCTAACAAATCTCTGTGTTCCAAAGCACTTGTATTTTGTTTATACTATCTTTAAATATGTATAATGTTGTCATGTTATTTTTACCATTATTTATAGAATGAGAAAGGTGAAGATGGCAATATAGATCTGTTCACAAATCTTAGAGATTTAAGAGGAAGCAGGTCAGAAATTGTTATTTTTTTCGATTGTATACAACCGTCACAGGTTATTTGTCATGAAAACAGTACATTTGCTGTTTCAAGCATCCTTTTGTGTTGTTTATCGCATTATTTCAAAAGCATTTCTTTGGTCAAGTCGAAGCGTATATTGGTATATTAAAACTTGAAAGGCATGTAAAATGTATTTTAACAGATATTTATCAAGGTATATAAAAATGGAAATAAAATATATTCAAACATTTCAACAGTGTTGTCTGCATTTGAATAAGAAATTGTATTATAGTGCATTCTTATAAATATTACGATGCAGTATTATGAACATCTTCGCTTTCCAAGGTTTCTGATACGCTACTCTCCTCATGAAGAGAGTAGCGTATCAGGAACCCTTGGCTAGCGAAGATGTATTATGAAAGAATAAATTATTATAAGAGTGTATACATGAAAGCTAAGCTCTGGATCAATAGAAAACTTAAAACTTTCAATTTTTTGTCAGCTAAAAGTAATTATAAAACATCCAACACATTAGTGCGAATCTTTATATGTGTTATTAAGCTTACAATGTATTACGAAGCTTACTTTGATCAATAAAGCTCACAATGTATTTTTCCATTTATGGCCACTAAACTAAGGCCTGAACCTTTGGTAGGTAAATGAGTGCTTCAACTCATTTAAATTATGCAAATTTTGCCTGCTTGATACGTCCTTCAGTTTGAAGATTGCATAAATCCCACTATAGACTGCAAAATGGATGTGGAGGCGATGGAGGAATTTAACTACAAGAGTATAAAATTAACTTTTTTTTTCATTCATTCTACTTTGACCAAAATGTTTATATCATCAAAGCTGAAAAGAAATGAAGAAATGGACAACAAGAACTCAGCAAAAAGAAAGAGGTCACTGAAATGACTCTTCTAGTATAATAAAAAAAAATATAATAACCATCATAATTTGATGCATGCGTTTAATCTAAAACATTACAAAATAAACACAGATACAAAATGTGGTCATATTCAGCGTATATAAACCAATGTGGTGGGGAATATGTTTTACAAAACATGAACAGTACTGGTTTCTGAAACAGCATTATTCAACCAAGCTAGAGTAATTTTCAAGAGACAAATCCCAATATAAACTTAATCACAAAGAAAGTGGTCAAAGCACACGAGATGATAAGTCAAATCTGAAAATAAAGCATATGTAACATCATAATTTTGCTACAGATGAAGCATCAATGTGATACTTTAACATCAACCCAAGATCTTGTGTCCAAAAATCCCATTGTTGTTACAATTAAACTAACACATTAAAAGTAAAACTAAGAAAGAAAATGGCTGCTTACAGATACATAAAGAGACAAAAATTGTTTATCTTCATATATTTTTAAAGCTCTTTTGATATTCTAAAGAGCCAAAAAGACATAATAAATGAACAACAATGGTACAGTGAAAACTGTTTAATCTGGCATCTATGAAATCCGTTTTACTGTGTCAGAATTCAACCTTTTCTCCACACTAATTTACCATTTTCACTACACTGTGTAGTCCGATACTCTCCCTATACCAATACAAAATTCACGTCCCAGTGTATGTCAGATTAGCCAGCTTTCATTGTACATCAAGAAAAAACTAACATTTGTGCAGGTGATTGTGACATAGTTTTTGTGACACTTTCAAAGTTATAATGAAAATGCTTGACAAAGCTGATCAAGAAAGGGGTGTGGTAAACACAAAATAAATGCAATGGATAGGCTTATAAAGGTGTAAGATAAAGTTCATATGCCTTTTTGGATTTATGATAAAGGTATATACAAAAGTGTTTTTAATTATTTTACTGCATTCCAATATTTATATTTTTGAGAAATTGGTGAAATCAAAAAGTTCTGCAATAAATATCTATGTACTTTTAGAGGTTAAAACTGCATCTTTGATAGCAAAGTTCCTTGGTCGAAAACAAAATCCAAAGATAACACCTTGCTGTCAAAGTATATGTATAGTTAATATTTCAACTATTTGAATCAGCAAAAGTAGTATATAAGAAAAAGTACAACTATTTAAAATATCCTTAACATAAAATTGTTTTATCTTGAAGGTCAGATAGTTTTCCTTTTACAGCTTTTCATAGATTTTCCTCTTCAATTTACATCCAACTTTTCATTAAACAAATAATATTTAAATGTCGTTAAAAAAGTTATCATCAAAAATACATGTACATGTATATCAAAATAAACATATGATGATACTGTGTAAGTGCATGTAAAAAAAAAATTCTGTGAAAGCACATCAAAGTTACAAAAATACTGACCCTGTGCATGTATAAATTGTATAAAAAATATAAAGCTATAAAAATATTCATTGCATTTAATGCCAAACAACTTTTTCTTCGTTATCTTAAAGAAGTCCACTGAATGGTTATGAAAAAATAATTAAAATTTGCAGATTGATTGAAATTGTTGGAGAAAATAAAATATTTCAGTAACAAACATGTACAGACATATATAAGCCAAAGAACTCTGATCAGAAAACCTACCAACTCAGGATTTGAAACAGCATTCAGTATTGCATAGCTTCAAGTTTTCACTCAGTAGTCAGTTTGAGGTATTGTTTCATGCACTACTATTTAGATATTGAAGTAAAGTAAGAAAATCCCATGTTTTTGTTAACAGCTGAAAAAGACCACATGATAACTACGCATGAAATTATTGAATGACCACTAGTTCTACCATGCAACAACAGAAAATTAATGACACATGCTTTAAAAGATCCCTGCAAAATGAGGGCATATTTGGATGATTTTTATGGAATAAATAGCACCTTAAAAAAATGTTCCACACATTATGCCTCTTTTAATACATCCATTAAATATTAAATGAATTCCTTTTTCTATGGTCCACAACAATAACAAAATACTAAACAACAATCACACACAAAGTAAGGAAAATATTTTGGCAGCTGTGTATAATCTATTTGGCAATCTAGTCCCTCAAGAAATATAAGGAAATACAACCTTAAATGTAAATACTTCAACCTCAACATTTTTGCTGATGTTATAAAGTTTTTTCTAAAAAACTATACATGAAAAACAAAACTACAAAATCAATTTGTCATTGTAAATAAAAAGATATTTTCTCCATCATGTTCCTACATTTAAAGCACTAGGAAAAATTCAAAGTATGTATAAAATGGCCCAGTGGTTATGTCATTTGTTCAGATTGTGGTTTGTTTGCATAAATGGTTATTCAAAGAACAGCAGCTCTTCTATCAATGGTTTTGGTCTTCAAATAACTTAAGTAAAATGCTTTAGCTGGTCTAAATTCTGAATCTTTGTATTACTCAACATACAAAGAAATCATTTGGAAGACTTAAAAGCTTCAAAAATATTGAAAAAAAATCTATATTTTATTCAATTGAAAATATAATTATTTTCAAAAGAAAAGAAATACATTATGAAAATCCATTATGATCAACAAATAGGACACTTTCTTTCATGTCCAACATATAATTCTATTGGTGCATATCTCTTTTACGACAAAAATTTTTGGCACAGCCTACTTGCATCTGGTAAAAAATATAAAGAATAAATAATTCTTATCATTACGTCATCTTCTACTCGTAGATGATGACTTCTCCATCAGAAGAATCGGAGTCTTCTTCAGCCTCACTCTCACTACTAGATGTGTCCTGGTTCTCTCTGATTGGCAGCAGAATTTTCTCTGGAAGATCATCCTGTTCCTCCTTTTCCTCCTCTTCAACTTTCTCTTCCTTTGGCGGTGGAACATTGACGTATTTGTGTGTTGTAAGGAAAGTACTCTCCTCCTTTGAGACCGTTTCATCTTTTGTGCTGGAGGGGGAGGGTTCAGGAACATCTTCGGTGTCAGTCTCTGGTATGGACAAAGACAGTTTCTGGTCACATCTTTTCAAGCTGTCCACTCGGGACATCTTGTGCTCTTGACCAGCTCTTTGAATGGCAATGGTGGCTTGCATGTCAATCATAGCATATTCAATGGAAGTAGACTTCTGCATTTTGAGGGACTTTTGGGAAGACTTTCTGCTTTTACGTGTGGGCTTGTCTCGCAGATCAATCTCAGCATAATTTAACTGACGTTCCAGTTGCTCTGCTGGAAGAGAAAGTGACTGGGAAAATGGAGGTGATGAAGGTGGTGTCAGGTCAATGTTCATGTAGGACATTTTGTGAGAACTAGTTCTTTCTGAAAATTTTGAGTGCATGCTCTCTGAACGAGAAAACTTTGGCAAATTGGGAGAATCTCTTTCCCTGCTGAAAGAGCTGAATTGGGACACTTGATCAAAAGTAAACACACTGGAATTCACAGAGGGAGAATTGGGAGTTTGTGAGGGACTAGAACTGAGACTTTCATTTAGTGGTCGCTTCCTCTCCAAAACTATGTAGCAATTGCCTGCTCTAGGCCTCATGAAAGTGTAGGCTGGACTGTTACGTAATGCACTTTCACTGCTAACACTGTCTGAGTAGGAAGACAGTGAAATTTCATCATCAGAGGGGCTATCATGGTCCAACTCTACAACTACTGCTGTGGATTTAGATTCCTGGTCCTCCACAGTGCTGCTTACAGATGCAGGTGATCTTTCCTTCACTGCTACAATTAGAGTTTACCAAAATAAATAGAAATTCATCAACATCCAGTGGATCTTGAGACTTTTGAATACATTAAACAATACACAAATACTACCAAATTGAAATTATAATGAGTTTCAAATAAGAAGACATACCTTGTCTTGGAACCCAAATTGATTCTTCTACTTCTCCAGGCTTACCATCATCTTGGTCACTGGGAGCAATCATAGCATAGCTGTGCTCAGATCTGAATGAGGAAATACTCTTATTATCTAGAGTACCGGCGGTATTATCATCTTTCCAGACTTCCTCTTTCCCAAGAGAAGGTGCACTTTCCAAAACGGGGGACAAAGCAGAACAAGGGTAACTCTTTTGCTTTGGAGGTATAAATGGTGGTAATGAAGCTACATACTTTGCAATGGCTGCTGCTTCCTCATCAGGTGAAAAAGCTTTTTTTGGACACATATTCAACTTAAAGTCATCAGATTTTAACGAATTTGTTTTTTCAGAATCTGTGTCTCCGTAGTAGTCCTTCACCTTTGAATATTTCATGAGGTCAATAAGTTTTTCATCATCTGTTTTGCTAGAAGTCTGACAAAGTGGCATTTTATATGAAGGCTCATCCACTCTTAAAACTGTGAAAATTCCCATTTCCTGTGTTTTGCGAAACTTTTGAAAAGATTTTGGAGACAGACATTTTCCTTCTGATTTACTTTTTGATGCTGATTCCTCTGAATCTGTCTGTCCATCACAAGGCCCTGTGTATCCAGTTCTATTGGTGGAACTGGATTCACAACTGTCTGTGTCCTTTGTCTGTTCTGACTGTTTTGGTCCAATCAATTGACTGTGTTCATCAGTGGTCCCATTGGAGTTAAATGAATCTTGTGAGGTTTGATGAAAATTGTCTTTGGAAGCATTCATCTCCATAAAACTAGATCTGTTTGGAAAGCTGGAGGAACGTCTTCTTTCCACCATTTCAGACTGACTTTGGCCACCACTGCTACTGTTTGTTGAAGCTACACTTGATGTTGAAATGTCCTTCCCATTTGCATTATCTCTGCTGACATAAATGTTAGATAGAGTTTTGTCTAAGCAACTTTCACTTGAACTTGAGTTCAAAAGATTTTCTTGACTCTGAGAAATACTTTTCCTGTTCCCTGAATTTCTTCGGATCAATCTTGTCAGAAATCCAGGACTTTTACCTGAATTTTCAGTACTTTTGTCACTATTAACAGATTGCACTGATGTTGCACTGGCACTTTTATGAACATCCTGAGAACTTGTAAGAATATTATGTTTCTGGAAGTTAATCAAGTTTGGGAAAGGCAAAGAAGACTTCCCCTTCAAGATTTCTTTGGCATTTTCAAAAGATGTATTTTGTTTTGATGCTTCTTCTTCAGAATTGCGTCTGGAGATTTTTGGTGAGGCTGATGGGTCATCACCCTCAATAACAGAGTTTCTTATTGCCTTGGTATTGCTCACATAACTTTGCAGAGACTGTAGGTTTTCTAGCACAGATTTCTTTGGACTAGTGAGATGATGCATAAGTAAGTAGTTTTCCTCTCTGACTGGAGTGTTTGGAGTGTCAGTTAAACTGAGTGAATGCTGAAACACTGGTCTGGAAAAAACATTTTCAGAGATAGAGGAAGCACTGCTGGATCTTGTGTACACTTTCTGAGGAGAGGATGTAGAAGATTCAATCTCGTCTTTGGATTTCATTGTCACCCTTTCATCTTCAAACATTCCGCTCATATCCATGTAACCACAAGTATCATCGGGGTTTAGATTCTCCTTCCCAGCTGCAGAAGGTGATCGTTTAGGAAGCCTCACTTTCAGTGGCCCATCCTTATAATCGGACAGCTCTGATGAACTTCCTCTTGGTGTATGGAGCCCAATTTCAGAACGTCTTCTGCTGCTAGGTGATGAATCAACACCAGCCATCAAGAAATAATTTTGCTCTCTTTTTGGATTCATCACAGGGTTGATACCTTGTCGTGGACTTGAATATTGTGAGGAATACTTATTTCTTTTATTCAGATGAGCTCTGTGTCTGCCTGGAGGGACGGGGGGTGGACAAAGGGGTCTACTCTTACTCAGAAGAGCTGGACCTTTGGGAGGCAGTGCTGGCGGCTGTCGAGAGGCTTCTATGGCAGCATAATCATTTGCGTAAATGCACTCTGTGTTTGCATAGTTTGATTCAGGGAGATCAATAGGAAGTTTTTGAGATTCTCTATTAGTCCTTTTCCCATAACCCGTCTTAGCTTTTGCACTCATGAGATCTTTTGGAGATTTTGATTCACTGTCGTAACTTCTCTGAGAGATGATACTGCAGGTGTCATCATCCGACTGATTCCTAACATACACATGACATTTGTCCACCTGTACACCACCACCGTCAAACTTGTCCAGGTTGACATAAGGTAGAGGAGCAGACATTTTGGAATGAGAGGGTATTTTGCGTAATCTTGACACCAGATTGGGACTCAACAACACACTGTCTGAATAACCTGAAATGCTACCCTGTGAACTTATGGTGGAGTAGCGATCATGTCGGGGACTGAGGGTCGCACGGCGATTATTTTTGGACTTTTTTCTGGGTAAAGGTGGTGGTTTTTCTCTCAAGGCTTCCTGCTTTTTCTCTGAAGGCTTTTCTTTTACACCCTGGAATGAAATATTGTTAAAATCACAAACTGGTTATATTAAAAGCTGTGACAATGCATAATAATGAATTTTTCATAAGATGGTTCAACTTTCATGATTTCTCTTAAATGTCTATGGTGCAAGTCCAAATAATTTATTCAAAATGCATACTGTAGATCACTATATTTTCGCGAGACCTTTTTTTCGCGACTAAGCTATTCGGTATTTATTAACGAAACAAAATTTTCGAGAGCTGTGGTTTCTGTTGCATATAATCATTAATAATAAAATTATACACGAGAACAAAATTTTTTCGAGCAGACAGACTCGCGTAATTATGCGAAAATAAAGTTCACGCGAACAAAAAGTGATTAACAGTATGATGCAGAGAATTATGTAACAGTTTCAGTTTATGTTAGTACTTGCATTTTAAAAATTGCAAATATAATATTGAGAATATATGCAATTTATACTTAAATTCTACACTGTAAGTGCTTATAATAGCAGCTACATTTGAAATCAAACACATTATCTGCTTATTTATTTACTTCTTCAACATGCAACTTTTAATTGAGCTTAATACCTTCATTATTTCCTCTAAAAGGCTTATCTCCCTTTGCAGCTCTTGTTCAGACTTCTGAAGATTTTCCAGCTCTAGTCGCCTACAACTCTCTGACTCTTCCTCAATTCTTGATGGCACCGAGGTGACAGACAATGACTTACTATTCTCACTGTTATAGCTGTAAACACCATAGCCACAGAGGGAAGGGGCACTGGCCGACACCTTCACCATCTGTCCCAGAGTGGACACTGAATTGTCCCCCGAGGATATACTCATCTGAGAATCAGAACTCGGTCCACTAGCAGAGCTCATACAGGCCTCGGCCTCGATCCACTGTTCAATTCTGTTGTCTACACATTCCTTGCTGAGTTTATGAGACAAGATATTTGAGACATTTTTAACTTCCTGAGAGTTTTGAGATGAGAAATGGGCTGGCTGTTGAAAATGTTTGGTATTGAGATAAAGACTACAATTGTCCACTTTCCTTACACGGCTAGGAGGTACATCGTACAGCAAGTATTTAAAGTATTTTCTTTTCTCTGTCTCTAGTTCAGTTTTGTATTTCAGCAGCTTTTCGTTGTACGCAGATGCATGGGAGAAATCGGTGAAACTAAGAGAGTGGCGCTTGGATCTCTTATCTTCCAGGTACGATTGTTCCCCAGCAGTTGTCCAGCTCTGGAAATCCCTGAACTGGCTGTTGTCATTAAAAGAACTGCTGATTGGCTCCAAATGGTAGTCACACAGCTGAGATCCTACAGAAGGCAAAATAAGACTGGTCTTAAAAACCTTTTTTTCTTGAATAATTTATTTTCATTAAGTTGTACTGAGCTAACAAGCATAACATTGCTGAATGGTAATTTAGTTACATAACTCAAAATATCAGTGCTGAATCTGTGATTTTTTTTTCAACACATATTGAATTTTAACCTTAAAAAGTAAAATTGTAAAATAAGAGAAAAACTCCTCCTTTATACAAATATATGTTTCAATTTTAGTGTTCAATATAAATAAAATGTACTTTTGCCACCAATTAAATAATTTCTAACACTCACTTCTTTTAATGGATTTTCTACAGCTGGCAGTCTTTCCCTGGCTCGCTAAGCTGACAATTTCATTAATCAGTTCAGCCTGTTCTGAGGAGATTGCATGAACTCCTGCTCCTGTAACAAATTATTAATGAATAAAAAAAAATACAATTTTTCATATCTCCAAAAAATTGATGTTTATAAATATACATGAAGGAAACCCTCAAAAGTTTTAATTTGAGGTCATAAAATGCATTAGTTAAGTTAACATGTCATTGACAAGTATAAATATTTCCATTCGTTATTTCTATCGTTGATGCCCTGGCATACTTTACTAACTAGACAGTGATTCCTTAAATCAATCAAAATATACCACCATTAACCCATGTATCTAGTACATGCACATAGGAATAATGTACTTATCTACATGTTTAAAGAAATACAAATTTTTCTCCAACCTTTTCCACAGTTAGATCCTCCTTCGAAAATGAACTTTTTATCCACCACTCCAAATCGTCTTAAATCGGAGATCTGCCAGGTGGCCAGGACTTTTGGAGGGATTCCGTTTGTCAAGCAGAACTTCTGGCCATGAATGTGCATTCGGAGACGGTCCAAAGGGAGCTTACTGTTGTTAGGGACATTAGTAACTTGTACTTTGAACTGGTCCTCTGCAAAATCAAAGCAAAATATGATGAAATTTCCATCCCCCGAGCAATGAAAAATAAAAAATTTCTCCCAAATGATTTACAATGATGAAACAGAAGAATGTTTATACGAGGTATGGTATTGAATGTTGAAGGATAAGTCTTAATCATACATGTAAGAAATCTTTCAAAGAGAGCTTCCGTACATAAAATTTATATAAAAACTTGCCTTGATACCTTGACTCATTAAATTATTACAGACATGCAGTCTCAGCTTTTTCTACATAAAACTGACGATGTGCAACCTCAGTGCACTAGGTTTTATATGGCATGTTACGACCAATAGATTGACTGCACTTTTTATTCAATAACGTAATCGAGGATGTTTTTCAATTCATAAAACAAATTTAGCTGTGAATTTTTTGAGTCTAACGATATGTCATACTTTTAAAGAAGGAAAAACACTTAATTTATTTGATATAAACAGACCCTATATGCCATTTCTAATCTTTCACACAAGAAACATCCTGTTATTTTTGTGAATGAATCTCCAATTCTATTTGCTTTTAAGATTTCTTCCCCAGTGACTCTGCACTTAAAGAAAAGTACAGAGGATACACCATCACAAGGTCACTTGCTTTTGTGTGAACAGTTAATCTGTCACTTTCTTTTGTGTTTCCTGTGAGTAATATTTCTAAGAGCCACAAAAGACATCTTTAGAAACACTTGACATCCTTTATTTTATGATACTTCTCTTTGCAAACAAGAACAAAACTTCAATCTTATAAATAAAAAAAATTATTTTTAAACTGTTAAATTCAGCAAAGATGCTAAGACATATTAAATAACACAAAGAAAATATCTTTAAAGATAAATTTACTTTCAAATTAATTTTCTTTTAAATGTGTACTTTTAGATAATGCATAATTAAGAAAATAAAAACTTTTGATACCTTCCCCAAGACTTCTTCTGATTTTGATCTCAAACTGTATCAGATTATCCCTGTTTTCAAAAGAAAAGAGTGTGATTTGTTTCTGACAGATGATGGCTAAGACATTGGTCTCCTTGTCGTAGCTGAACCCGGTCTCCAAACCAAAAAACCCCTCCAGATTAAAGTTCGTCTTGGGCTGTCGTTTATGGACATCCTTAACATCCACCTTATATAGCTGAACATTGAGCTGATCTGAAAGACAAAATCAACATTGGGTTACAGATTTAGTGATTAGTGTGTGTCGAGTCACGTCTTTTGTGTGTAGAAACGTCATGTTTCTTTGTTTTTTTTGTGTGTCTGAAATTTATCCTGTTTGTGTTTGAGGTGAAAATTTATTGTTTTTTAACAGATAAAAAACAACTTTAAGTGGGAGAAAGAAATCATGAATCAGTTAATGTTTGTCATAGTGCGTTCTTTTTTCCTTTTGGTGATTTGGATGATTCACACCCACTATAGAACATAAGCTATTGGTGAAGTAAACCAGAGTCAAAAAGCTAATTTTTCTCTATAGGAAGTCTTTGGCATCTTAATGTACACAACCTATCAAAAAATCTCTCTAAATAAATCCAAATTTCAATTTTAGTTTGTATTTATAGTAATAATTATCATACATCTTTCAAAAAGGACTTGAACAAACAATGTCAACTTTATCTTCAATTTGATAAACCATACCTTATAATAATTACAAACAATTTATTTACAAACACAGATTTCTACTTCTTGTATAAAATTATTCTTGTAAAAAATGCATGAAAAGAATTGAAAACTTAATTTTATCCTCCAGAGTTGAGGAAAAAAGTTGTTATCCAGAGGTATTTCAAAGTGCACTTCAAGCACATGTACCTATGAGGAAAAACAATTAGATAATTGCTGTTTTCCCTTAATCACTTAGCAAAAGATAAACCATCTTAACACAGCCTATTAGTCCGCTTGACCTCCTGCATGTCCCATTAGTCTTTGGACATCAAAAGCAGAATTCAACTAACAAAACTTCTTGCATATCAATTAAAGGAAGCCGAAACCATCAGATAATCTTCATCTCCTACTAGAAAGAAATCTCTTAATGTGACTCATAAGCTTTTTTAAATGAAGATAGATAAAAACTTAATCAAGGGAAAGATCTTCAGCTTACAAAAATCATGACCCACTTAAACTTGGTCAGAAAATCTGCCTTCAAAAAGATGAGATGCTCTCTCAAATATTAAAAACGGGAACATCTGGAAAACTTAAAAAAGTATACTGTAACTCGTCTGTGTGGTTTAATTGGCCTCAAACTCAGGGCTCAGAGAAATAGATCTGAGTGCCTGTTGATGCTTACGAAGCAGTTGTCTAGCACAGCAAGCCACCCTTGTACACCTTATTTTTTTCTCTCCCCCTGTTCTGGTTTTTCGGCTCTTTCAACACAAGGTATTGTACCAGCTCATTTCTTTGTTGTTAACATAAACATCTCCAATGAAGAAGTTTAAAGGTTTTAACAGTTCATTTCTTTACACTGTACCTGGCTGGGTTCTTTTTTTGAAGGGCCTCCGTGATAAATCACTACAATTATTGTCAGGTCTGGAGAATATGTAAACTATGACGACATATTACAGCATAAAAGAAAATCGAATGCAGTGTTTCTGCAAGACCAACATGCAATATGAACAGTTTTAGATAAATAATAAAAAGAACAATTATGCAGAATAAAAACGGGCACAATCACACACAATGAAAACCTGTATAGCATTACCAATGTGTAGGATTTCAATGGGGTATATAGATTTTAATCAATTTCTTTTTCTTTCTTTTCAACTGCTTCAAGTTTTCACTTAAAACGTACCCACTGCTCAGTTAGTTAAGAGTCAAAGGTCTTAAACATAACTGCATGCTGAATGCTTTGTGGGCTTACCACTGGCAATAGAGCCAGAAACATGAAGACTAGATAATGAACAAATAGCAACATATCGGGAAATTTAAGGATAACCATCATACTTTAAAATTATGATATAGCTTGGTTTGTAAACTAAATTTTATTCTGCAATACAGAAGAATATAAATAGCAAGTTCAGCTATCAATTTTAACTTATCATATATCTAACTATATTTTCTTTAATTTTTGGAAAAAAATGACTATTGGAAAAATTTACACATTCAGTACCATTTGGGAAAAAAGGTACCTTTTTTGAATTGCGCATTGGGACCTTGAACGACCCAATTATAGACAATTGAAAAACCTGGAGCCTTTTAAATAAATATGGCAATGTTTTGTTCAATAACATGGGATATTAATTCAAAGCAATCAAGTACAAAGTTTTGGAGTGCAGCCCTGACATTTTAAATGTACAGGCTATGAGTGCAGATAGCGAAATGCATGTATTATTTTTTTTGTTTGAACTTCTAGTCAATCTAATTCACTATTTTCATCGTTTTTTAAAAGAGGACATTTTCTGGAGACCAGAGGAACCCCGAAAACCTTGCACATGAGGCCATAAAAATTTAATAAAACCAGAAGTGTGGTGTGTCAAAGGAGGTGACAAAATGGCATACTTAACAGAGTACGTAGTACAGTATATATGGGCCGATCTTCCACCAGACAAAAACATTGTCAATAATAGACCTTCTCTGCTTATCAACAGACATCTTAATCAGCTATTCTCCTGGCAATCATTATCTGGTATACAAGAGATACCAAACCTATTTACAAAAGCTAAAATAATCAGTGAGTAAGCCTGTCTTAAATTAATGGTATGGCTATCAAAAATTGTATGTAGAGATAGCATGTCTCATTGTTTTTCCTGAATCATGTTGGTGCTGAATCAATATACTCAGTTCTTTTTTCCAGGAATCAATTAAAGATCATACTGCAAACATCTTTTATTCCAAGCTAAGGGGTCATAATTCTGAGTAATCACTATATTTGTTTAATCCGCAGAAAATTATGCGGATTTCTTGGATTGGCTTTATTTGTATTTTAAAGGAACCTTGAGTACATTTTGACAAATTTCCACAAAAAATAATTGTGACAGATAATTCATCCAGAGAATAATAAAGTATGTTTACAGTATATTATGTCAGACAAATAATGAATTGTTGAAAATCTTTTGAAATGGTAGATGTATTCCAATTTTAATATATACTGTCACATTTTTAACAGCATGAATTGTAATAAATACTTTAAAAATTATTTAAAAGAAAAGTAATTTAGATGTGAACATTTCAAATGTTAAAATATCAAATGTGAAATGCATGTGCACTCAGTAGCTTTCAAATTGTATACATTAATAACATCTAGTTATAATTCCCCTAGATAACCATGCACTTGCTGATGTAACCTTGGCAATTTAACAATGAACTTTTTTAAAATGAAATATTAAACAAATGTGTTTATCATATAAACTCCAAATTCTTTAAATTGCTGAAATAAATGTCTACATAAAAAAATGAAATAGAATTTTCTGACATGACATATATTTAGCAGGTTTATAACTGATAAAGCTTTCACAGAACTCCCATTGTCTGAGGAAGATTAAACATCAGCCTAATTTATGTGTGTTCAACAGCCCCTATCCATCATCTGATACATTACATATGTATAGATCATAAAAAGAAATATGTGCACACATTCCTTAATATCTATATAGTAAAATGAAGGCAGAAATTGTATCTTAAATCAAAGACGAAATAATAAAAAGAAAATTGGAGTCTTGCCCTATGTAGAATCTGTGTTAAATAAATTCACCTTTGACAAGATTATTGCTTTCTGCAGTATAAAGGAAAATAATTGCATATTTGAGCCATGATATCATTGCATACAAGACAAGATAGGGGAAAAAATAGAATCCATTTAGCATGACAGACATTCCAAAGTGTTCCGATTTATAACAAAACATTGCTCATCTGTTCCAGGCTAATATAAAACAAATGATTTCCGAGACAGGAAGTGCCCCTTACAAATTACCTGGCTTCCTTCATTTCCGAAGCTTTCACTTTACGGATCTGAGCACAAAAGACATCTAATTACCTTATTTCTTTCTAAAGAAAGATGGGTGCAAAAATAAGACAATGGCAACCGTTTTTTAACAACTAAAGGCATACACTATCAATAGATCATGTAGATTGTTTTATTATGATACTTAAATATTCCAAAATCTTTTACTATGTTTGATCCAACAAATGTCCAGTGCACTTGAAAAACCGAGAAACTGACACCAAATACCTTTTTATAACTTATTTCGTGCTAAAGAAAATTAAAGCACAGATACACTCTATAAATTAATTATTTACTTTCATTTATATCGAAACAATGTATTTAGAACAAATTAAATAAAAACAAGAAATAAAGGGTTACAATAATTGATGCATTAAGGGCGAATCTTTAAGTGAATTAACTACACAGTCAAGAAAATTGTGATTCGGAATTTTTAAAATCTCCGAGATTAATGTAAACATATATTCATTCAAATCTTAATACTATACTGCTACACATCAGCAAAGCAGAATCAACCTCTGTAACACATTTTTTTTCTTTTAGACAGACTTTGACATTAATTATTTGATAAAGGATCCCCAGACCTCATCAAGCAATAATGAATTCCAGACAGAGAAAAAAAAACCTTGCACCATTTTTAAACTTTTTTTTCGTGCTGCATCCTTCTAATAAAGCCAGGCAATTTTGACATTAAATACTACATTAATCACCTTGTATACGTCAATAATATCAATAACCACTAAACTTTTTACATCTTAAATTTTTCTCAGTTTCTGAATTTCACAACTCCACCCAAACCATTAAACTATTAACATTTAATAAACTCTGGATTCCTACAGAATGAACATCACATTTTTTAAAGACAATCTAGCTAGCTTAAGCAATATGTCCTCCCTAAACTGAAAGCTCTACTGTCAACTTTTTTCTGCCATAAATGTTTCTCTAAATCTATATAGACTCTACACCCAAACAAAAATTCTTTGACTTGGGTAATTTCAGAATCCTGCTATTCTGACAATTTGCCTTTCACACTAAACTTCAGTTACATATAGGTCACATCATTTTCATTATCTTCAAGATGAACTACCAGATAAATAGAAGCAGCTTCTACAAGGCAAAGTTCATCTTTCTAGCTGTCTCTAATACAGAGAAATGACTACTGGGGGTCTCCTTATATCAGAATCCACAGAACATTTGCTGATGTATCAGCAGGAAGCCAGGAGATAATCAGTGTGTGAATATTACAAAAAATAACAAATATTCCCATCATTAGTTCATTCATATAGAAATAATATGAAACATCCTACCAGGCTCCTAGTGCAAGGGACACTCAGGCAATCAAAATACATGCTGGGATTAAACATGCAGCATCTGTGAATATATTATATCTCTATAGAATATTCCCTTAATTAATAACCATTTTCATTCATTTTTTTTTTTGGAGGGAGGAGGGGGTGAACATTTATTTACCGGTACATTCAATATAATTCATGATTATATTTCACTTCCAATTTTGTCCATGGCTTTTGAGAGTACAATAATGACTTTATCAATTCAAACATTTTGATGTATAAATATTTTTTTCTGAACATCTTTTTTTATGTTTGATTGATTATTCTATGATTTATATATATAATTTACTCTTGAGATTTAAGCACAGGCCACAACAGTTTAAATTCCATATCAATTATGTAAACATCTTTGAAGACCTGCATGTTCATTCCATATTGTCTGTTTAGTAGTATAGCTAGTCTTAAAGTCTCAAATGTTTTAAATTCCTATCAACTCAATAAATTTAGAATATAATGACCTAAAAAATTATTTGGACAATTTACAGCAGTTTTGAAAAAAAATATTTAGGGTACTGATGTGTGAAGAAATTGACAAATAAAATGTTGATAATGGGACAGGATGGTTTCATGACCCTGTCTGTATTCAACATTAATATTACTTTAAATGGGAAATAATGCACTTCACTTAATCTTCCTCAGCAAAGTAAATTTATTATTACATTAAAAAAAATATGATAAATTAATGTTTGATCTTTGAAATCCAGTCTGTCCAAAATGTAACTGGCATGCAGAATTTATCCCAAAATCAGCCGAGATATTTTCAGCTTTTATTACTAAAACTTGTGAATGCATGCAATTATTTTACCACAGAACCACCCAAGTTTATCATGCATACAAATCATTAAAGGATGTACAGGTGTGTATAAATATAAAAGTTTTCTGAAATTCAGTATTTTTGATTTGTTGACAAATTCATATTTAATCTTGGCAAACATCTATATCTTAGTAAGGAAAATTCATCAATCAAACTCCTTTTCCGACCCCCAAAAAGTGATTGTCTGTATTCATGATGATTTATTAAATAATTATATAGAGACTATTGAAGAAATATCTTATTTTAAAAAATGAAAAAAAGGAAACTTGTGTGGTTTAAGAGCTACCTACTAGATCAAACTAAAAGACAGTCAAGTGCTTCAAAATTATGATTTCTATCCTTTTAAAACAAAGATTTTTTGCCTTTCTTTCAATACATCTACTACTGAGACTACAAAGAATTTGAAAGCATTCTCTTGTGTATCATCCTGTTATCCAAAAATATTCTCTTGTATACATAAAAAGTGGGGGAAGGGGAATCTTTCAAACAAGATTGTGAAACAGCTGTTCTCGTTGTTTGTGGCATAATTAGATCAGGGGCTCTGTGCAAAACCAAGTCCTAGACTTGTGTCGAAATTTGAAGACTTCCAGTTCCTGCTTTTCTTCAAAATGTTTGCAAACAAAAAGCGTTAACCCAGATTAACTAGCAGTCTTTGCCGACTTTTTTCACTACTTCAAATTACAAAGATGTAGAATATTTCCGGGAAAAAGCAGTATTTTTCAACCAATTATAAAGTCAGTGCTGAAAAAACTCTACAATATGTTTTTCCTTGGATTTAAAAAAAAGCATTTGAAGTAAATCTTTTAATTTGCTTTTAATACCCCTAAAAGAATTTCATTATTTTTGCGACTGAAATGTCTATTATAATTTCCGCAAGCAGTTCCGAACACACTTGAGATAGGACAGTTTGTCTGTTACTAATAATGTTTTATGACCTGTACCAAGTAGCAGAATTAATTTTGCTGTGGTATTAAACAACTTATGAAAGAAATTCCTGTCTCTCTCATAATAGACACTAGTATTTGTCCTTTTCATGAGAAAAAGAAACTTGGGTTCTGTCACATTTATTACCATGCTATTATATGAGTGTGCACCAAAATATTCAATATTAAACTTACAAATTAAAAATAAAAACAGGAAAAAAATCAAAGAATTAAAAAAATTGTAAGACATAAAATAAATAAACATCAATGCTGAGCCTTTCATGAAGAAGTGACAGATAAAAGACTTTTGGATGACTTGAGTTTTGTTTACTCATTCCACATGTTTTGAATTATAACTGTGTTGGGTTAGTCTAACCCAGTCTCTATTTCCTGAAACAACATGACTAAAAGATTATCTTTTTCAGGAGTGTGTCAAAAATCAATGTGTTTCCGTGGCATCTAAAACCTCCAACTGAGTTCCAAAATTTCCGATTTCTAGGGACAAACTCAAACTAGGATGTTACACTTTAACACACATTAAATTTTCTTTATTATTAAAGAATGTGCACTTTTGAGAATTATTAGATAAATATACGCTTAGTTAAAATAAGAAATTTGTTAATTGAAAGTATATGCCGTATTCCCTGATAAACTATACCGTGTTGACATAACCCCTTCAAAAAAAACTAAACAAAAAGTTTACTCACCAGCTACGGGAGAAGGTTTTCTCAATATACACCAGCGCCGTTTCCACTAAAAGAACACAAACTTTCATTAACAAAAAAGAACTAACAAATTCGCAAAATAAAACCATGACAGCAATATTTACCTTTTTCCCATCTCGATATTTCACTTTGCCCTCTGTCACAACACAGCTTACATCCGACATGTTGGTCCCATTCTTACAATGCCGCAGTGAATGGTATGCATTGATTTAATTGGGCACCTCAAAACAGTAGCAGCTGAAGAGGGATTGCCTCAAAACTCAATTTCGCGCGGTTAACCAAATAATCCGATTCAACAAATACACTCATCCCAGTTTAAATATTAGGTCATCTGAGTCACTTGTCTTTTTAAATGTAGATTATTTTATATATAGTATTATTCTCTGAGTTTATTTAGATCAATAATGAAATGAAGAGAGAGAGAGAGAGAGAGAGATGAACGTTATTGACGTTATGAGCGTTAACACTGGTTGTTTGTGCATAAGTTTTTGCAATGTGAAGAAATTTCACATGCATAAACATATAAATATTTTCATTTTTATTTTATTTTTAAAATTTGAATATGAATTAATATGGAATGCCATATACGACAGCCAACTGCTTACTGCCAACTGCTGACTGCTTACTGCCAACTCTCAGTTGGTTACTGCCAACTGCCACACATATTTGAATAAATTTTATTTTTATATTGATATTTATGTAAATTGAAAAAAAGGCGCGGATCTATAGGATATTTTTTCCAAGAGAGTCGCTCTGGTAAAAAAGAAATCCAACCCATGCAGAAATTTCTTGACAAGAAAAAAATACGTTAAGTCCTTTCCTAAATGTGAAAATTTATTTCGTCCGGGGAGAGGGGGTTCTTATGCGTCATACCTTCATGTGTATGACATTTTTCATACCAACTTGACACGATTCCACATTTTCGGTTGGGGAGGGTTCTAAGGTCCCTTTTAGTTGATTTATTTTATACATTAAAAAACTTTTAGTTGGTTTAGTTTGTGCATTAAATAACTTTACAAATTTCAGAGGGATGTTCCGGACCCCTCTCTCTATAGATCTATGCATGTAAAATATATTTTATTTGTACAAACAAAGAGATATAAATGTTTGATTGGCGTTTTCTAAGTGGAGGGTCCGAGGTCAATTTATACCGGTAGTTAGTGTAGTTTATTTAACATATGACTGTACAAATTTTAACCCCAGCCCCCAGATCTATGCATGTGAAACATTATAACACACAGAGATATACATATTTAATTTGAGGAAATTTTTAATTATAGAATATAATGGAAAACGGAAATTTATTTTCAAAACATCTTTCTCTGCGAAACGTTAAATCTTTTTTATAATTATTCTCTCTTCAAAGATTTTGTTGTCTCCGGGGGAGGGGGGGGGCTTCTTTAAAGATTAAAAGCAGAAAATAGTCATTTTATTACCTATTTCAAATAGGAAAACAAATTAAAAAACTAAACAATATACTTTATCAACCGCATATATTGAATATTACATGAGATAAAACATTTTGGTCATTTTATTTAATTCAAATTTACCAGGGTGACCCCTTTAGAAAAAATGTCCTGGATCCGTGCCTTTTTTTCTCTTTTTTTTTTTTTTGAAAATTCATATAAATATCAATAGAAATATAAAATTTATTCAAATATGTGTGGCAGTTGGCAGTAACCAGCTGACAGTTGGCAGTAAGCAGTCAGCAGTTGGCTGTCGTATATGGCATTCCATAGAATTAATGTTCATAAGTAGGAAAAAAATAAATTTGATAATTTTTAGATATTTAATACTTTTGAAAAAAAAAACTTTCTTAAATCATTCTTATACATGTTATAGTCATATCTTAATCTTTAAATAATTATCAGTAAATGAACATTTTTTTTTGAAGGATTTCAAACAATGTCAACCAGCACCAGTAAAAAAAGAAACCTTTTGCAAGCACTTACACAAGGATATATGCCAGTGGCTAGCATCGTTTTTGAAAGGGGGGGGGGGGGCC
>PRKT01000040.1:614315-675533 GCA_003671525.1 Saccostrea glomerata | reverse complement strand
AAAAGGGGGGGGGGGCCAGCCAAAGAATTTTTTTTTTTACTTACCTGAAAAAATTGACAAGCCCAAAAAAAAAAGAAAAAAAAGGAGGCAATAGTTGCCCAAAGTCCCCCCCCCTGTATGCTACGCCCCTGTATGCTTTCTCTTCCATGGCACCTGATCCCACTCTGGGGTTCTCATGGTTCTGGTCTAGCAGCTCCCAGTTTGTATTGTTTAAATTGATGGATTACATGTGCACTGTTAAATGTACGTGTAAATTTACATGTATTTTCTGGATATATGAATTCTTTACTTGATTTAGAGTAGGACATTCTTTGAAAATGGAACATCAGATGAAACAGATGTTGAATACAGATAAGAGATAAAGGGGTTTGAAAGAAACACCAGGCCCTCCAGCTGCATTTTAGCTCCATTGTACATAATATGCATTTTTCCTGCGTATTTTCTGAAAGATAAGATGCTTTGTTTGATGCGAAAGACCTCAATCGATTGTGAAGCTGGTGTAAAAATGTACTGGATGAAAGATAAAATAATGTATTTCACGATATGCCACCCCTCGCTACGTCAATCTGGTGATTGGCGATAATGTTTTACCATGAGTGACATATACTGTGTTTGAACAAATATGTTATGCATGTATTTTTTACCATCATGCACGTGTACTATGTATTGAAGCTTTAGTAAAAGTTGCTTTAGATGCATTTGTGAATAGAGTGATTTTGTCATTTATTTGGAACGTTACAATGTACTAACATTTTGATAATACTTTCTAATTTACACAAAAATATGCTCACGTGAAGCACTGACAGCTTATGGTGAGGATTGAAGTTTCTCAAATGCAAGTGAACCTCCAAGGTCAAGGTTAAAATTAAAGCTCAAAATTGTTGGTATCCAAAGGAAGGTCTTGTCACAAGGAATGCAAATTTGAAAAATGAAAGCTCTGATGTACCGGGGTACTATCTGTTCGAAAGTTAATTCAAAATTAAAGTTTTTTAAAGTGGGTCAAAAGGTCAAAAATGCTTACATACCCATTGAAAGCTCTTGTCACAGTCAATGCACATGTAAACTATGAAAGTCCTAGCACCAACTAAAAAAGTTATTTATAATATAAGCTTAACATTTGGAAATTTTAGGTAAAAGTGGGCCAAACTCTAAGGTCAAGAGGTCAAATTTGGTGGTGTACAGGAATAAAGGCTTCACATAAAATGACAATTAAATTCTCTCTTTCCTTTGTCTTTACTTCTATCTACCACCGTGTATTGCACACAAGCAGTTTCAATGGGGGGGGGGGGGCACAGCCAGATAGTTTCAGTTGAGGGCACTATCAACTTGAAAAGCCAAAAAATGACATCAGGCATTCTTATTGAGTGGGCACACATGTATAGTAGCAGTGTTTTCTATAGTATTTTATTACTGCATGTTTTTCTGTAGTATACTGTATGTTTTCTATAGTATATTACATGTATATATCAGCAAAATTATGGGGAGCCCCCCTCCCCCGGTTCATTACGGCCATTACAAATAATGGAAAGAGAGAGAGGAAAGAGAGATAGCTTCACACTTTTTTTAGTATCGCAAGAGCGACAACCCAATCTGCGTGCAAATTTTTTCTTGTAAAAAGTCTTGGATGAAGTCAGTTTTAAAAATAATTAAAAGTACTTTCACAAAAACAACATCCACGAATAATAATTAGAAGCTGACATAGCTCAATAGACACCTTGGTTAAAGAAAAGCAAAAATTATTTCAGTATTGAAAATTGGTCCACCCTACCCGGGGAGCTGCAGAGAAGAGGGTCATGATTTGAACAAACTTAAATCTATATTACCCAAGGATGCTTTCATATGGTTTTGGTTTCATATTCTACCAAACCAAAGTGAATTCAACCTCCTGTATTCTTAAATTTCATAAAAATCATCACAAAAAAGATCCAAATGTATCTACATTGTATTAAGTGTAGTAAAGGAAAAACTTCAGTTATATGTAAGAACAGAACAATCCAATCTAATCAAAATCAGACTTCTTAGATCCGCGCCGGATACACTCTGCGTAAGTCTGATTTTAATTAGATTGAGAACAATCTAGAAGAAGACTGATTTCCAAATACTTAGCTTAGAACAAATGGGTCTTGTGATTAGGATGGTTTTTGTATAGAGTATTCAAGTTTTACATAATTTGGATAGGATAGACAAATTATTCCGGGATAGGATAGACAAATTATTCCGGGAATACAAGTATATCGTCAAGTAAATTTACAGATTCCAAGGGTACGATGGACCCGCCTCAGAAAGTGAACAAAATTTTACAGGAGCTTACATTTATATAAGAAAAATAGTGTACGATCATTTCAAAACCTTTTAAAAAGAATCGTTTGTTCTTTATGATTTTTTTTATGGATAAGAGATAGATTCAATATTATAGTAAGACTGGCAGTGGCAATGTTTTGCTATGGGAAACCCATAATTAAAAATGTGTCGGATAAAAAAGTAAACTATAGGAGGTGTAGAATGGGATAATGTAACAAAGATTCTGTGAAAGTCTCATTAAATTGCATTCAGTGTTATAAGAGGAGATGCGGATAAGAGACGGGTACCCCAAAGCGTAACGGACAGACGTACGGACAGCTAAACGTACAGACGGATGGACATCCCAATCACTATACATGTATACCCTCCCACTTTTCAAGCCGGGGGGGGTGTATAATTATCAACCAAATCCTAGATGTACCTTTTTTCAACATTGTTCTATTCGCATTTTTTGTAACTATTTTTACATGCAGGGAATGACACTTAGATTGTTATCCCAATGTCGTTCTTTCTAACAGCCTTGATATCTGGAAGAATTTGAAGATGACTAAGATCCAATAAAAATGTGTCAAGAATTATTTTCACTTGTCACCCTTCCCCATCCATTGACGCCCTCACCCTAAAAACGGGGAAAATCGTATGCATGAATTTGGTTCCAAAAATCACAAGGAGATGGACGTTGGATTACGTATTCTTAATATGTGTTATAAATAATTATCTTCCTTAAAATTATATATATGCATGTATGTTTTCTGTTCTTGTTTCCCCTCCTTGACTCTCAATTCTTGTTAAAAAATTGCAATTATTTGGAAATATATGTTAATGACAAAAGATAGTCACACATTTTGTTACAAGGATTGGAGGAAAACAAATACAATCCGTTGTTTATTTTTGTAAAAAAATAAGTATTTCTAGAATTTAATATTCAGAAAATGTTCATCCTATTTATTTGAAAAGAAAAAATCTATATAAAAATATAAATATGTTTATCAAAATAAAACTCTTTTCGTTCTAGAAATGACATTGCAGAATTTTACATATTTATGTCAAACAACAATTAAAACCCATCAACATCCTATATACTATACTGTACGTGTTGTCCAGTACACGAACCAGAATATCTGAGATACTAGTAATCACACAAGTAAACTGGACATACTAGAAGAATAGTAAACTAGAGATAAGTCTATTTAAAGGTGAGTATCTGTCGTGTTTGTGAATTTAATCTTTTTTTTTAGAAAGCTTTGGCTTGAGTTATGGTCTGATTTCAAAAACAAACCAAAATCGCATTTAAGATATCTCTCTCTTCGTCCTATCTTCACTGCATGATAATTCAAATTTAAATCTCCGGACAGAAAGGAAAAAATTGAAAGACTTTTTCGTGGACAATACTTTTAATTAAAATACATACAGAAACTTTTAGCACTCTATTAAAGAGAAAATAAGTGATGGCCTTTAAACTGATTATTTTCGTGTGAAAGTTGATAACCTATAATCAATAGAAACAATATTTTTATTTTTCCAACCTGGCCGCACTCTGGCCCGTCTATAAAAGAGATCGAGGAATCTATCTGTCGTTACAAATACAGAAGAAAGTTAGAGGAAACGCTGCTGGATTAATAGAAAAATAATCAAGCTGGAAAAAACTTTTTTGAGTAAATAAAATTAAGATTTTACGAAGGAAATCGATGGTTATTACAAACGATTGTGAAGGTGCCAAGATTTTAATTAGAATTTACGATGGAGTTACAGAGTATTGCTTGTGAGTTAGGGTTAGAAAGATTACAAACAGAAACAACTTTCGTGAAAGACGAAGTCCTGAAACGACATTGCCAACAGTTTGATCAGGATCTAGAGGAAGAAAAATTCTTTGAGCAAGCCCGTCCAGATTATCTAGTGGAAATGGAAATGGAAAATTCTATAAAGAATTCAAAACGAGGTTCTCTGCCTTCCGGATCGAGTTTGTATCAACAGGCAATGCTGGAATACTTGAGAATTCTCAGAAACGAGGAGGAAGAGAAAGAACGAATCAGGAAGATGGAAGAAGAGAAGATGGAAGATGATGATGATATGGTCAACGCTGATTTTAGTGTAAACACAAACAAAGACAATATTCTAGAAAAGAAGCGGAACACAAGGAAAACCTCTCTTGTGTACCCCCCTAAAAGACAGCCAGTGTTACGACGATTGTATTCCGTTCAGTTAGACAAGTATTCTATACCAGCACAAAGTTTTGGGCATCAAAAACGACAGTGAAGTTTTAAAAAAAAAAGTGAAATGACAGTTAAATTTAAAAAAAAACGGAAGTGATTCCTGTTTTTTCTGACATGTAAATCGTTCATATTGAATGTATCTCTAAAGTATTTTGTATGCATGTATTTATATAAATTTTCAAAACTGTGTTTTAAAGAAATGGTAATGATTTCTAAAGAAGAGTAAAACTAAAACATATTAAGGTGTTTCCACCCTCACAATTTTAATGGGTCAAAGTACAAAAACTGTATCAATTTTTATTTGATTTACTTTAAAATTTCCACTTATTGCTAAAAATGTATAGGTCATCATATTATTTAAGAGGAAAAACATAAGTAAACAAAACTGAATGTCAATATAAAAAAAATTGCACATTTTTTTAAAAACATTATTATGATAAATATGTAAAAACTGTTTAAAATGCATAATTCTGATGCTGAATGTTCATAAATACTTCCTACTTATAAATAATTTTGAATTGTGACTATTAGGCAAACTATTTTACATTAGAAGTACAATAATGCAAATGCCTGAATGAAGAGACCTTAGAAGGAGTAATTGCCTTTGTAAGCATTTTTAAAAGATTAAATAATTGATTAAATAAGGAAAATCTGCATTTTAAAAATTCTTTTATGCAATAATATTCATCATTACACCTATTGCAAAACATACTTCCAAAAGATATTGTTCTATTAGGTATGAATTTAAACTACTTACAGTTTTTGCAAAAACCTATGGCATCATACGAGGGTGGAAATACCTTAATTCACTTGTACTGTCTCTTAATGCTAAATGGTGTTTAAATAACCGGTATTAAGATGAGCATTTTTATTACTTGAAAGTAAAGTGTGGATTGTAAGAAAATACATACGAAAGTAGCAGCCTATGATTTACATAGTCTTTTTATCGATTTTTTTAAGTAACCGTGTTTTTGTCAACGGATAATGAATCATTATATATGTCATATAAAAAGCATGAAATGAACAAATTCTAAAAAGAGGTACATGTAAATTATTGACAAACAAGTTAATGAAACAAATGTATGAATAGTCACGTTCAAAGTCATCATTTAAAGTCATCATCTGGTAAGTTCTATGGTCGATACAATGCGACATTGTCAGCAAATTACAATTCATCATTAAACAAATGATGACCTACATTTTTCATACTAATTAATAGGTCATTATTTACACACTAAATTGTCGGCGATTTTTCCGTTATTTCCCGATCATGATAAGGAGAACACTGCGGGCGTGACCGGTCGGCAGGGGATGCTCAATCCTCCATGGAAACTGATCCCACCTCTGATTTTTTTAAGAGGTCCATGGTTGCCCTGCTTCTAATTTGTATTGATTGAATAGACTTTTGAGATTGAATTTATAATTTAAACAATATTTCATTATGAATGATCATGATAGGTTTGGACAGCAGACACTGCCTACATACATACAAGCCTCTCCTTATTCAAAGTCAAAAGGTGGTACCGGGTATTTCAACGAGTAGTTGAGAATCCGACTTACACATTGTCATGCAGATTATCGACTATGTGTTTTTACTGAAACTCGTTAAAAATTAACAGTTCATATTGTTTCTAAACCAATTGATAAATTAAGTAAAAAAAAAATCTTCAAATTATCCATCTTTAAATCCTAACTATACTCCTTTGCTGTTTATGATGTTTTTGTTTTAAGCTAAAGAGAAATAAATGAGCGTACTTCGATGATATCCTTTTGATGTATCACATGAATAAATTTCATGATTTCAAGTCGTGTAAACATTGCACAAATTACATATTCAAGATTTCTTGATGTTTTAAATATTTTTTTGTTTCAATCTTGGGCCAATTATATACTTAGAATTAGCATCTTAAGCCTGGGGCATTAAAGATATAACATTCCATATATTTTGATAAAAAATAAATCTGATATTTATCGTATACAAGTATTTTATTTAAAAAACATTTTCCTTATATACCGAATCGGCAAAAGACAAACATTTACTTGCCAAAGTATTGAATATAACTTTTTTTTGCATATGCGATATGCTTTCATAACTTGATACGTAGACCAGCTACGTATCTGCAAAGCTGAAATCACATTGTTAGTCATTGTACAACTTCAGTGACTTAACCTTACAAAAACAGTACTTTTGATAATGTGACTACTGTGAAATCACAAATTTTCGTGAGGGTTCAATTTCCATTGTTTCCCCACGAATTCATGTCCACCACGAAATGTAAAATGATACGTTCATAACTACTCAACAATTCTTCATCCACGAATTCAAATCCCTATGAACCAAGAATTTTTACTCAAACCACGAAAATTTGAACCCACGACAATATTTGATTTTACAGTATGTTCTTTGTTCAGATTCTCCTAATTTTAGATTAATATGATTCAATAAGTTAGTCAATATTATTTGTTTACTCAAGTAGATGCCTGCTTAGTGTGAAATAAAATCAAGATACAGATGTGGAATCCAAGTAAAAGATATCATTTCCTCATCACATCCTGTATTAGCCCTCGACCAATATCAGTCGGGCCTTGGGTCCTATGGTAGATATTGGTTCTCAGACTGATACAGAATTTAATATGGAAAAAGAATATGTATGATTATTTTCTATTTTTAAGGAGCCATCCTCGTTAATGTTCGAAAACACTGAAAACTTATATTCCTGTTGTATTCCTGTGTATCATTAGAATTTGTGTGTTTTCTGTTCTAAAAAAAGAAATTTTCTATTAAATTGTGAAAGGATAAAGGAATATTTCTTCAGTTCAGAAAACAATCAAGCAAACAAAAGTTTGTAATTTCTAAATACAGTAATTAAAAAAAAAATATGAAGGGTGAAACATTGTCACGTACATATCATGATCATGACATTAAACAATTATTGCTGTGTTTTTTTAGGTAAATACAATGATTTAGCCATCTGAGGAGTACAATATTCACCGAACCCGAAGGGCGAGGAGAATATTGCACTTCGAAGATGGCTAAATTATTGTATTGACCGAAAAAAAACCGAAATAATTGTTTTATTATATGGTTCACAAAATGATACAGCTCATTACTCGTTTGCATTTGATTAAGTCCTAGCCAAATACTAGAGTGAAGCAGAATTTAAATGTAAATAAACCTTACCAGTCGTATCAATTTCAAATGCTTTTGATCTATTTTAGTTACCATGAAAAAATATATAATGTCAGTCTAGTTTTGGTAAAGTAAGTCTGTTTCTCATCCACTACTGTTAATATCTTTGTGAGTAAAGAAACATTTACCAGAACCCAAGATGTATCTTTGCTTGTAAGGTTTTTTATGATATTTCGGAATCGAATATACATGTAGATGTGGCAATTCAAATTCATGTTCATCTTTAGGTGTCGAAATTTTTTTTTTAGCTGAGCTTGTAAATCAAAAACGAATTTTGCAAAGGTTCAATGATCAATCAATTTATTTTTGTATGATTGCTTTATTAGGCCTACATTCAAAGGAGAAACATTTTCATTATTATAAAGATGTGTCCTATTTTTACTGATTAGTTCTTATTAGAAACTAGAATTAGAAATGAAGTAATATAATTATATATGTCAACAAAACCTAATAATTTATTCACTTTAAAACCGCATATCGTGAAATTACACAACAGGCTGTGAAAAGGCAATTTTTACTTTGCATATAAAGGAAAAGAACACAGCGCATAGAAGCATTGCAGGAAAAGGTAATTACACCGTTTAAAAACAAAAACATTTTCTCCATTCACTACTGTTTATTTTTATTCATTTTATGACACTGTGATGTCAGTTGAGTAATCTTCAACTTCCTATACTTTTTTAGAACAATAATTGAATTCTTTAATTTTTACTATATCTGTATCACTTTAAGTTAGTTACAAGAATTTTGTTAATTCTGTGTTTTGTTTAAAGTTGAACACAGGTGATATTCCAAGATGGAGTTTATTTTGCGCTTCTTGGTGACTTTGACCGTCATCAGCGGTGGATTTTCTTCTTTTCTAGATGAAAATAAACTTATGGGTAAGTAGAAAAATGATTCATATAAATACATCTCATTATCGCCCAAAATACATAAAAATTACGCTTTTATAGATGGGTAAGAATACTGAAATGTTCAACAATTCAGCACTCTTCTCTACATAGTTTACATAACGCAGAAAAAGTAGTGGGTGTACTTGCACTCTGTAGTTATGCACTGAGAAGAGTATCTATGCTTGAGACGCCACCACTTACCAGTGGAGAGCTACAAATATAGTACTCAGTACTATAGGGCATTGAGCACAACAGTGAGAATTCTTTTTCATACGAGTACCTTCTGAGACAAAGGAGCTCAGTTTATACTGTATCATATAAATGACTGGTCTCCACGTTTCTCAGTGGGATTCGAACCTACAGCGTAAGGATCCACTCTTATCTCTGTGACTCTCTAGAGCAGATTCTCTCATACTTGCGCCACGCAATTAATAAAAACTAGAGGTACCGGGAGAACTGAGCTCACAAAACGATACTCCATCTTCCATATGATTAAAACTGCAAGGTCCTTGTTTTGCTCTGGTAGACCCGAAGTAAGTGTCAAATCAAAAAGTAAAATAGGTGGTCACAATGATACTTTGATTATGTAATAAAAATTCTGTGAAAGTCTGTTTTAATTTTATTAAGTGTTATAGGAGGAGTTGCGGATAAAAATGGGTACCCATCAGTATTAAAGAAAGAATGACAATGTCCATATTTTGGTATAATGGTAACCCTAACCCTAACCCCGAAATGGTATCCGATCAAAAAGTAATTAGGACATGCACAATTACACTTTTATATGTAACAAATAGTCATTGAAAAGTCGCATTAAATTTCATGCAGTGGTGTAAGAGAAGTTGTGAATAAGAGATGGGTATCCAAAAGAGGACGTCTAGACGGGCGGACAGCTAGACGTACGCACAGACAGATGGACGGACACCCCCATCACTATATACTTCCTGCTTTTCGACGCGGGGTATTACTTTATACGATACCATCACAGAACAAAATATCAATGTTCCAATTTCTTTATTATTTGATAAATATATGTAACTTATTTCTTTTAGAACTAAACTGGTATATGACGACAAAGATAGCGGGTATTATCACCGAAGAAGTAGATATTATCACACAGAATATGACAGCAGATCAACGGGACTGTGAAAATAAAATCTCTCTGGTATCAGACACTTGTTTTGAATGCAGCAGGTAAGTCTATCGATCACGTTATCTCACGATTTTAGGTTTCATTTGAATATTATTCGCAAATTAGCATATGGTTTCTTTTTTGCCTAATAGTATTTTATTGTTGTTATCCTTAAAGGTTAATTGTTCAACAAGAAGAAAAAAATGCGGAACTTTTGCAAAAGGCTTTGGGTAAGCTGTAGCATTTGGAATATTCTAACGACGCTTAAGTTCTTTATAACTAAAATATTAAAATATTTTTAGCTTTATTAGTGTAACATAATAGTTTTCTTAAAAAAAAAAAATGAAACACACAATGAAACAAGAAAAAAATGGTGGTTAGAGTATATATTTGGGGAGAAATGATAAATGAAATGTTTAGACTATTTTTTACTGGTAGAGAAAGCTCAACCGGCAAAATTAAAACCAAGAAATGGCGACTGGATAAAAATTCGAGGTATGTTGAAGTTTGTTATATCTAATGACATTTATTTCATTCAATATTACAACTAATACCCTTTGATTGTTCGTTTTTAGGTGAACAATATTTTATTCACAAAAGTAAATGAGGTGGTCCTATTTTAGTCGTCTTTCTGCGTTGCGTGTTAACATATGGACATTTTCAGCTACTTTTTTACATCTGCAACCACTCAACCAATTTCTACCAAATTTGGCATAAAGCATCTATGGGTAAAGGGGAACAAAAAATGGGAATTTCATGGCCCCGCCGCCTGGGGCCTGAGGATTGGAACCAAAACCACTAAAATTAATGCAAATCTTTAAAAATTCTTCTTCTTTACTCTTGGTCATCGAGAAGTCAAACTGTTGTCATAAATGTAATGAGCATTAAGTCCTCTACCAAAATTGTGAAATTCATGACCCCAGGGTCAGGGGTTCTAGTCCTAGGTCGGGGCTATAGGGAAATGCATTAATTCTTCTCTGCTCCTGGGTTTTAAATAAACTAAGTGCATAGTTATGACAAGCAAGAATGCCTCTTCCAAAATTGTGAATTTTATGGCCCCATGGTAAGGGTTTCTGGTCTTTGGGCGGGGCTCTATTGATTATACAGTGAAAATACATTAATTCTTTGAAAATCTACTTTGCTCCTGGGTACTAAATAAGCTAACTGAGTACATTCATGTAGTTATGACGAGCAAGAATGCCTCTTCTAAAATTGTGAATTTTATGGCCCCATGGTAAGGGGTTCTGGTCTTAGGGCGGGGCTCTATTGATTATTTAGAGAAAATACATTAATTCTTTGAAAACCTTCTTCTCTTATCCTGGGTATCAAATAAACTAACTAAGTACATAGTTATGTCTTTTCCAAAAATGAGAATTTTATGACCCCAGGGTCAGGGATTTTAGTGCTAGGGCGGGGCTCAATTGATTATATAGTGAAAATATATTAAGTATTTGAAAATCTTCGTCTCTGCTCCTGGGTATTTTAAAAATAAACTAAATAAACACATATAGTTATGATGAGCAAGAATGTCTCATCCAAAATTGTGAATTTTATGACCCCAGGGTAAGGGGTTCTGGTCTTAGGACGGGGCTCAATTGATTACATTGACATTTACATTAAAAATACATTAATTCTTTGACAATCTTTTTCTCTGCGTCTTGGTATTAAGGAGATGAACTACCTATAGCTTTGATGAGCAAGGGAGATTATTCCAAAATTGTGAATTTCAAGGTCCCTGGGTCAGGGGTTCCATAGAGGGGGGGGGGGGGCTCTACTTATATACTGAAAATGAATTTATTGTTTGAAATCTTTTCCTTTGTATTAATCAAACATTTTTTATAAGCAAGGGTGCCTTTTTTTAAAATTGTAAAATGTGTGGACCTAGGGTCAGGGGTTCATGTGTAGTAGGGACAAAGCAGATTATTGCTGAATATTACTTGACTAATTAGTTTAAATGAATTTTTGTTCCCTAACCCTGCCTATGGGTATTCAGTAAACAAACTATAGAAGCAATTGATGAATGTATACTAGTTATAATTAGCAAAGGTGCCTATTTCAAAATTGTGAATGCCGTGGCGTCTAGTTTAAAACATGAACCAAATTCAATCATTGGAAAGTTGTTGCATGATGCTCAGGTGACCTATAAGGCCCATGGGTATCTTTTTATTATTTCCATTTTACGAAAATTGATTTAACATTTTTCAATTTTATTAACAGACAAAATAGCGCGGGGTTTGAAGAAAGCTCTGAAGAAAACTAAGGGTAAATTTTATTACAATATTCTACGTTTCAACTTAATCTATTTTGAATTTGACATTTTGCTTTAGTTATTTTGTTCTAGACAAAGCTAATAAAAGCGACTTTAATAAAGATTACAACTAAATTATAAATTATGAAAGAAAGAAATTTAAAAATGAAGTACAGTTTATTAAGCATCTTTTCTAACTTCTATGTATATTTTAAAAAATCTTTTAATGTTTATTTTACTTTGTAGAATTTTTTGAGAGAAAACTAGTACCAAGAATTTCGCTGCCAGATATCCCCAAAGTAAAGTTACCTGAAATTCATGAAATTCCAAAGATTACGCTACCTGCAATCGAAATACCTTCAGTAAATATTCCAGATATCAAAATTCCAGATATTAAGATTCCTAAAATCAAAGTTCCCAAAATTCCACAGATTAAGTTTCCAAAAGTTGAAATACCATCAATCACTATTCCAGCTGTAGACATCAAAGAAATTAATTTAAAAACACCTAAAATTAAAATTCCCAGAATAAGCATTCCGGAAATAACGCTACCAAAAGTTGAAATTCCTAATATTGAAATACCAAAAATCAGCCTTCCCACCGTAGATCTCTCAAAATTTCGAATACCTGAAATAACAATCCCGAAATTAGATTTCGGGAGTATTCAAATCCCTAAATTCACATTACCCAGTATAAAACTTCCTAAAATTACCTTTCCGAAAATTGACCTCGGAGGAATCTTCAGAGGAAAACGATCGATTACTGACTGCAAAGAATGTGAACAATATAGGACAGACAGCGAAGAGAACATTATTAAAAAAGGTAAGAATTCTACGACTTTTTAACGGTCAAATTTTATGACATTTCCGTGTCTGTTCACTACCAAAGGTCCACTCTCATATGGTAGAAGAAAAAGCAACTGTTTCATATACATATGGCACCCCATCCTTTTTAAGACTGTTTTTATCCTAACTGCAAGTTACATGTATTTATCTTCTTTTAAGATTTTCAAATTACTGAGATAATTTTCGAAGCATACTAGTAAATGAGTTATAGAGTCTCTATAAGCGAACTATGTAATATTAAGTCATTTAAAGTAGAGTTTTGTTTAATGCTAAAAAATATTTATCTGGATATACAATGTATGCACACATTTATTTTGCATTGTTTTATTACATGTTTAATATTTCAGTATTTTTTTCTGAAACAGTATGTGGTGCCAAATATATTAGAGATACAGAATCAAGACAATGGACGCTCGATAAGTTAAGACAGCTATATTCTGGTCTGGAAAAGAATTTCTTATATAATGTAAGTGAAAAAAAATGATTCAAAGTTGTGAAGCTGTGACTTATGGATAGTTTTAAGTACATGTGCATAAAATTGTATGTTACGTTTGGCCATTCATTGAAATTTATGTAAAAGCATATTTTACTAGATTACATTGAACGAAACAAGTTAAAATTATATTAGTCAAGTGTAATTGCAATCAGTTGATATATGAAGTTTTAACATTATTCTTTTAGGTTACTTACGATGAACATTCCTTGGATCCTAACACTTTGGCTGGGAACCTGATCAGTATTGAATACAAGTTACCAAATATAACAGCCATATACACTTACAATGCCACGAGGGAAATGCTGTATTTGAACAATATGCCACGGTCAGCAGAAATTCTGGCATCAAAATTGTATCAGGACTTCGTAAACTAAACAGTTTTTATATATTGAATATTTTATCAATGGCCAGAACATCAGAAAAATACAAGAGAGAAAACTTTTCAACTTTCTTTTGAAATTTTAAAATAACTTGTTTTAAAGAAATAATTGAAAGTAAGAGTCCAAACTGGACCTATTCTTCTACAGAACAACTAAAAAAAAAATTAACCCAGTAGCATTGAACGGACTTTAATTAACATTTAGTCACAACTAATGTTAAAGTACTGACTATGGCGAGAATTTGATAGTCATAGGACCAGTGATTTTGACATTGCCTAATAAACCATGGATTTTGGTCTGTCTATATCTTGTAATCACAAGGATCTTTAGTCTCAAATATTTGCTTCTCCAGTTTCTGTCCTTCAAAGTTGTAGATAGACTAATTCTTACTTTTTTACTCTTTAGTCTTGTCAATAATGACTGTCACTTAATTAATACACATGAATATCTGGATACAAGAGACATGTACCTTTGTATCAGGAATGTGCCTCGAACAGTTACTACTCGGTTACAAAGATTTCCAGACGAGAATTTCACTATTATTTCTTTCAAAGTAGTGATGGATGTTGTAATCGTTAAAAACTCCTTTGAATAATTTAAACACATAGATGTTTAACCCCTTCCATGGCAAAGCAATTAAGCATTTCTAGAAAAATTTATATTACGGACAGATGATACAAACAATTTTTTTCTTTGAAAAAGATTAGATATTATGTCACAAGTTTAGAAAAGTGAATGGTTCTTAGATTTTGTTCTCCTAAGAACTGGAATATGAAAAACACTTGGAAAATATTAGTAATATTTCAATGAAAAAACAAATATAGACAAATCACATTCAGTAAAGGTTTACAGGTGAAAACAAATTTCAAAATATGTTCTCGTGGTGCTAAAAGTGTAATATAAACTGAAGAAAAATATACCAAGCCAGGTGAATTTTATTAAGAAAAGCTAAATTGTAAAAATCAGCCTATGTGATATTGCTAATTTTTTGTCATTTTGTTTCTCCTCTTAAAATTCACCTGGCTTGGTATATTTTTCTAAAGTTTATACTACACTTTCAGCACCAAGGTAACATATTCTGAAATTTGTTTTCACCTGGTCAATTTCATTTTCCAGTTCTTAGGAGAAAATATTATAAGAATTATCCACTTTTCTAAACATGTGGCATGATATTAAATCTATTTCAAAGAAAAAAATTGTTTGTATCATCTGTCCTTAAGATCTCAATGCATTTTTTTGGGTATTTCTTGTAATTTTTGTATATACCAATGTATATATTTATTCTGAAAGCAAGTAACGCGTTGTTTCTAAAAATGATTATAAAAATTTCATTTCAGTTGCCATGGCAACGAAATACATCATAATCATACTAGAATTTTTATTTATTAAACAATGAGTTTCATTCTAGTTTTTTTTACTTAGTTAAATATATCAAAAAATATTTTTTGTTGTGTTGAAAATTATGAACATGTTTTACATTTTTTTTACAAACCAATTTTAGTTATTTTAGGGGGATTGTGTAGGGTTGGGAGGTAAACACCTAAAAATTTGGCATTTTTACATATAACGTGTTACCCCCGCATTGATTTCGATAATGGCAAAATCGTTCAAAAAGTGCCCAAAGTTTTACTCAAGCTACCAAAAAACTGGTACAACATAAAAATATTTTCTGTATATTATTTTATCGTATTTATTTTCTCTTTCCAACGCTGCAAGATTTATTCTGATATTTCCAGTATTAACAAAGTTATGAATGTTTTTTTTCACACTATACTTGTTCTTCAAGTCAGAAGCGTAGAAATGCGTATATGCCATGTAAGGGGTTAAAAACTAGATGCACAACATCAAAAAATATGCTATATTATGATTTTGAGGAAATTTTACAAATGGATAGAGAGATCATAAATACTGTCATAGTGATTCCACTATACCACCAAGACTTCGTTTGCAGTGATATAATAACACGGATAATAGGAGAATAATCATGAAATACAAATAAAGAAAATATTTTCTTAGTACAAATTAATTTCTTTACAAACAATTCTAGTTTTCAACAAATGTTATACGTAGACAAGAAAGATAATCTAACAAACATTTTTTTAAAATACTCAATGTATAACATTTGACTGTGTATTCTATATAGCGCTTTTGTAGGAGATAACTTCCGCTAATTCAAGTTAAACGTTAAGTGCGTTATGTATAAAAACCCTCCCCTTTCAAACATGTGACAAAGTTTAATTGGTATTATATAATGAACATGGATGAAGTGGATTACTACTGTGTAAGACGTTCAAAATGATTAATGAACAATTATAGTCGAACCTTTTCGGTTTCGTCTGTCTAGATTTGAATGGTTTCACAACCCAAGAGGAATTCCTATTTGTTAATGTGTAAAAATAAAACGATCTTTTAAAAAATATGACTCAAGGTCTTATATGAAATTTAACCAATATTTTCATAACCTTCATAATATCATTATTTTAAATCATTTACAAATAAACCAATCTATTCAACAAATTATGATAATATAATAATACCTTCAAATAAATCTAAAGAAATTCTTAAAATTTATGATCGTTCAAATGAAAAACTTATGAATATCTAATTTTTATTTTTTCAAGACATTAATAATTTTTGATCAAGGAGCATCATGCATGCAGCAATTTCTTCACAGAGAATTAAATACCAGTTGAGAAGGAATGTAAATTATATATACAAAATCATTACATAAAAGATGTGGGTACCATCAGAAAAACAGTAACTTTGATACAGGTGGCATGTTAACAGATTGAAAACTGTGAGAAGCGTTTTCTAAGGAAGATGGTAGAACACGGCGAGCAAAATGATTTTTTTTGCGACAACCATGAAAGTAAAAATTATTACAAAAAGATTTTTTGATATTTCAGTATACATAATGTAAGATCTCCACAAAAGTCTCACTAAGATTAAATTAATTGTCTATGAAATAGCATAAAAGCACTAAGGCGCAAAAAGATCACTTTCTCTTTAACAGTTTTTCGATATGTGTGGGTCTTTGCTCCATATTTTTAATGTTTATCATTAAAATATGTAAAATATAAACACTTTTTAGTAAACAAAATTATATAGCAAAGACTCATTATACCCCCCCTCGCCCTCCCGAATATCTAGATCATCTCTCGCTGCGGTGAATTAAGAACTAGTTCTTACAGCAGAAGGGAATTCTATGAATAATTATTACAAGTTTCACATGTTTGACCGCTATATTAGAACAGCTGCTTACAAATCGAGCACAAGTACTCTCAGTTTCACAATCTGATCTAAGTTTTAAAAAAAGATTGAAAATTTATTGGAAGTTGCTAATGATATGCAGATTTTGGTAAACACTGGCTGAAAAATTAGAGATTATTGACGTTTTGACGTCACTTTCTTAATAATCATGAAATATATCACCTATATAAATACATGTCAAGTAATCTTCCTAAAAGACATCTTCATATCAGAGGTGAGCGGCATCATCCGAAGTCATGGTAATTACATGTATTGTATTTTTTTTCTCACTATACTATGCTCAGTTTGATTATGGTAAAAATCAATTTTGAAATGAGTTTAACATTTTTTTAATTATGCACATGTCCATTTTTTGCATTTTTTTTAAGGTCACCTGAATCCTTCAGGTGATACAATGCTTTTTGTTTTTGTTCGTGGTTGTTTCATTAAACATTTTATCTATGGATAAAGCAGAATAAAAAAATCGGGACCAAGGGGGCGGTACTACATAACTTTCAAAATACTTTTAGTAAATGTTAACTTTGAAATTCTTCTTTATTCCTAAACATAAAGCCGTTAAAATGTTGGATACAGTGAAATGTAATAAGCTTGTTTGTTTGCTTGTCTTTTGTTTAAAGCCCCACTCGGGAACTTTTCACTCATATGGAGTGCTGCAAATTTTGTTTTATACTCGGCACTCATCGCTATTGAGCAGTGATCTTTTTCGTGCCATTATCTATTGAGACACGGGGCCTCCGTTTCAACGCAAAGTAAGAGTCTATCTTAACGTCTTGGGTTCGAATCCCATTGTAACGTGGAGACCGGTCCTTCGGATGAAACCATATAAACCGAGGTCCCGTGTCGCAGTAGGTGCTGGCACGAAAAAGATCCCTAATTGCACAATGGCCCTAAGTGCCAAGCATAGGACAAAATTTGTAGCTCTCCACCGGCAAGTGGTGGCGTCTCCATATGAGTGAAAAATTCTGGAGAGGGACGTTAAACAATAGACAAGCAATACAAATAGCGAATTTCATGTCAGCTGGGTCACAGGTTCTGGTCTCATATTGGAGCTCTATTGATATTGATATCTAATATTATCCATTGATATATTGTCAAGCAATGATTCTTTGAAAATCTTCTTTTCTGCTCTTGCTTCTTTAGCAGATAAATTAAGCAAAAATATTATGACGAACAAGGACATTTACAAAATTTTGAAACACATGGCCTCTAGATAAGAGATGATATTGATCATATACATGTAACTAGTAATAACTACTAGAAAATTTTCTTCAGTTACATACATTAAAATGTTAAACCGTGAATTTCAAGTTCAGTGGATTTAGTATTAGGAAGATGAGTGAATTAAATAATAAAATGCTTTCTTTGGTTGTTAGTTTACGGGAACTAACGTCGCAACTGTTGCTGCAACACTAAATCCCGTACTAGCAAACAAAGAAAGCATTTTTATTGCTTATATTAACATCTGTATTAAAAATCATTCAAAGTGGTTTGAAAATGAATATGTAATTGTATGTAGCCGTTGTTCAAGAAAACTACACACGTGCCTTGCTCAGTGTTGTTCATGCATTGTTCATGCACTGATAAATGGCAATGTTCTTCATAAGAAATAAAGGAAAAAATATTGTGAATGTAAATATTCTATTGTGAAAAGCAAACTTCTTTTGAAAATGTCTGCACCTTGGCATCTAGGAGACAATCAGACTTTGTACACTTCTGTAATTAGAAAGAACTTTTTTACCAGATTTTCGAAATTCACGACCAGTCAGTCCAGCGTTCTGGTGCATGAAGGGGCTCTGTTGATTTATATTCTACCGAGAAAGGATCTTCCCATTTTCTATTCACCTTTGATTATTGATCATTGTAAATATCGACCTTCATAAAGTTTCATTTTCGACTTCCCGGATTAACAAATTATCATTGCACAACCAGTCGAACTACATGTTTATATTTAATTTTATTTAAACCAGATTAAGTTCCATTATATCAGCGTTCTTTTCCTGATTGGCCTCCTGACAACTGGCCGAACGGAGTCAAAGACACTGGGCCGTTTTGCTAGAGACCTTACTTTAGATACAGATACGGTTCCTGAAGAAGAAATTACCTTTGAAAATATCGCACGTGTTCTGGTGGAATTCTTCTCCAAAATAGGAAAGAGATCAGCAGAAAACGTAGGTTTGATATTTTTAAGAAATGTTTTACAGTAACTTTTTAATTTCCTATTTAAAAAAGAAGGTATGGTTTCAATACAAATTTTGCCCTGTGATTTTCTAAAATATGAAACTGGTGTAAAAGTTGAAAACTAATTCTTTTTAAATTCAATGCAGAAAAATCATACAAGTCATTTTTCTCACATGTGTTTTTAAATTCTAATTATGACGTCATAAACATGTGCATTTTCCCGTATTTTCTTAAAAAGTTGCAGAAGACACCAATTTTCAATGGAATTTTCTTTCAGTTAACATTGTCCACAGGCATCGCCCACAAAGATCGTGAGATGTGTAAACCTTTACTGAATGTGATTTGTCTATATTTGTTTTTTCATTGAAATATTACTAATATTTTCCAAGTGTTTTTCATATTCCAGTTCTTAGGAGAACAAAATCTAAGAACCATTCACTTTTCTAAACTTGTGACATAATATCTAATCTTTTTCAAAGAAAAAAATTGTTTGTATCATCTGTCCGTAATATAAATTTTTCTAGAAATGCTTAATTGCTTTGCCATGGAAGGGGTTAAACATCTATGTGTTTAAATTATTCAAAGGAGTTTTTAACGATTACAACATCCATCACTACTTTGAAAGAAATAATAGTGAAATTCTCGTCTGGAAATCTTTGTAACCGAGTAGTAACTGTTCGAGGCACATTCCTGATACAAAGGTACATGTCTCTTGTATCCAGATATTCATGTGTATTAATTAAGTGCCAGTCATTATTGACAAGACTAAAGAGTATAAAAGTATGAATTAGTCTATCTACAACTTTGAAGGACAGAAACTGGAGAAGCAAATATTTGAGACTAAAGATCCTTGTGATTCCAAGATATAGCCGGACCAAAATCCATGGTTTATTTGGCAATGTCAAAATCACTGGTCCTATGACTATCAAATTCTCGCCATAGTCAGTACTTTAACATTAGTTGTGACTAAATGTTAATTTAAGTCCGTTCAGTGCTACTGGGTTAATTTTTTTTTTAGTTGTTCTGTAGAAGAATAGGTCCTGTTTGGACTCTTACTTTCAATTATTTCTTTAAAACAAGTTATTTTAAAATTTCAAAAGAAAGTTGAAAAGTTTTCTCTCTTGTATTTTCTGATGTTCTGGCCATTGATAAAATATTCAATATATAAAAACTGTTTAGTTTACGAAGTCCTGATACAATTTTGATGCCAGAATTTCTGCTGACCGTGGCATATTGTTCAAATACAGCATTTCCCTCGTGGCATTGTAAGTGTATATGGCTGTTATATTTGGTAACTTGTATTCAATACTGATCAGGTTCCCAGCCAAAGTGTTAGGATCCAAGGAATGTTCATCGTAAGTAACCTAAAAGAATAATGTTAAAACTTCATATATCAACTGATTGCAATTACACTTGACTAATATAATTTTAACTTGTTTCGTTCAATGTAATCTAGTAAAATATGCTTTTACATAAATTTCAATGAATGGCCAAACGTAACATACAATTTTATGCGCCTAAGTGCCAAGCATAGGACAAAATTTGTAGCTCTCCACCGGCAAGTGGTGGCGTCTCCATATGAGTGAAAAATTCTGGAGAGGGACGTTAAACAATAGACAAGCAATACAAATAGCGAATTTCATGTCAGCTGGGTCACAGGTTCTGGTCTCATATTGGAGCTCTATTGATATTGATATCTAATATTATCCATTGATATATTGTCAAGCAATGATTCTTTGAAAATCTTCTTTTCTGCTCTTGCTTCTTTAGCAGATAAATTAAGCAAAAATATTATGACGAACAAGGACATTTACAAAATTTTGAAACACATGGCCTCTAGATAAGAGATGATATTGATCATATACATGTAACTAGTAATAACTACTAGAAAATTTTCTTCAGTTACATACATTAAAATGTTAAACCGTGAATTTCAAGTTCAGTGGATTTAGTATTAGGAAGATGAGTGAATTAAATAATAAAATGCTTTCTTTGGTTGTTAGTTTACGGGAACTAACGTCGCAACTGTTGCTGCAACACTAAATCCCGTACTAGCAAACAAAGAAAGCATTTTTATTGCTTATATTAACATCTGTATTAAAAATCATTCAAAGTGGTTTGAAAATGAATATGTAATTGTATGTAGCCGTTGTTCAAGAAAACTACACACGTGCCTTGCTCAGTGTTGTTCATGCATTGTTCATGCACTGATAAATGGCAATGTTCTTCATAAGAAATAAAGGAAAAAATATTGTGAATGTAAATATTCTATTGTGAAAAGCAAACTTCTTTTGAAAATGTCTGCACCTTGGCATCTAGGAGACAATCAGACTTTGTACACTTCTGTAATTAGAAAGAACTTTTTTACCAGATTTTCGAAATTCACGACCAGTCAGTCCAGCGTTCTGGTGCATGAAGGGGCTCTGTTGATTTATATTCTACCGAGAAAGGATCTTCCCATTTTCTATTCACCTTTGATTATTGATCATTGTAAATATCGACCTTCATAAAGTTTCATTTTCGACTTCCCGGATTAACAAATTATCATTGCACAACCAGTCGAACTACATGTTTATATTTAATTTTATTTAAACCAGATTAAGTTCCATTATATCAGCGTTCTTTTCCTGATTGGCCTCCTGACAACTGGCCGAACGGAGTCAAAGACACTGGGCCGTTTTGCTAGAGACCTTACTTTAGATACAGATACGGTTCCTGAAGAAGAAATTACCTTTGAAAATATCGCACGTGTTCTGGTGGAATTCTTCTCCAAAATAGGAAAGAGATCAGCAGAAAACGTAGGTTTGATATTTTTAAGAAATGTTTTACAGTAACTTTTTAATTTCCTATTTAAAAAAGAAGGTATGGTTTCAATACAAATTTTGCCCTGTGATGACACCTCCTACATTTTTAGTCCGATTTCAATATACCTTGGCACACAAGTAGACAACACTAAGATACAAAATACTGTAAATACATCGGTTTTTGTTTTCGATGAACGGTGTTGCCGTGGTTACTAAAAATAGAAATCTCTATGAAATTCTTTCTAAATGCTACACCTTCTTCAGTTTTGGCCTGATTTCAATATAACTTGGCACACAAGTAGACTAACTAAGATACATTATTCTGTGCATCGGTTTTTGCTTTAAAGAGTGGCAAGGATCATTTTTCTATTTATTGCTGTTTTCAAAGTTTCAAGTCTCAACTGCTACTTTTCTCTTCCTTTGTTTTATAAAAGTATAAACCAGAAGAGCTACAGTTTCGACATAGACTTCTGGTTTATGTTTTTCTTCTTAGCTTAATTTGTAAACATTAAATAATGATTATCACTTTTTGAAGCAGAAACAAGCAAGACTGCAAATCAGTTGTGAAGGACGAGAGGAACTATGTGGAATATCAAGGAATGTAAAAGTTAAAAAATATATAATTCTTAAAAATAATTAGGATTAAAGAATGTTTGTATATATATCCAAAAGCAGAAGGCATAGACAAAATGTTTTTGTTTTGCTTTTAGAATCCTTGAGAGACACTAAACAATCATTATTCATTACTCAATACAAGAACTGCTTAAAAATTTTTTTATCGTATTACATTCTAATTTTTTTTCTTCATTTTGTTTTGTACTCTTCATTATAAATCAAATAAAAATATTCCATTTTCCACATTTTCTTTATTTTCTGTTAGAAACGATAAATGTTATTGTTTCTGACAACTTTTTATAAATATGTTTCGCACAAAAAAAGGTATGCTAAGGTAATGGGCCTTCAAAGTGACATAAAATCAAAAAGACATAACTCAAGGCACTACATTTTATAAAGTAAAAAAAAACAACTAATGTTTACCCAACTTATTTTGAAAATTACAGAGAATTGATATTCATACGCAAAAGCACATTTTGATTTTATGTCACTTTGAAGGCCTATTACCTTAGCATACCTTTTTTTTGTGTCTTAAACTTAACCAAAGCTTGGAATCTAACTCTTCCCGCAAAGTAGGCAAATTGAACGCTTTGTACAGCTTATCCGGTATTTATAATAATCAAGATAGTCTTTTAACCAAATTGCCTATATATGTATATTGACCCCTATTTTGACATATTGCATATTTTTTATTTTAATTAAGACTTTGTCGTATATTCAAGTCAAAATACCAGCAAAAATAATTAGTGGGGTACCCTAATTTCATTTTGTCCACTCCTCAACAATTTTATCTCTTCTATAAAACGCATCCTTGGAAGTAAATTTCCGGTATATGGCCGTTGAAATTTAAGTTTAATAATACTACTATCATATAGTGCACAATTCACACTTTATACTGAGTGCACTGCTTGTAGATAGTCTAGCATTATCAAAGAGAAATATTATCACCCTGAATTAAAATGGACTTTAACTTTGATCGATGCCTATCGTAAAAATGGTAAGACAATATTAAATTTAAGGAGCTAAATAAATTGCCAATGAAGTCTTTTGACTGTAATTAAATCCAGCCTTTCTTTGAGGAATATTATATTTCTCAATACAAATATATGTACGAGTTCTTATAAAAAAAATCCAAATAGCCACAAGTTTGACCAGTTTATATTCCAGGAAAGATTATTCATTAAAGATTTATATGTCAATCGAGTCCCTCAATTCTTGCCAAAATCAAATACACCAACATACAAAATATATTGCACTTCAGAACTACCTACACGCAAAGATGTAAATTCTTTTTCATCTCAACTCAGATTAGGAAACACAAGTATCATTTTCTAGATATTAAAACTTAAAGTTACAAAAACTCAGCCTTGTAAGCAAACAGGAAAGAATATCTAAGATTTTTAGCATTTTATTAAAATATTACATGAAAGATCTCATGAAAAGTGAAGAGAATAAAATAAAAATACAATATAAACACCAATATACAAGTGTTGTAAATTTGGTAAAGTAATATAAGTTTATTTTCATTATTTTTGAATATATCGCACAGGCAAAGATTTTTGTTTATATATGTATTGAAATACTGCGATGGAAAATGAAACAAATGCATACATGTACTATAGTAAAAGTAATGAGAGAGGATAATTTTAAAAGTTTCATAATCCTCCAACTTTTTTCAAACTGTGTCTTCTATACTAGTATATTCATCTTCCTTTAGGACTGGTTTGTCGTTTTTCTGGTCATTTGCTAGATTAAAAAAATCAAAGCAATGAATATAGTAATTATTTGTCGATTTCAATAAGCGAAATTAAGTTTACTATAAAGCGTGACCTCTTTCGTTATCATTGATTTTATTACAATATTTCCATTTTCTGAATGAAGTTTGGGGAATTGAAATAATTATGACAATAACGAACACTAACTTAGTTCAAAATTCAACAGGGAGAAAAATAAAGGGTAGAACAAACTCGGATCTAAAAATACCAAGGGTCGGATCAGGTGCCACTGAGAAGAAAGTATTCCCTGTCGACCGGCCACGGCCACTGTGTGCTCAATGTCATGATAGAGAAAATGGAAAAGTCTGAGGATTATTCATGGTGAAAGAATTGGCCTCTTCATTTGTATGATAACCTCGGTCAACATTGGTGTTCACGATTGCATTTGCTAACAAAGGCGTTGCATCGACCACTTACTGTGGTTAACTATAGTTAACTACATAAATACGTTGATACTTGAAATTACTTTGGAACTTTACTCTAGAACTTTTTGAAGATAAAGAACCTTTTAATATACATTGTATTTCTTAAATTAGATACCAATGATATAAGTTTTTGAAAAAAAAATATGTAAATCTACAAGAAATATTTCTTATCAATATAAGAAAATTACTTGTAGGAAAAAAATAAAATATATCGACAGGCAACTAGAGGAACTGAATATAAAATGCATGTAAATTGTATAAATATGTTGAAAAGATATCAAATTAGAAACTTAGAAAAAGACAAACACACCTGTCAGATCTACAGTACATACATCTTCATACAAGTCCATGTATTCCTCTTTTGCCACGGTATCATCTGTAAGGGTAAAAATTATGTGAATTTTTTTTAATTCATTGAAATAATAAAATCGAATTTGATTTGAATTGTGCATGTTGTTTTTCTTTGATGATTACATGTATTTTTAATCACAGTCATAAACTTTTAAATATTGTATTATTTTGTCATTTTTATAATATATAACTCATTTTTCTGGATACATCTAAAACAACAGGAATTAATTTCAATAAGGACAATTTATTTTTTTATATACACACCGTTGTTTTGATCGAGCTGTTCAAATAGTTCCTCCAGCTCCTCTAACCCTGTGCTTTGTATCAGGGTGGCTAATTCCTCCTTGATAACATTGTTGTCGTTATTCAAGTCGAGCGTGTTGAATCTACAGATATCTACATCAGGCATTGCCTGCATAAATGAAAGTTTAAGCATGGGTTATCGTTACTGAATTTTATCTCTGAATAAAAAATATTTTTAAAATTCACAGGTAACTATTTTGTTCTAAAAGTTAAATTCATTGTCAACTGATATGAAGCATGGATGTTTAATTTGTTTATGACTGAAATATCGACAATATTTTCTTACTTTTAGGCATATATGTTTACCTAATCCCTGAACTCTTACGAGTATAAACCTCCTCAAAAATATTAATTATTAGGGATATTAGTGAGGTTTAATTTAACAGATATTCAAACATACATTTTCAGTGGATCTTTTTCTGTCCTTTCTAAACATGTCCCGGAATACTTGTGCCAAATCAGCCATAGTAATCAAAGTGTCTGCAACCCTTGCTGCCCTACCCAAACCGCTAGATCTGGATCTTGATCTTGAAGAGCGTCTTCGTGACCAGGATTCTGTTTGACCAATTGTCAGAAGACAAACCAAGAGAAGAACATTCAGGTAGCGGGAGTTGAGCGTTTATTTGAATCTTTTTCTTTTGTAGAATGATATGGATTTCAGAAGTTAACTAAAGACTGTGCTTTGTATACTGTATACACTTCATTAAAGTCTGTTGCACTCGCGCATGCGAGCTCATCCTATATAAAGTGTTTTTGAGTTTTATTTATAAAATTAATATTTTATGTTCGTTTGAACTGGTGAATTAGAACATAAAGTGTGAAAATTTTTAGTACGAAAAACACATATTGATAAGACGTATCAGTAATAAAATGTTTCTATTTTGTCGATGATATATGAAAGAAATAAAGTTTTGAGACAATATGAGTACGGTTAAGGATGCTGAATGCCAGAATATATCATTTTCACAATTTCATATATATATTTGAGTCTATTTTAAAACAGACAGTTGGACACCATTTATAAGAAATATGATCGATAGACTAAAATAATAAGATCACCGTCATGCAGACTGAGTTTCTCTCTTTCTTTTTTTCTGAATTCCTTAAAAAATAAATTTGTCGTTTGTAAAAACCTTATTTTTAAGGAAATAACGAAATAAGCCGAAGTTTGTAACTTATATAACTTTCCAAATAAAATACACATGTACAGTCCATCTATAGTAGCAATGGTGTCCACGCTTAAGTTTTTGAAAGCCTGGTTAGAAATGTAAGAGAGTTTTTTTTTCAATCTCTTTTTATACTACAGTATATACACTTATTAAAACGACCCATTTATGAATTAATCAATTTATAACCAAAATTTATTCATTGCACTAAAAATAATTTCCGGAAAGATTCAAGTTCTATCTTGTTAGCAATACAATAATACATTTGGAATTGAGCAGTACCATATTTGGTATTCCACGAAAAAAGAATTAACATTTTATATAAATTGTGATTCTAGTATACAGATCAGCAGCTTTCATATCAATAAACTTTAAGTAAAATGGATTCTAACTAACATTAAATGAGAATAGAGGGAAGAAATAACATTGTTTGATGAAACTGTTTTCTAATTAGGCTAACCAATAAAAAATATTATTTAACACAACCTTAATTTATATTATATGATTTTTCATTGATTATAATTTTGATTCAACTACAGGACTTTTAACAAGCGGCAATTTCTAGTTTAAGCAATACAAAAGCAAACTGCTTTAATATTATATGATGATGAATCTGTTTATGAGACATTGGTATACAACTTCATGTTTCAAAATATACCTTAGTGTATTCAGGGAGTTATCAAATGATATGTGAAAGCAATTTGTATTCTCATCTTATTCATAATGTCTCAATTTTTTAAACATTATTTCAATAATTAGAATGATAAGAGAAATTTTGATAAAGACAAATCCTATTCAACGATGAACTCCTTTCTTACTTGAATTTTCAAGCAAAGAAAATATTATAATTATACACTAATTGTATGAGAGGATTTTTGACTAATAAGTTTCAAAAATGTGATCACATTAAAAGAGTACCTTTCATAGAATCATTTTTCAAGTAGTTTCACTTTAAGGAACATACTTTAAAGTAGCAACGAAAGTTAACTACGCAAAAATTTTACTAAAAAATCGTGATAAGAAAAGAGTTGTTTAAAAGGGATAAGTAGATGTTAAGTAGATCCTAATTCTTTTTTTTAGAGATACCCAAGTTGTGATGTCATTGTAATATATCAAGGAAGTTTACCATCAATATAAATACCTTCTGCGAAATAAAATAATTATATCTTTATCGTCGTGGTGAGACGCATCATCTGAAACCATGGTAATTACTTTTATAGCATGCTCGATTTAATATGTAAGGAGAGTGAGGAAAACGAAAATCACTTGGTTTATAAAGTATTTTATATGACAAAATTGTGAATATTCATTTTGTTAATGTTCTTAGATGATTTTTGCTTTTTGTACATTTAAATCAAACTTAATAGAAGCTTATTCAAATATTAAGATAAAAATGTCCTCGGAATGTAATTTCCTGATCTACCTTATACGTGACTGAATCATGCGTAGCACGGATTCAACCTATTCACCCGTAAACAATGAACAACCAATCGGTCTCCTTTACCGATGGACTAAATCTGCATACAAAACAAACACACGTGTTTTACCATAACTTTTATAAATATATATTATAGAAGCGGACAAACAACCTTTAAATTTTTATGAAAAACTATGAAATTTCTATTACTATTATAATATAGTATGTACGGGAGTTCTATGTTACATGATTCTAACATGTTTCAAATTTTGACCTCGTCCAAAGAGCATCTTTCTAAGAAATTTTTCTGCAGTAGTTTCACTTTCATAAAACTTATTTTATAAAGCACCAATGAGATTTATCATGCAAAATACAAGTAAATCAGTTAGTTTGATAAGAAACCACTTTTTAAGTAGAAAACAAGTATATGCAAGATGTTTGACGTCACTGTTCTTTTCACAAGGAAGTTGTCGTCAGTATAAATAAGTCCCCGAAACATTCATTTTTTATCTTAGAGGTGAGAGACAGCATCTGAAGTCATGGTAATTGCTTTAATTAAAGTTAAAGTTTAACTCACCTCAATTAAATGTGTTAGAGAATATAAGTCAACGTCAAAATACTTATTTTCTGTACTATATATTTTTAAAAAAAAATTTTTTAATAATTCTTGTGATAATTTTTCGGAAAAATATCATTGTTTTTACAATATTTGAATCATACATAGTGCAATGGTTTTCGTTTTGCATTTTTTCCAGATTCGCGTTCCAGATCCCACTTGTCTACTTTTCTAACAACAACTTTCTATAACATAATTCTTTTTTCTGTGGATCTTTAAAACTTTTTTTTTCACAATTAGCTAATCTTCCGTTCCCTCGCTGTTCTTTGCCTGATTGGTCTTCTGACAATTGACCAAGCGGAATCGTGGGGCCGGAGGCGTTCTTCTAGATCAAGGTCTAGGTCCCGATCCAGTGGTTTGGGTAAAGCAATAAAGGTTGCAGGCACTGTGATTACAGTAGCTTCCATGGCAAGAAGATTCCGGGACCTGTTTCGGAGAGACAGAAAGCGATCAGTAGAAAACGTATGTTTAAAAATCTTATTCCTGTATACTTTTTATGTAAACGTATTAATATTCCTTTATTTTTAAAGCTATATATGGCACATGTGAGCTAAAAAATAAAAATACGAGATTAAGCATATACTAACATGATATTTGTTATTTACGTTCGAATTCAAAATTCCACCTATTTTGAACTGAAATATCCCCACGTTTCTATTAGTTAAATTGACTTTAAACTGTGTCTGATGTTTATTTCTGAGTCTGAAATAAATCAGTTATTGTTTTAAATCTGTTATATCTATATGAAACGCGACTGATTTAAATTGTGTAATTAATATAAAGTAGCAAAAGATAAAAAAAAAAAAAAAAAAAAACCATCTATCACTTTAAACATCAAAATTTCAAAAAATAGATCTTCTTCTTAAGGTTTTCATACCTGATGCCACTTTTTAAGGCTGTGCTATTTTAATCTAAAATGAAAGGAAAAGTACTCTGAGGTTACATAAAGTCATATATTAAACGCAGTATGAAATGAACGTTATTCAGAAAAAAATAATAAGCAAAGTCTCGAAACATTTGTGTCTCTAATAAAAGTCTTCTCCAATTTTTTTTATATATAATCTATTTTTTCAATTATTTAATTTTTATCTTTTCAATATGCAAGAGGTAAATATATATTTATTCTATCTTTTGTGCAGGAAATACCTGATATAGATATCTGTAGATTCAACACTCTTGATCTGAACTTCGACAACAATGTTAGCAAGGATGAATTTGCAACCTTGATTCAAAGCACAGGACTTGTGGAGTTAGGAGAACTATTTGATCAACTAGACCAGAACAATGGTGTGTAAATAAGTCACAAAACTTCCTAAAATTAATGATACTGCTTACAAATAATGTACTCGAGCTCAGAGAAAATGGGGCATCATAATTACTTGTAAACATATATGACGAATGACTCGTTGTGAAATCTGCCGGGTAGAATACATGTAGTATTGTATTACTTTTTGAAACCTTTAAACTAGAGAGAGATGATAATAGTAAAAGTTTTATGAAGGCTTCGAAGTACAAATATTAAATCACACCGATCTCTAATGTATTACTCCTATCGCAAAATTAAAGATTTATTATTTTACTGAATAAGACATTTTTACGACATAATGATTTTAACCTTACAGATGATATCGTGACAAAGGAGGAGTACATGGACTTCTATGAAGATGTATGTGATGGAGACCCGAAAGGTGAGTTCATCTTCTGTCTTTGTGCCCAGTTCACATCGTTTTCATCTTTATGCTTCTAATCAGGTTTCCACCTACCATATACAGTAAAGGAAGTTTTGAAATCAAATCATTTTAATAGTATTGTCTTGAAACATATTTTTTGTTCCAAGGGAAACTTTCATTAAAACTATCATTACTAAAATATTGAAGCATAAATTGTTAATATTCAAAATTAAACTTTGTTTTGTAAATTGACACATGATAGCTTTTCATTGATTTTATATGTCTTTTTAACAAGCAGATAACCAACAAAACGGCGAATTAGATCTGAAGAAGGAGGAGTTTACAGACGACACGGATTGAAAATAATCAGAGGATTTAAAAAAAATATATATATTACTGCTTTAAGAAAACATTCTTGAAAGAAGATAAGACCATAGAATGTATTCCTTTTCCAAATCAATATTCACACACATAAATATAGAAATATTTTCCTTGCCTAATGATACTCAGAGGACACTGAAAATCACCGTCGTTTACTTTGCCACTTTGACAGTATGTTATATCATGATATTTTTATTATATTCTCTTCTTTATAATCATCTCTGTGAAAGCTTTCATATAATTTTTTAATAAAACTCTAAAGATATACTTTATTTTACTTGTCTCTTACAACACATGGTAAGCAATATTTCTCTCTTACTACTTTTTACATAAAGATTTCTTTTAATAGTTTTTGTTGACATATTGTTTAATGAAAACGGTGAAGTAATCAACCAAAACAAAAATACGAATCTTTAAATCTGTAAACAGGCTTTAAAGCGAGAAGTTAATTAACAAGTGGGATCAGAAGAATATGAATATATATGCATCCCATTTTGGCCGGTCTTACCGACCATGATCCATATGTATGGAAACAATTAGACGGATAATATACGTCGTTATAATTATTCTATACGACACATTATTTGAAATTGGTTTTTGCTAGTCACATGACAGAGTAACAAAACATTCTTTAATTGTTCAATGAACGGAAATGCCATGAAGTTTGCCTAACATTTATCATTCGTTGAATGAAAACTCCCAAGAGCAACAGTGATGAAATAAACGATCATATTTCGAAAAGGGTGCTTTTGTAAATTTGGCGTCTTTTACTAAAAAAATGGGACGGGCAATATCTTTGAAAATCATATTAAATGATGAAAATAATCTCCCTGAATAAATTGATATATAGCATGTGTGCATATTAAAAAATATATGAGTTGGAGGGAGACGCAAACCTTACCTTAAAGACTTTTGATAATGATAGTGACTTTAAAGCAGTGCTGAATTTGAAACTATGTGTTCATTTTTGAAGACTTTGCTTGCTTCGGTTAAATATTAAACAATTCGTTGCATAGATTTTGTGAAAATATATTTCAGTTCCCTTAGTCCTCCGGAAATATCACTTTCCTTGGTTGGATAAATCTTCCTATTTCCCTTATGCAATAAATGCAATCTATTACACTTCATGAAATCAATGTATTTTAAAATATATGGTTGTATAAATAATCACAAGCTTAACATAATGCGATTGCTCGCGAAGGTCGGGTGACAGTTCTCTTTGCTCTGCAACGAAAAATAATTGTGTTGTTTCAATAAGGCAACTAAAGGCGTATTTAGTGAGATAGTTTCCTTCTATCGTCGATTGATTGTGTCGATTCAAATAATAGATGTCTTATGTAATTTAAAAAAATAGGTAGAGGATGGGGTTGAAAGTTACTGGTTTATGAATCACACAGAATTTGCATGTAAGAACATCTTGTATAATATAAAATTATCGCATGAATGTTAGGGATTTTGAATTTTTTTTTCGCTCATGAACAATCTTTTTCCTTTCATGTACTATGATTTTTTATGGGCAAAAAATCTTCATATTTCCTTTACTATCATGCAATGCATGTTTAACATTTTATAAAAAAAAATTTTGAGCAAAAACAAATCCCTAATGATTTGTATGAACCATGTTAGTTAAAATACAAGCCAATGGTAGATTATATCTGCCAACTAGATCATCGTAATGGTGATATGATTTACAAAATCAATAATGGATATGCTGACTTGAATTTGATTTATTTAAATAAAGCGTGCGTTTTCCTTATATGAGTCGAAGAGATCAAAAAGTTATGCTGAAGTTAGTGCTGCTTCTGGTAGAGTATATCTCTTCAAGCCTTTAAAAAATTAAGTTCTTAAGAAAAGAAGTGTTCTGATTTCAAGGAAATGTTTTATTGTTTTATACATATATGTATTTTTTTCATATCATCTCCCAAGTACAGGGAGTAGAGAGGCTAACTGATAATCAACGGTTATTTGAAGACAAAAAGTTGCAAAAAAGTGTATTTTTCAAAGATCGATATATTACGGAAATAAAAAGCCCAGGCGAAAAAAAAATCAAAGTACAAAGAATTAACAGAGCTGTGCAAAAAAATACAATGAAACGAATATGATAACATATTTTTGAATAATTAAAATCAATACCAACAGTCTCCTTTGGTAAGTTTTAAAATACCTATCTTAAGATTTTTGTGGCAATGTGGAATTCAGTTTTGACTGTATGTAGCTATTCCCTATAGAAAAACAGGATTTATTTTCAATCCTTTATATACGATATAATTATAATTAAAGAAATAATAAAAAATATCTTATTCGAAATTGATTTTATTAGGTACATGTAATGTAATATTACAGGGATTCGACCATTTATATAAATAACCTGAAACTTGAACCATTATTAGGCAAAGCCAAATCCTGTGCCAGGACCATAAACGTGTTTCTCAATAATTTCTCCGGCTAAAAATTTGGCAGTTTCGTTCAAGTTGTGGAAATGAAGAGAAATTGGTGTTGACTCCTTGGTATAGATGGTCTGCTCTATTCTATATTTGTAGCTGTTGATGTCAGCTACAACGCTGAAATATGGTGTAAGTTGATACAGTACATTTTTTTCATCAAAATCCACCTAAAATGAAAAATATAAATATAATTGTGTAAATGTGTCAATAGCAAAAATATTATATTCCACGCCCACGTTTGCATGTTTTTTTTTATAGAAACAATTTATTAAAAGTTAAAAATACGTTTTTCTTTCAAGTTCAAGATAGATATATGCATTTATCAATCTATTGGAAATTTGAAGAAAATCGGTTGTTATTTTTTAAATAGCTATTCCTTACCTCTTGAATGACTGGGTCGTAATTATATAAATTTAATGTTGTATTTAATATAAGTCGATACCGGTCAGCCAGTTCCATGATACTGTCGATGCTTAATAAAACTGTTGGTCCACAAACTAGCATAAATAAATACAAGCATTCAATTTTCAATTTTTTTCATTAAAATAGCATTAATATATCTTTATTGGATTAAGATCTGGTGAAAATGTATATATAATTTATAACTTTTGTTTTTTTTTATATAATGTAAATGAAATTTATTTCTTTATGGCCTTTTTAAGATGATGATCAAACAATTTCTAAGTTAAGATTTGAGGTATAAACGCAGTTTTTTCGACACACGTAAGTCGCATGCGTGGCGCAGTGGTTACAATGTCTGCTGCTCTAGAGTCGCGAAGCAAGGAGTTAATCCTTATGTACGTCGCGGATTCTAATCCCACTGTGGGACATGGAGACCTGTACTTTGGATAAGACCGTATAAACCATGTCGAAGTAGGTGCTGGCGAGAAAAAGATCCCCTGGCTCAAAGGCACTGAGTGTCGAGCATATGACAAAATATGCAGCTCTCAGCCATCAATGGGTGGCGTCTCTATATGAGTGAAAAATTCGAAAGGGAAGTTAAAAAAACATATAATCAATCGACACAATGTTCCTAAGTTATTAAAAATCTTTTCCGTATAAATTAATTATATATTTTTATATCCCAATATCCCTCTATTTAAACAATTAAGCTACAGAAATATCTTTTGCTCTGATCCTGACCTTGTCAGGATTAACGAACATATAACTAATTATCATACGTAGTTTTTATTCCAAACATATTATAGAATGTTTAACTGCATGTCTCATTTTAAAAAAAGAATTCACTTGTTTAGAGACGTCATCGGATACTGGTTAAGAAAAAAAAAATAATAATAATTCAATAATGAAATATTAAAATTTTACAAAAATATGCCTGTAAAACATCTTCAAGGGGATGCATCTGATGCGTCAATTCACAGATAATTAAACAGAAACACAGCCAAACAAAAAAGCAATATTTTCTATTTACCTATATCAATGTATTGGTTGATGTCTACACCATCCAGGCTATTACACTGCGGACAAGATCTGATTATAGTAATGGTAGATTGTCTTTTTCGTCTTCCTGCAACACCTGCCAAGCAATATGTAGAATACAAATAGAAAGCAAGTCCATAAGTACGTTAAATCCATATAAATGGAGCAGAAAAAAATTAGGGAAAAAAAATGCAGTGGGAGTAGTTGCCATACAGGAATGGTTATGGTAATGAAGAAAAAGGTGAAATTCTCTCTCTCTCTCTCTCTCTCTCTTTCTTTCTCTCTCTCTCTCTGTCTCTCTCTCTCTCTCTCTCTCTCTCTCTCTCTCTCTCTCTCTCTCTCTCTCTCTCCTTACCTGCATTTCGAAAGTTGGTAGTCACATTTAATAGTTTTAAATCAATTTCTTTACTGATGCGTTTTGATTCTTCGAGCGGTGTTCCTAGTTCTTTAAAATAGGAATATCATTAATAAAACGCGAAATAGAAATTTCAGGATATTAAAATGACCGAAAAGAAACTATTATTTAATGCATGCATATCGGATTAATGAGAGTAATACTGCAGATTTATCATTATAATAAAGCCATATGAAACACAACCAACATGGAGTATAAAATGGAGTATGTATCAGTAAGTAGCAGAAAAAAATAACAATTTGAAAGTTAATCATCCTTGATTTCTGGCTTTTGTTTTAAAATGACTCAGTATTCACCTGGTTTTGTTGCCAATTTGAGATAATCAGCCATTCTTCTAGTCTTCTTCCATCATGAATTTCCGTTCTCCCACGATCTCTATCGCCTCGGGTGTTAAGGCATCCAACAAATCATAAAAGAGATTCAAAATCTTTGGAACTGGTCTATTCAAATTTTGTTTTATATCGGCCATGGATGGCAAGACACTGAAAATTTTTATTCAATTAATGTATAGAATTGATAATACATTTTGAAATGGCGTTTTCTGAAATCGTTGACACAACAATCAATGTCATTTTTTTAATCATCAGAAATGAAATTCAATTTATAAAAAAAAGGAGATTTTAACCAAAGACAGAAAGAAGGTTTTATATTGCAAAATCTTTAAAAAGATAAACCACAGGTTGTGGAATAGATGTATTCACCATTTTCAAAAATTAATACTCACGGATTTCCGGTACATTTAGCACAGACGTAGTTACGAATTCTGTTGATTTCATCAATACATATTGTATTAGTGTTTTGGATCCGCCTTGCCAGACTAGTGATACCTGAAGTCATTTCAGCTATCATTTCCTTTGTTGCAAACTCGTTAACCTCTAAAATTGCAACAAAAATATTTTTTCTACTATTCATAGAATTTGAAGCTGTACATTTCCGACAAAGTATCTGTAAATATCACTAGCCTAGAGGAACTTACTTTCGATTTCTTGTCCTAATTTCAATCCCTGACTTGTAGAAAAGACCAAGGCATAAATAATCAACACAATCGCCATTTTTATGCCTGAAAAGAGAATATTGCTGAAATAATGAGCTATTCTATATCTGTTTACTCACTTTCTTTTAAACACTAAGTACTATAGAATTTAATATTTGGTCATTTTTTAAATCAATTTGCGGCCTGAATAAGACTCAAACTGATGCAAAATCAGCATGAAGATTATTTAACAGCGCAGAAGACCTTTCTTTCAAACTGAAGCCTTTTCCGTCTGTACACTCTAAGATATTCAAACAAAGCAAATATTCGATCATTTTATATGGTTTTCAGTTGCAAATGCAAATTTGGTTAATACGAAGGAGCGACTTAATTACCAATTCAAATTTTAGGGGAAACCCATTTGATTGACCGTAATGTTTTGACATAAGCAAAGCAACATACCTTATTTTGTTGCAAAATTTCCAAAATAGTTCCTCGTGTATTAAATAACACATAGTAATTTATTTTTATCTGTTAAAAGATGATAAAATGCGTCGAACAACACAACTATTTATCGGATGTTGAAATTCACTTTTTTAATTAAACTAAAAATTAAAAAATGAATAAAAAGTACGTACTTGTACAAAAATGCTCAAAAAGAAACACAATGTAAAAGTCGTTTTGTTTAAATTCACTATTTATAATTAAATGAAAAAAGGTGGAAATTTTGTGCTGCATTACGTACATTTATTTTGCCATTGGGGAGCGATTCAACATTTGTAAGTCATCAATCATATTGCTGAAAAAGATTGCCTCGTGAAATATCTCAACCAACTTCATGATCAACCTGTTACCAATTATTAAAGTCCTTGGGTGTTTTATAAAATTTTGTATCTTTCAGTTTATTTTGCCATTGGGGAGCGATTCAACATTTGTAAGTCATCAATCATATTGCTGAAAAAGATTGCCTCGTGAAATATCTCAACCAACTTCATGATCAGCCTGTTACCAATTATTAAAGTCCTTGGGTGTTTTATAAAATTTTGTATCTTTCATATTAGGCCCCCATATTTTACATGCAACAACGTATTTGAAGAGAAAACGGTGCTTTATGCTACAGGTTACATACTAGTATATAATGACAAATAAAACTGTTATTTACTTCTTAACGACGTCAAATATTGATATCAATTGAAAAGATAGAACCTTGTCTTTTGTTTAATGGGGACAAAGAGTATTGTTTTGTTTAGTTAACTTGGCGTTGACCTTGTGATAAGTACAATGTAATTTCTTTTCTTAAATGTAATGTTGTGGATCCTTAAATTTTGAATATTTATCACTTATGCAAATGGTGCTCAAAAAAAGAGAGTGTTGTATATCTAAAACAGTTTAGGAGCTTTGAAAAAAAGTATTGGTTTAGAAGGAGTTGTACAATATACTCAATTTATACATGTGTAAATATTTTTTATTTATAACATCTTCTAAGATGGGTAGGGTTGAGTAAAATACTTTGACAAATCCACCGGCACTTGTTTCGGTCATAATCTTTTTAACCTGTAGAATGATATTATATTATAGGTTAAAATATACTACACTAACAAGTGCCTATGCCCAAATAATATAAATTGCTTTCCCAGTTTTACGGACGTCCCAGTTTTAAGGACTCCACCAAACCCACAATCTACTTCAAAGTGGCAAAAGAAATCATTGTATGCAATTCACAGAGTTTTTTTTGGGGGGGGGAGAAAAATGTTAAATTATTTGCAGCTTATAATTGTCAGATCAAAAAGTAAAATAGGTGGTGTACAATAAAGAATCTGTGAAAGTTTTATTAAATATTATTCAGTGGTATAGGAGGAATTACGGATTTGGTACCATTCAATAGAAAGAATGGGAGTGTCCATGTTTTGCTATGGGATTTCATTCAGTGGTACTAGAGGAGTTGCGGATAAGAAATGGGTACCCCAAAGCGTAGCAGACGGACGGACAGACGGGTGGACGCTTTTCAAGCGGGAGGTATAATGATATGATAAGGGGAACATTGTCCTCGTATTTTTTGAATGACTGTCGTACTACGTGTTCAATAGACAGTGTACATGTAAGTGACAGATTACATTTGAAAAGTCTGAAGTACTTAGCTTTCTGTATTTAGAAAGTAATCTTTATACCAGTATATGATATGAGAAATTGTTTTACTTTTCGAGAAAATGGTGATTCATTTCTATTGCGTCAAAAAAGTGCCCTGTTTCTTTACTACTAATCATAATCTAAACATATTCTTTCTTACTTCCCCAACAAACATTCCTTATAACCCATTGTTAATCCCCCTCTTGAATAAAACTTTTGCCCACTATCATGAGCGGCAAGATTTTTCTGTCACTCGCGCAGATGTCATCAAGAAATGTTAGTAGGGAACTAAGTAATTTGTGCTGTTCAGAATGTGGAGTTAATCTAGAACTGAGCTTAATATTCTGTTGTGCGTACATGAACAATATATTTTCAGTCAATATGGGTCACACCATACTCTCGAGTCTGTCAATGTTTTTTTTTTTTCTTTCGGAGAGCTACAGATCTATTGCTACATGTATCTGTACATAATGTATGTGAACTATAAAAGGTCTATATCATCCAATAAAAAATTAAAAAATTCAAAATGTAAATTTCAAGTTTTATTAAGAAACGTATAAACTTTAAAAAAAATAATTAGGGACTCGCACATAATTGATTCCTTTTTGGTTTTATGTCTTTTCATATAAAATCATTGTAAATTTTATCTGCTAGAATAGAGTACGATGCTGGTTTATCTGTAAAGATGATATTCTCTCCGGGTACCCCGGTCAGTGTTTTTGTTGTTGTTCCAATGCTGTATATAATGTGGTCAAGGTCAGCCGAGATGGTCAAAGACGGAGATGACGTCTTCTGAGGCGCTCCGGTAAGTATCTATAAAAACATGAAAACGATGATTTATGATATGTTCATGTAAGGGACAAGAAAGAAATTTCAAAAAAAAAAATATATAGAAGTTTTAAATAGAATTAAAAGAATGAATCGAACACACACCTCTGTGAGTACAGTGCCATTAATGGAGTCTTCATACAAAAGTTGTAGATTTTGTATACTCTTTGAAATATCCTCCAAACCACTAGCTGCCTGACATTTATGACGTCATATTTGCAGAATGGTAAACCTTCATGTCATATTCTTTCCTTATTTATCAAAGTCATTTATTTAACTAATATTTAATCCAGTTTCAAAACTTTTTGATGCCATTACATTTTTAGGGCGCAATAAAGCTAAAACCATACCTTTTTCTTTTAGGAAGATTTCAATGAAAAAATTTCACGATTACAAATAAAAAAAAAATTACAGTTAATTTGCTAAAAACTTTTGCGAAAAAGATAATCAATCAAAAGCAATGAAATCAATAAAATTCTGAATACGGGGATAATTGAGGTCAAAGTTGAAGCCAAACTGTTTTAAAGAAGTCATATTTTTGGCCATACCAACATTTAAAGGAATTTTATAAATTTCCTTAATTTACCGTCAATCTTTTGAATATGCCAGGGATTAAGAAATGATTTTCTTTACTTATATCTTTTTATACAGGCAATTCCTCGCATAAACGTCTGCAAATTCAACAATTTTGATCTAAATGGCGACAACACTGTTACCAAAGAGGACTTTGCTATCCTGATACAAAGCACAGGACTAGTAGAACTGGAGGAATTATTTGATAAACTAGACCAAAATGATGGTTTGCACATTAAATAAATTTATTTCAATAAAATCGAATGTTACGCACTTTAACAACATGCATATTAAGATAAAATGATTTAAGATTAGTTTCTTAATTCAGACTAAAACGTTGTTTGTAGCATTAAGATTAATAATTTACAGAGAGAAAGAATGTAACTAAAACATTTCAAAAGCTGTTTTTCAAAACGGAAAAAAATACATATACCTTTGCAAAAAATCGTAAGGATTTCATTCTCTCTCACAGATTTACAGAGAGAAATATTACCATATGGCCATTTAAAAAGCTTTTTTTACAAATAGAGAATGATATAGATAATTGTCAAATGAATTGTTGCTTCTCTTGATGATGAAAATGTTAACTCTTTTGAAGAAAAAGATGTCCAATCCTGAAACCTGATTGACAGGTTTACTTCTGCAAAAAATATCAATGCAAGTATTTCGTGATGATTTTCTCTCTTACAGATGACAGCCTGACACAGGAGGAATATAATGTCTTTTATGAGTACGCTTGTACTAGGAACCGAAAAAGTAAGTTTATTTGGCTTTCAATTTTGAATTACGCCATATCATAGAATTGCTTTAAATTAAAATAAATAAATGAAATAAAATGTATTAAAAGCCATTTTTAGCTCTACTGGTCAGAGACCAGAAGAGCTTATGCGATAGTAATGGTCAGCACCACATACTGTAAATTAGTACATATGCATTAATTATATTTTTATGGAATTTCCCTTGAAACCGAATTAAAACACTGTATACAGAGTTAATAAATTTTAGCTGTTTCAAAGCATTGTACGTAAACCCATCTTATATTCAGTCATAGGTGTGAAATGATAAAACAGTAATTGAATATCAACATTAGAAAAATAACAATTAAAATCTTCATACCATTAGCTATAACAACATTTGCATCATCTGAGTCTAACAGGTCACAAGCAGAACAGGCAGCTACTGATCGCTTTTTCCTCCAGAACCTTAACTGCCCTAAGGGAGAAAACAAAGAATTAAAGCAACATGTAATTCATTGAATATAAATTTTATATAATATCTGTATCTTAAAAGTTCCTGGTTGATTTTATTGTTCCGCTTGAATCAAAAATACAGTAGCCACAAAATATACAAAGTTAATCAATTTTTTATGAATAATATGTATGTGATAATTTGTATTTATGTAAATATATACCACGGTTAATTTTACTTACTTAGTCTACTGCCGATCGTCCCGATCAAATTACCAAAAGCTGATGAAGGGTTTGAAATGGAATTCCTTAGACTTGCAAAATTTGGCTGAAAGTTATTTAAAAACATCGGGATTTCGCTTATATCCTTATCTGAAAATTTAAAAAGAAATGAGACATTATTTTTTCTAGTTTTTACAGAACTATATTTATATGCGGTAGTTAAGTTAAATAGCAATTATAATTGTTGGTGAAATTGTGCCACCATTTATGATTAATTTCACAATTTCCCCATATGATTCGAACATCTTAAAACATGTATTCGTTTACATGTACCTTCTTAATTTAGTTTTCTGGTAACTTTCCTGCTTTGTTAACCGATTTGATATATTTTGATCAAACATATCAACCACAAAGAAATAATTCGTCCCCTTGTATACATTTACCACTGATTTTTTAAAAATGATATTAAAAATCTAGCCTTACTCTTGTTCATGTGTGTGCTTCAAACTAGTTATCTCTTTTTGATTTACTTTGAGACATCCTAGAAGAACCACCATATATAAACAAGTCAGAATTTACTACATACTTTTGATGATGGAAGTAAACGTGTTCTTTAGTGTTTTCAGCACAGTTTTTAAGTTGCTTCCCAGGAATTGTCGTACGCTGTCTTTTGAGAGCGACTTCACTATCGTCTTTGCCAGTTTTTTGCCCTCAGAAATCGGAGCATTAAATGCTGATTCGATATTGAGAATTCCTATATACTGCTTCTTTTTTCTATTAAAATATATTGATATAAAAATTTACACATATTTAATTAAACATTTTATTTATTTTAAGCGACGGACAAAATGAAGTTCTCTCTCTCTCTCTCTCTCTGACTTTCTTGTTACTAGGTTAAGAGTGACTGAAGACTTACCTAGGACAAGAGCTACACTGGTCAACGGTGTTGTTGATTTTCAACATACAGTCACCTTTTAGTTTTGACATTTGCTGAGCTAGGGTTTTGAAACTTTCAGCAACCTTAACCGCTAAATTCACCCGTACATTTTTGTCAAATTCTGAAATGAAATAACTCATATTCAAAATATCTACTTTTACGAAATGAATATTACATTGGATGGTAAAATAAATCAATATTTACCTTCGAGATCTCCCTGGGACATTGGCCCGGCGAAACATTTGGCGGCAATGACAACTAAAATGCAACTTCTTAGGAGCATCATATTTTATTACGGATCAAAAGATTCTTCTGAAAAAAATAAGAGAAAGAAAAAGCTACATGTATTACAGCATACTTACTTGCACAAATACTAAAAATTTCCAGCTTATCTCTTAAATGGAGTATTACCTTGGTTTCCGTTGTGGTCTGAATTTTGAAACTCGCCGGCCTCTATATATACACACATTCGTCCTGTTTACAAATAAAACTGACCAGAGTAGGGACGTCCATTTGTGACAAGATGATGACGTTTTAAGCTGACCACAATTTTATGATTAATTGAAAAAAAGGAACCCATTTGGCTATAATTAGTGCATATTAAGTATATACATCAATGAATCGTTATTTTGCCTAATAAACAGAAAAAAATCTCGCAGGGCAAAAACGAGGTCGCCTATACATTAAGATTCTACGAACTTATTTTGGTTAATCCTACATAAATACAGATTTTGCTGAAGACATGTAAAACACATAGCTTAAGTTTTTGATTTTTCAGTTGTAAAAAAAGCTTTGTGAATATGTCACAGAAAATTTAGTTTTTTTTAAAAGTTACACTATAGGTGGGAGGAGAAGGTCTCGTACCCTAGCACCTGTGGCTTAAAATTGTAAATACTTCACAAATACAGTGCTTGCTTTTATGTCTTATTAAATAATGTTAAGCAATTGTTTGTATTGTTATGTTCTAAATTTTAAATTTACCGGTGGGAGTAAATACAAAAATTAGAGCATGCTAAACTTTGTATTACTCCCATCCGGTAAATTCAAAATGTCATATTCTAAACTTTGTATTACTCCCACCCGGTAAATTCAAAATTTAGAACTTGACAGTATCTTAAACTCGAACGTTTTAAATCGTACATGAATATGGACATACTGGCTAAGATATGGTTTTTTTTATTTTGATGAACAATGTTGCCATGGTTACTAAAAATAGAAATTTCTGTGAAATTAATTTAAAAACTCCTCCTCCTACAATATTGGATTGATTTCAGTATAACGCGGCACACAAGTAAACTACACTAAGATACATAATTCGGAGCATGAGCTTTTGATTTTGATGAACGATTTGCCATGGTTACTAAAAAAAGAAATTTCTGTGAAATTATTTACACAATTATAAACACAACTCCTACAATTTTTGACTGATTTCTAAATAATTTGGCACACAAGTAGACTACACTAAGATACATAATTCTATATACAACTGTAAAGTTTCAAATCCAAGTGTTACTTTTCCTTTGTTTTATGTTGAGACCAGTAGAGCTAAAGTCTTAGCAGAAACTTCTAGTTTCTAGAACAGCATAACCATGTTAAGATATGGTCTACCGATATGGAAACATCCTATGATAGTGTAAGTTCAAGTTTCACGTACATGTAAGCCCGTATCTGTCATCGTAGATGTAAGATGCAACATAATTATGACAAGGTGCGGTTTACTTATGTTAACATGCGAAATAATTATGCAAGATACTTATGTTAACATGCAAGTTAGTTATGTAGACATGCCACTTATTTATGTGTATATGCAAGTAAATTATGTTAACAAACAAGATACTTATGTTAACATGCGAGATAGTCTGTTGAAATGCTACTTATTTATATCAACATGCGACTTAGTTATGTCAACATGCTAGTTATATTTTTACATGTCAACATGCAAGATAATAAGTTGCTTATCAACTTGTATATCTTGCATGTTAACATAATTAACTTGACATGTTGACATAAATAAAGCACATGTTGACATAATTAGCTTGCATGTTGACATAAATAAGTCATAAGTGGACATAATTGTCTTGCTTGTTGCTAGCGCTCTCGAGCGCTAGCAACTACGTTAGTCCAAATTCCTTGAATACGCATGCTCGGCCGCCACGGTGGTGCATTCTGGGAAAAACTGGGAAAACTACTATAGATAGACCGTACGATAACAATTTCCTTGTATCATGTTGTAGCATGAAATAACTGTTCATTTATTGTATAGCTTACACTTTAAAGATAACTTCATATTTATAATATTTCAAATTCTGGGGTTTTTTGCTGACGGAAAAGCCTGAGTCATTATCCGATTGTTCTAAACAATGACAAGGGTTTTTTTTTTTTAACCTAAGCACAACCAAAGATAGATTTTAATTTCTGATTGGTCAATTCAGCCAATCTTACAAATTCCAGAAACAGAAGCAATAATTCACACTAAAAATAACGAATAAATCCACTATTTGTGTTTAAAAAATTCTGATGTGTATGACTTTTAACCTAACATTTCTTGACAAAGATGATCCAAAGGACCAATTAAGCTACTTCATATGCGTTCCAAACTCTCTGGACTTTTTACACAGCATACACTTTGAGTTATTTTCTATATTCCTTTCAACTCCCATGTATTTCCTTTGCTAAATTGCCAAGAAATTCTCTTCTTTAAATCAGCTCACACATGCAATGTCTCAGTCGGCATCTTCTTCATATTATATAAAACCCCTCCCCCCTCTCCAGTAAAGGTCATAAATGTTCCGTTGCGCCAAAACTCCATTAGGTCACCCACCCCCCTTGTTTCTTTACCTATGTGTCTTAAAAATACGCTTCACAAAACAATAATTACTTTATCACTCTCCAGCCTCGATAGAAATTAAAGAATTCAGCAAAATAAATCACTTGATCACGGATCTTCCTTTCTGTGTTTAAAAATTGCTACGGCGCTACAGATGTAGCTCACCTATCTTTTTAAAAGATAAACTTGTTAACATAAATAAGGCACATGTTGACATAATTATCTTGCATGTTGACGTAAATAAGTCGCATGATGACATAATTATCTTTGCATGTTGACATAATTACCTTGCATGTTGACATAATTACCTTGCATGTTCACCATGTTGACATAAATAAGTCGCATGTCTACATAACTATCTTGCATCTAAGTTTGTCAGATAATTAAGTAAATTTGCCCATATTTAAATCATATTTTTTATAAGATTGGTAACTTGCATGTAAACATAATTAACTTGCATGTTGACATAAATGTTGCATGTCTGCATAAATATATTGCATGTTAATATAATTTATCTTGCACGTAGGGGGCAGAAATATGCCACCATAGTTTGCCCATTTGTTTTTACTTGTGTCTTAAAACCTTGTCAATATTTTTCTGAGCTGGCTCTATCTATAGAGGAACGGTTTTTCCGCTTTTCGATATTTGTTATATCTGTGCACGGCTAATTGCATTCAGCGCGTCGGCGCGCTCGCGCAACAGATTTTGTATATAAAATTTATCGCTTCTACAATATTTGTCAGCATCGGGCTCGATATTTCACTCGATATTCCTATACTAATCAAAGTACTGGAAGTACCGATAGGAGTTGATTTCGACGATTTTCAATAAGATTTAAAGCGGCAATACGGCTGAAAATCGTGTGCTTTTTTGTTCTAATTTACATAATATATCATTCAGGAATAAGGTAAAAAGTTGAAGTAAGCATTTTGCAGACAGACAAACAGACAGTTAAACAGACAGACAGGACAAAAACAATATACGCCCCGAATAAATTCGGGCGCAAAAAAAATATAAATAAAAAAAATGACGCGATAGAAGCTCGTGCCGTTTGCATATATTTTTTTTTTATTTGTTCGTTTCCATGAGCAACGTTGATATACATATTTGGCCTTTAGAATTTGTAATAATTATTATGACATGTTTTGCGGTCGTGAACTCTTCAGCCTTGTTTATGTATAAATTATGTATTTACAGTTCTACATGTAATTTGTCGGACTGATTTATAATCGACCTGGGCATTGTTTCTTGGAGTCCTTGTTTCTGCCCTTTTACGGTAGTTTTTATAGGATTCGTCAGAACGATTATTGTTCTCTTTACGACATAGACGTAATGCTTGTTCTCTAACGACAGGAATAAACAAATTCGTGTGCAACCATAAAACACATGCATATATATTGCTGAGTACTTATTTACATACATCAGAAAATGACATTTTTGTTTCGGGGTTACCACTGTGTTCAATGCATTCAAAAAAATATTGTCATGAAAATTAAAATTTAAGAAAAAATGGCAGCGTTGTCATAAACATGTACGAAGTAAAATATTCGTGATTCAGAAATGACGTTTTTTTCCCTGTTTTATTACACATATAAAAAGGGTTTTGTATTTGCAGCAAATACAGATCTAAGTAGAATTTTTATGTAAATTAAGGCAATCTCGTTTTCGCCCTTGTATAGTTTTTTTTCTGTTTACGTGGCAATATAATAATTTGTTCATGTATATATTTATGAGCTAATTATAGCCAAATATGTTCCTTTTTTCAATTAATCATAAAATTGTGGTCAGCATAAAACGTCATCATCGTGTCATCGCCAGACAAATGGACGTCCCTACTCCGGACAATTTTATTTGTAAACAGAACAACGGTGTGTATATATAGAGGCCGGTGGGTTTCAAATTTCAGACTATAACGGAAAGCAAGGTAATGTTTTATTTTTTAAAGGAAAAGACTTATAAGGTTTTTTTTCATTTCTGCAAGAAAAATAATGCAATCGTTCACGTAAATATGCCGTAATTGTGTTCTTTATTTTCACTTTTTTCTTTAGAAGAACCATTTTTACCACAGTAAACTATAATGCTCCTAAAAAGTTGCCTTTTGGTTGTATTTGCCGCCAAATGTTTTGCCGGGCAAATGTCTCCAGGAGATCTGGAAGGTAAAACTGATTTATAACAATTTTCTTACGATCCAATGTAATATCATTCATTTCCTAAATAAAGGTAATTTGAAAATTATTTTTATTTCATTTCAGAATTTGATAAAAATGTGCGGGTGAAATTAGCGGTGAAAGTCGCAGAAAGTTTTGAAACTCTAACTCAACAAATATCAAAACTGAATGGAGACTGTATGTCTAAAATTAACAGCACCATTGATCTGTGCAGTTCTTGTCCTAGGTAAGTCTTCAGTCACTCTGAACCTAGTAACAAGAAATTGAGAGAGTTAAAACATCGTGTTGTCCTCGCTTTAGATATGTATAATATTATACATTAAATATGAATATGAGTATATTTTTTACATATTGCATACCGGGTATACACTGTATTTTACTAGAAAAAGGAAGCAGTATACGGGAGTTCTCAACTTGGAATCAGTTTTTAGTGTTCCGATTTCTGAGGGCACAAAACTGGCAAGGACGATAGCAGGGTCACTCTCAATAGACAGTGTGCAACAATTTCTGGGAAGCAACTTAAGAACTGTCCTGAAAACCCTAAAGAACACGTTTACTTCCATCATGAAAAGTATGTAGTAAATTCTGAGTCGTTCTTTTTATACATGTATAAGTCTCAAAGTAAACTAAAAGAGATAAAAAGTTAGAAAAACAAACATGTACTAGTATATGAAATAGAGAAAACCTAGATTTTATTAACATAATTAAAATATCAGTGAACTTTGTGATTGGTATTTTTTTTCTAGATACGCAACATTTTGTTGAAATGTCATCTTCGCTAGCCAAGGGTTTCTGATACGCTACTCTCCTCATAAACCCTTGGCCTACGGTGCCCCGGAGCTTGCACCCGTGAAGGCCTTGAGATACTTGTAGCTAGCTACGTGCAAGTTTTCATTTTATAATTACCAAATTATTAAACATTTACTACAGCTTTTTAAAAAAAGGGTACCGATGCATGTACTGGAAAGATTCAATTATATACCGGCATGGTCATATGGCCATTAACTGAGTACAAACTATTTTCACAGATCATGCAAGAAAATAAATGTTTAAAATTAGGGCCTAGGGCCTATGCTCCAGTAAACTTGCAAATTTATGTTTTTTTAGTTTTTGTTTCATTTTATAATTTTATGCAAAATATTTCAGACAATATGAAAAAGTTTCCTATTTCTAGATACATTGAAAGAGGGATAACTCTTAACTTTTACAATGACATTAAAATCGGCTTATACTCACCTTCTGATGATGCATTTTATACAAAATATATATATAGAGTGTCGTCATTAAACTTAGTTTATAAGTGTATTTTAATTGTCAAATTATATTACTTAAAATACAAATGAACTGTAAATGCACTGAAAAAAAAAATCTATGGTTTTTAAAATTGTTGTAATTTTAACAGCCGACTGATCTTGGTTTCCGTTTCGTTTACAGTACCAGGGTTATCTTTACTTTATACATGGTAATTTTTGTCCCGTGTTATTCTATTGTCCTTAACTTGAGTAGAAACTTTTTACACACAAAATAAATGTTTTAAATTAACTAAACTTAAAACATAATAAACAACAAAAAAGGGAAAAAATATAGCCTCAGTGTTAAGCGGAATCTCAAATCAACCTTGATTTTACATGTATATGGATGATAATCGAACAAGACATGGTTAATTAGTATCAATGCACATTCGGTCTAATATCATTTATCAATTTCCTATTTTTTTCTACTCGTTCCTAAATATCTTTTGCAAGATTTTGGAAAAATTCTGCTTCATATGAATACAAAATTAGGCCTGCTAATAACGGGGCGCAACTGGTATCGAAGGGAATTCCAAAAGGTTTCAAAAACCATATTGATATTGTCAATCAGAATCTCAAGCATCTTTCTAATATCAAGTACTCTTGTGTTTAATTAGGATGTGTTTTAACAAAATAACAAAATAATTTTGCAAAGGACCAATGGCTAGGTAATTTATAGGTATTCCTAAGTAAATTTACGAAAGAGATGTAACACAATGCACTGAGGACTTTTGGTCCTTGATATACATGCATGATTTTTTTCAGTTACTTGATTGTAGCATACTTAATATACAATATGTTTGTTCAGCATACCTTGTATTTATTTATGTTTAAACAATGCAGATCAAGTTTGTTCTTTCATTTGGATTCTCCTCCTTTTATATTATGTTTGTAAATCTATTTTGATCCTCAGGGGCCCAAATTGGACATGTTAATCTTTTAATCTTGTAAAATCCTAGGAATATAACTGAATACTTGATATATCCATTCGTATAATCTCAGCATTGGGGTGAGTTGTTCCTGTGGGATGGGGTGCACAACTGGTTATAAAGTGGAAATGCATTTTCTCTTTGTTACTCTGATCTACATTTGGGTATTAAGTAACTAGAGTAAACATGCTATATAGTGTATAATTATGATAAGCATTGGTGCCTCTTTTAAAATTGGGAATTTATTGGCCTCCTGTGTAAAGCACGAACCAAATTCAATTGTTGGAAAGCTGTTACATGATACTCAGGTTATCTGTAAGGCCCGTGGGCCTCTTGTTGTTGTTCCGAGAGCAATAGTTCTGCAGCAACATGTACATGAACTGTTCAAGATCTATATCACCCAAGAAAAAAATAAAACTTTAAAAATGTTGATTTTAAGTTTTATTTTAAAAGGTATATACTTAAAAAAAAACAAATAAAATTGGCAGGGACTCGTATATAGATTTCTTCATATTATGTCTTTTCACACAAAATTATTGTAAATTTTATCCGCCAGCATAGCGTACGAAGCTGGTTTATCAGTGAAGATAATTTCTTCTCCGGGCTCCCCGGCCAGTGTTTTTGTCGTTGTTCCAATGCTGTATATGATGTGGTCAAGTTCAGCCGAGACCGACAAGGACGGTGACATCTTCATCTGAGGCGCGCCGGTAAGTACCTATAATACATATAAAATCATATTCAGATCGGGATCGGGATCGCAGAATAAAAACATATGATTTCCCAGTAAAATCAAATGATTGTATAATATCATATATTCCTGCAAGGGACATGAATTAATTTTTTTTGCACGTATACAGGGAGTTTTAATCAGAAGAATGAATCGAACACACACCTCTGTGAGTATAGTGCCATTAATGGCGTCTTCATACAAAAGTTCTAGATTTTGTATACTCTTTGTAAGATTCTTCAAACCACTAGCTGCATCAGCACCACATACTGTAAATTAGCAAATATACATATCCTCAGGGATTTTCCCTTTAAACTAAATGAAAAACAAAGTTCAAAGAGAAAAAGTTTTCGCAGTTTTTATAAGTAAATGCTCTATATTAAATACAGATGTAACGATTAAATTAATTTTTAGCTATATATCAACATTAAAAGAGAAAGATTAAAAAAAATTCATACCATTAGCTATAACAACATTGGCATCATCTGAGTCTAACAGGTCGCAGGCGGAGCAGGCTGCCACTGATCGCTTCTTCCTCCAAAATTTTAGCTTCCCTGAGGATGGAAACGAAGAATATAATAAAAGCTAATTCATTGGTTAAAATTATCCATATTTCAAAAAGTATCTTTATTATCCTGTAGCTTGTATGAAAAACACAGTAAACGCAACGAAAACATATACAATGTACAATGTTAATCAGTTTTTACGGATAAAATGTGACAATGTGTATTTATTTAATACTACTTACTCAGTCCACTGCCGATATTTCCGATCAAATCATTAAAGGTTGATGGAAGGTTTAAAACGGAATCCCTTAGACTTGCAAAATTTTGCTGAAAGTTATTTAATAACATTGGGATTTCGCTTATATCCTTATCTAAAAATTAAAAAAAGAAAAATGTAAGTTATGGATTACTTTTTATTTAGCTTTTTACAGAACTACGACAGAGGAGATATAAATCGCTATTATAATCACAGTTTATATATAATGAGAGCAGCCATCGCTGATTTAATGACATATCTACCACTTACTAAAACACGTCTTTTAATTCTCTTACATCTAAATATATAAGACATATCAACAAATATACTTTGAATATTCTATCTAGTCAGAAACCAGAGAAGAATCCTACCTTAAGATTCACATTTCCACAATTAATTTTCTATGTAAACTTACAATTTAGAAAAAGAGTTTTATGTTCCTCTGTTATTATGCAAGACCGAAGCCAATGCAAGTCAACTGAGTTTGCTTTCGTCAGTTCTTTTCTTGTAGACTTTTACTTCCATTTTTGCTTTAGGAAGATTCTAAAATATGTACATGTATTACTTTTTGTTTCCGACATAAAAATGACTATCGTTAAAAATATATACAGTCAATTTTAGGTGCATCTTTTAAAATAAGATATATGTAAATTGTTTTCATCAGATTATTAAGAAGTTTGATTATTTAAATTGATGATATTTGTAATTTAAGAAACGGTACAAAACAATCTTTTAACAGTTTGAAAAGGCTAGGGCTTTAAATAAATATTAAATAACTATTACTGTAAAGGGAACAGAAACAAAAATAAAAACAATCATACAAACCAAAGATTTTTTATTAAAAAACAAATGAAAAACCGATAAGGTGTCGCTTATAATGTACAAGTTTATTTACAATAATTGAATTATGATTTATTTTATATGACAATGTAAATTGTATTGTATATAAATTGTTAAAAGTGACTTATAGGTGCGATGGGCCGGGTGTTGAACATACGGTATTATGTTTAATTGTATAATGAATGTTAAAAATTACTGTATACACATGTCACTATAATAAAATATTAACTTACTTACAATGAAAATACACTTGAAAACATGTACGTACATTAAGGACACTTTATATATGTATTAAATAAGCTAAACTTTTGTTTTTTTTTGTTTGTTTATTTTGTTTTAATTAAGCTTAATTAATTTTAAACATTTAAACCTTTAAACATAAAGGCAATAAAATTTTTAATATTTGACCATGATGTTATTTATTCGAATCTTTCCAGTACATGCACGGATTTACCTTTCTAATCCGTATTTAATAATTTGATTCTTTTAAAGTTGAGATCTTGCATGAAGCTAAATACAGGTATCCCAAATCCTTCACAACTCTAGGCTCTGGGGCCATAAAACTTAGTCGAGATCGCTTTTGATCAAAATCTCACATTTCCACGATTAAATTTCTTATGTAAAGTTATTTAAAAAAAAAACAGAGGTTGCTATCGTCAATTCTTTTCTTGTAGACTTTTGCTTCCATAAGAACATGAGGAAGTTCTAGAATTAGTATTACTTTTTTCGACAGAAAAATGACTATTGTTAATACTAAGCACAGCCAATTTCGGTCCATATTTCTTATAAAGTGTTAATAGTTTTCATCAAATTTTTGAGAAGTGTGATTATTGAAACTAATGAAAATTGTAATTTTAAAGAAAAGTCCAATATCTTTGAAATTGCTTCAAAATGCCTGTAAAAGATGATAATATTTTATTTTTAAAAATAATAAAACAAACTGTCAACATCATAAAAATTGTGCAAAGGCTAGGGCTCTGTTGTTCATTGCTTTGTGTAAATAAAATTACTGTAAACGAAACAGGAACCAAGATGAGTTGGCTATTAATATAAAAACAATTTTACAAAACATAGTTTTTTCTAAAATAAATTAAGTAATTCGACGCTTATGATGTACAAGAACATTTACAATGTATTTTAAATAATATCATATGACAATTAAAATACAAGTAAATTATTATATGACAATTGAAATACACTTATAAACTAAAATTAAGGACGGCATTCTATACATGTAAAAAATGATAATTTTAAAAGCTTTTAAATAGCCTTTAGTAAAGTATTTCCAGTTTATTTTTAGATCACAGTAAACATGGAAAACACCTAATCTTTAAATAGATAAATGTAGGTAAAGTTTACTATTGTTGATTAAAAATAATATTGCACTCTTAACTTTCAATATATAATTTCCAAAAAAGTCTGCAATGCTAATGCAACTCAATTCATCTTCATTTTGAAAGTTGATATCACTTATTTTATGAATTACAAATATGTACAAACGATTACGTATTTCTAAAAATAGATTGCGCACATGTCATAAGAAATCCTTAAATCTGCCGACATCAGTTTTTTGTCTCTCTGCAGTCAGTAGAAGGAGGTGAGTTTATCGATGATTATTATCCATTCCTATTATGTACAGGATTCAAATATGTTTGATAGCTGGTACATAAAACAATAATTTAAAATAATGCGATAAATCTGTCTTGGCTTTCTCGATCCTGACTTAAGTCAACAGGTGAATCAAAATGTCGGACTATAGCACCTCAAGCAGGCCGCCAACATGGTGTCTCTAACCAACTTAACATGCATATAATCTGTATTTTTATTTCATATAAACGGACAGAATATTGTCATGAAATTGGTTGTTATCTCCATATCCTTCTTCTTGTTCTTGTCAGGTAAAATGTACAACACAGACTCTAAAATGGATATGGAGATGTATGAGGCGGATCCAGTGTTTAAAAAGGCGCGTGAAGAGTTTAATGAACACGGCGTCTCGCCCACGCTCATTAAGGACGTCCTAAAGAGCAAGATACAGCTAAGGCGTGTCTCCGCGGGGCAGGAGGAACTTAGAGTTGAAAATAGACCAACTTTAAAGCATCCAGTACGTAGTTTTTATTTGGACACACCAACATTCAAGTGCTACATATATTTGAAACCTTAGATGCAAAATCCTGATTAATCGAGGATTTTTTTTCATTCTCATTATTTTAAAAAAGTTTATTATTCTTTATATATCAAAAGATTAATTTTCATCATTCCCACGAGCAACTGTGCTTAGATTGTCGGGGATTTTAATATGCTGTGATAAATGGGCGTTTCCTTAAAGTATATATATCGCTTTATTTAGAAATGAAAAAAAACTACTTTAAATAAAAATCGATATGAACACATGATATCAAGATAATAGACACCTTTATATCAATATATTGTAAAAAGTATAATATATTTGAATGGTTTTACTTATCAGTGAGGTATCTTTTTACCTTGATCGGTATGCAATTATTCACAGCATATTGTCAAAGTATTTCGCAAATTTTTAACCTAATTTAAAGAATTCATTTTCACATATGATTTTTCTTTAAGGAGAAAAATCACGCTAAAATGTCTTTATACATCTCTGAACATCCCTTAAGTTAAGAAGCATGTTTTCAGCATAGGCGCTTGGTTTCAAGATGGTGTATTTTGTGTAGTATGTGTTTTTCTAGGCGTGTCTGAATACTCTTATTAAAATAAAAATAAAAATTTGCTGAAATTAGCACGTTTTAAAAATTTTATATTGACTGTATATAAAAAGAGTACTATAAATACTTAATTGTTTAAAGGATCAATGTGTGATAATTACATTAAGAAGTCAATACACTACTACTTTATATATTCTGTGTTTATTTTGATCCAGAGTGGATCAAATATTGAAATATTAATCATTTCCTTATGCGCAGTTTCATTTCAATTTTTTTTTCAAATAAAAATGATTGACTTACATGTTCTCCCTTGTTATGACTAGGTAAAGGAAAATTTTATTTAAAGGTTTAAAATACTTTTCACAAATAATGCTTTTGTTTTCATATATAATTTGATATTTAAAAAATAAAAATGTCTACCCTGCCTTTCTTTACCTGCATACTGCTGATTGGCAAATAATTGCATTGTTTTTATTTTCGCTATGTTCGTGATATTTCATTTTCTGCCAAATCTAACCCATCGTGAATAGTATAATTTTTTTTAAGCGTTTGAATATATTTACGAAAAAAATTATTTCTTGCCGCTTGAAATTAAAACCATCGTATGTAATTTTTGCTCTTTCCACCCGTCATGTTATCTCTTTGCCGCAAATTATGAGGTAGAATGTCTTTTTGGTATAAAAAATTGACCCTTTGACCCTAGATTTTGGCTATTTTTGCAGGTCACCAAATTTAACCAAAATCATAACATTTTAAGGAGCTTTAATTCATTCTGGATACGAATATTGATTGACTGTATGTTGTTTAATGTCCCTTTCGAAAAAAGCTGGTGCAGAGATGCAAATTTTGTCCTATAAACGGGACTCTAGGCCATTGAGCAGGGAGGGAACTTTTTCGTGCCAGCACCTACTAGGATACGGGACCTCGGTTTATACGGTCTCAACCGAAGGACCGGTCTGATACGAAGATTCCTTGTGATAAGACCTTCATTTGGGTAGCACCATGCATGACCTTTAACATTACAGTTTGGCACGTTTAAAAAAGCGTTCACCTTGATCTTGTTGTCAATGGTTTGAAATAGGGCTTTTACATTTTACTTGTGTATTTCTTGTGTCAATAATTTCCTTTCGTACCAACATTTTAAACTTGACGTTTGATCTACTTTTGAAAAAATAAATTAACTGGGTCATAACCTTTGAACACTGCACCATTTTACAAATGCATCTTGTTTTGAAAATAAAGAAGCATTTTTATAACACGTAGTTTTTCTAATATTTAAATACAGATGCTAAAAGACCAGGAACAAAGAAATGAAGATTTAAATCAAAAGATATCAGAAATGGAATCGGAAAAATCAAAGATGTTAAAGACCCTGAGTGAAATATACTCGCAATTAAATGGACATATAATAACACCAGAGAATGTAATGGACATAGTAAATCTGGGAGTTCAAAGTGAAATGGAAGTTTCAGAATCCTCGAGTGAAAGAACCATCACAGACACTCAAAACAATCAAAATAATCAAGGACATTTGGACCAACCCAGCCAACTGATTCCAGCAACTGCCCAAAATTCTTTAAATAATTCAAAAGAAATTAATTTGCAGACCACGTTCGATTTCACAACACAAAGGAAAAATGATCTTGGCGTTCAACGGTCAGCTAACTTCATACCACTGGCATCACGGGAACAACAATATGAAACTGAAAACTTTTTGGCTTGCATTGCAGAAGAACACTCTGTGCACTGTTCTGGTGAATGGAATGACTTGTACGATGAGTTTAGTTTTTAGGTTTCGAGACGTGTAAGAATTAGTTAATCGTATCACAAATAAACAAATTGATATTAGAACATGGTGTATAAACAAAACATTTTGCCACGTTGGCCATTGTTATTAACTTGAGACAGAATTTAGTTATAAAGGCAGAATTTGGTTTTTTTTATTAAAACGTTTACTTATGTGTCTAGGTGTCTAGGCAAAGCCAAAATTTTATTTGTTCTTTCTTTCTTTTCTTTTTGTTAATTCCAGAAGAACATCTGCAGCATGATTGGTAATAAAACATTTTGCAAATACATGTACATGGGTTTTCAATTCAGAGAAAGGGATTCTTGAAATAATTGACAGATCAAAGATTATGAGTACTAGTATTTATTATTTTTTTTTTTACATTTTATCTTACAAATTATTTCTTACACTAAATATGTTGTTGGAATTTTTTCTAAGGATTGCAAATCGAAACTGAAGGCTTTTATAAAGATGTTTGAATAAATATATACAATTAAAAAAATGCTGAAAAGCAATTGCATAATAATTCTAGAATGAGATAAAAAAAATCATCCTTCTAAAAATTATTTTTGCAGCATCTGATGTATAAATATGTTACTTCAGGAGGAACAGGGCCTTGAGCTGAAAAAAAACAGTCAATGAAATTTTTTTCATATTTCTTAAATTGCAATCAAATCTTCTATTACGAATCGGAGGCATGGAAGGGTAATTAAGCCTTAAGTTTCTCCAAAACAAGCACTGAACAATAGATTCGCCACGTTTAGACGCACTAAATTATTTATTAAACACAGGGATGAAAAAGAAGTATTTATATGAAGATATTTACAATATCCATTCTTACGTCAAAGATATGTTGATTATCTTGTTTCTTCTTTTCCCTGCATCTTTTGGCTGATACTCTGTTACACTTCTTTCTGGCTTCATTTTTCTTTTGTTCTTCTTCCGTCAACTAAAATAAGAAAATTGTTCTTGATAGACAGACAGGACTAAATGTTGAACTAAGGAAGTGATCCCCCCCCCCTTTTTTTTAACAAAATTGGAAGAAAAATAATTTATCAGAAGTTTTGTGGATTTTATGAATTTTATTTTCAGACTAAATCTTGAGCCTTAAAACTCGGGAGGCATAAATATTGATTTTAAAGATCGATAGTATAATATTGTAAAATCTTTTGAACAAGCCGATTCCTAGCTGAATATTTTTTTTTTTGCCTCTCATAAGAACCTAATGTCTAAATTTCAAGAATTAATAAGAAAGTATAATAGAAATTTATTCTCCTTTGGTATTTATGGAAAAATAAAATTTCAAAATTCACAAAACTTTTACAACTGGTGTTCAACAATGATAACTCATATAGAGAAGGTGAATTTAATAAATACTCTCTGGCTCATGATTAAATTCACAGGAAGACTAATAATACAACTAATGTTGAAAGATCAATCATTTAATATTAACCAATAAAAATTATCAAAGTAGATAGCAAATAAAAGCAATGAATTTTAAGGATTTGTTTACACATCTCGGAAGTCAGAAAAATAGACATCGTATTTTCGAAGGAGGTTTTCCATGCCAGAATCTTTAAACTGTTTTCAGCATTGAAGACTGATAAAAGCTTTTCAATTTTTTTTGGTTGTATTTTTTAGAGAAAAGTAAAGTAATGTATTATTGCATATAAGTTGTTTTATGGTTAAAAGTTTCTATGAAAATTCATCATGTGCATATCCAATTAAATGCATACTGTAAGTCGTTCTATTCCACGGTGTTAAAATTTCACGATATCTGAAAAAGTACAAATTGCGATGGTTTTAATTTCAAGCGGCAAGAAATAATTTTTTTCGTAAATATATTCAAACGCTTAAAAAAAATTATACTATTCACGATGGGTTGCTTCTTCTCTGAAACCACTGAACCAATTTCAACCAAATTTGGCACATAGCATCTATGGGTGAAGGAAACAAAAATTGTGAATTTCATGGTCCCTGCCCCTCTTGGGCCTGGGGGTGGGACAAAAACCACTAAAATTAGTGCAATCTTAAAAAATCTTCTTCTTTACTCCTGGACATCAAGCAGTCAAACTGTTGGTATGCTTGTATTCAGCATTGAGTCCTCTACCAAAATTGTGAAATTCATGGCCCCAGGGTCAGGGGTTCTAGTGCTAGGCCGGGGCTATATAGATTATATAATGAGAATGCATTATTTCTTTGAAATTCTTCTTTTCTGCTCCTGGGCATTAAATAAACTAACCAAGTGCATAGGTAAGTTGAAAAGGACCGCCATTTCCAAAATTGTGAATTTCATGGCCCCAGGGTCAGGGGTTCTAGTGCTAGGCCGGGGCTATATAGATTATATAGTTAAAATGCATAAATTCTTTGAAATTCTTCTTTTCTGTTTGTGGGCATTAAATAAACTAACCAAGTGCATAGTTATGTTGAATAAGACTGCCTCTTCTCAAATTGTGAATTTAATGGCCCACAGGGTCAGGGGTTCTAGTGGTAGGGTGGGGCAATATAGATTATAAAGTGAAAATGCAAAATTTTTTTGAAATTCTTCTCTGCTCATGGGCATTAAATAAACTTACCAAGTGCATAGCTATGTTGAATGAGGCTGCCTCTTCCAAAATTGCGAATTTCAGGGCACCAGGAACAGGGGTTCTAGTGCTAATGCGGAGATATATAGATTATATAGTAAAAAATGAATTATATCTTTGAAAATTTTGCTCCTGAGTATCAAATAAACTAACCAAGTACATACTTATGTTGAAAAAGGCTACTTCTTCCAAAATTGTGAATTTCATAGCCCCTGGGTTGGGGGTTCTGGTGTTAAGGCGGGGCTTTATTGATTATATAGTGAAAATGCATAAATTCTTTAAAACTCTTCTTTTCTGCAACTGAGTATTTAACCAATGAACTATGCACGTAGTTATGACGAGGAAGGATGCCTCTTTGAGATTTTTGAAATTCAGGGTTCATGGGTAAGGGCTTCTTGTGTTTAGGGCAGGGCTCTAATGTTTATACACTATGTATAGTAAAAATGCATGAATTCTTTGAAAATCTTTTCCTTTGTTGTTGGGTATAATGCCAATGATCTTAGTACATGTGTATATATATTTATGACAAAAAAACCTGCTTCTTCCAAAAATGGTTAATTTCCTGGCCCCTGGGACAGAGGTACTTTGAGGGGGGGGGATAACATAGTCTGAAATAATTTAATGCTCTTAAATCTGCACTTTGGTATTAATGAACAGCATGATGAAATAAAATTTTTTAAAATTCTTAAGTTTTGAAAGATGTGGCCCCAGGGTCAGTGGTTCCTGTGGGATGGGGAGCTCAACTGTGGACCCGCCCTAACACAAGAAGCCCTGACCCAGGGGCCCTGAAATTCACTAAAAGTGGAAATGCATTTCCTCTTTGTTACTCTGATCTACCTCTGGGTATTAAGTAACCAAAATAAGCATGCTGAGTGTATAATTATGATAAGCAATGGTGCCTCTTTCAAAATTATGAATTTCAAGGCCTCTAGTTTAAAACATGAATCAAATTCAATTGTTGGAAAGTTGTCGCATGATACTCAGGTGACCTATAAGGCCCATGGGCCTCCTGTTCTCATAAGTTTTTTAAAAAGTGTGAACGATTTTATAAAATTTTGAAAAATTAAAATAAAAAAAAGGAAGAAGAAAAGTACGTTCAATTTCAATTAGTTTTTTTGCGAAGAGTTTTAGGGGAAAACACCTCAACATTCTTTTTAATTTAAATGTGTGTACTTGTTTGGGATTAAATCGGCGAAACATCATATCCGTGCTATAATTCTAAATTAAGAGCACGTAAGCTGAAAACAACCTACACAGATTTTGACAGCGATGGTTCTATTAATTAAATTTAATTTCAATAACCTAACATACATGTAAGCACATACGAAAAAATGTATAATTTTATAAGTCTACTCAACAATCTCGGCGACTTGATTTCGTTTAAGAGGTTAGAAAATCATTTGGATTGGATATTTTAAAACGAAGTGTTACTTTTAGTTTGAAACATATGGAGACAACAAACAGTATGCAAGATCAAAAGTCCATAGAACAATACAAAATAGGAGCAAAGTAAACATGGACCTCCAAAACAACAGAGGTGGGATCAGATGTCATGGAGGAGTGACCATCCCCTTCCGACCGGTCAAACCCACCGTTTGCTTCTTGTAACGATAGGATGTTAACAGAAAAATCCGTCATCAATTCAGTGTTTAAAGAATGGACTAACAATTAACTAGTATGAAAAACGTCAGTCAGCATTTAACTCGATAATAAATTGTATTTATTTTAGTTTCTATTTCAATCAGAGTGTGTGCTTTTCTAGAATATATTATAATAAATCTTTCAACCGGGCACAGAAAACAGACCCGCAAAAAATTCCGGAGGTAGGATCAGGTGCTGGGAGGAGTAAGCATCCCCTCTTTACCAGTCACACTTGTCATAAACCTGTACATTGATCAGGTAGACGGAACACTCCACTGTCAAATTTATTTTTAAAAAATCCCGATTACTATATACCCTCCCACTTTTCAAGCGGGGGGTATAAAAAACACATCTTGTAGTAAATGTATTAATATTTATACCCCCCCCCCCCTTCAAAAGCGGGAGGGTAAATAGTGATCGGGTTGTTCGTCCGTCTGTTACGCTTTGGGGTACCCATCTCTTATCCGAAACTCCTCTCATATCACTGAATGAAATTTGATGAGACTTCACAGAACCTTTATTGCACATTGCCATTATACACCTCCTAATTTGCTTTTTGATCCGACACATATTTAGGGTTTTCCATAGCAAAACATTGACACTGCCATTATAATCATATGGGAGGCGGGGGTATCATTTAGTGGCTCATTGCTCAAATTACCTCTAGTTTAATATATTTTATTATATTACACTCCTTATACCTGGTATAAAAATCAGCCTAAACACGACATTTGTTTACAATGTCATTATAAAGATAACCATGAACTTTACGAAATGCTAAACGATGTTGAGTAAATTAATATTACATCAACTTATCTTTTAAAAGCCTGCCTCGCTTTAAAAAAATCATCGAACGAAGGGCATGCTCTAGAGTACAATATCAACTAGAGGCACTGTGAGCAATGAGCTCACTAAATGATACCCCCCGCCTCCCATATGAATAAAATGGCAGTGTTCATGTTTTGCTCTGGAAAATCCAAAATATATGTCAGATCAAAAAGTAAAATAGGAGGTGCACAATGGCAATATGTAATAAAGATTCTGTGAAAGTTTCATCAAATTTCATTCAGTGGGATGAGAGGAGTTGCGGATAAGAGATGGGTACCCCAAAGCGTAACAGACGGACGGACGTACAGACGGACGGAATTAACGATTACTATATACC
>PRKT01000040.1:547235-613241 GCA_003671525.1 Saccostrea glomerata | reverse complement strand
GGGGAAGGGGGGTGTAGAACCTCTCTAAGTACCATAATTTTACATACACTACTTACATATTACGCTTATAACACTTATTTGACTATACTTCAGCAAAAAAGTGGGACCGGCCTTTAAATGAAATTTTCAAAGGTAAAAAGGTATATTTGGAAGAAACGGGGGGTGGGGGGTGGGGGTGTACCCCTGCTGCTGCGTTTTCTTGGTAGTTCGCTTTTATCGTTTATATTTAATAAAGCATCTAAATACGAAATTAATCATAATGTGAAAAACTTTGTGCTGTCCTTCGTTTCGAATTTACTGGTCAATATATTTGGAAGTCTATAAAAGAAGTGCATATTTATATGAAAGTCGGTCGATTTAAAGCCCAAGTTGGTTCTTCTTATCAGATAGAAGTTTTTGCATAAATTCTGCTTCAACGGAATATCATTAATTTTATTAATTATAACAGGTCAGCTTAGAATCTGGCATGACCTACTGTGATTTTGATCAGCAAAATCTTCAAAGATACTTGTGTGCACGTGTCTTAGTTTTATTTTACACTAGAAGTAACATTTTGATGTATTTTGAGGTTATATTCTCCCTAAATAACATTTATTCCACATGACCACACTAGGAAATTAAATGTTCAAAAGAATGGTACATATAATCAAAGTCGTTTGCAATTTCATCGGTTTTTATTTAATTATTACAGAAAAAATCGATCTCGTTGAAATCCTTACGTTGCGAGTTCGAATCCCACTGTGGGCGTGGAGACCGATCTTTCGGATGAGACTATATAAACCGGGATCCCGTGTCACAGAAGCTGCTGGCACGATAAGATTCCTCACTGCTCAATGGTCCTGAGTGACGAGTATAGGACAGAATTTGTAGCTCTCCACTGGTAACTGGTGGAGTCTCCATATGAGTGAAAAATTCTCGAGAGGGACGTCAAACAACATGCAATGAATCAATCGATCTGGTTGAAGAATAAAACGGATCAAGAACTTTGTACTCAAATCAGGTACAATCACTGTGTCGTTAAAAATAACCGTCATAGTTTTTTCACACAACTAGGTAGTACACAGTAACTCAAATAGAAATACATACACTGTGGTATTTTGCTTTAAAAGGTGTCTCAAAAAATTGTGGCAGAACCTGTGGGATCATTTTTGGTCCACTGGGATAATGACTGGAAGTGAAGAATGCTAATGTTACTACAGATTTATCTAAATATGGATGTTGAAGGCAACAAGTATTTTTTTCGTGTATAGTCGTTTTTTGAATAAATTATTCTGCTTCACAGGAATATAAAAAGAGATCGGGTAATAATCTTTCGCCGGTAACAAACCCTATATCATATAAGACATTACCTAATGTGATTTTGATCATCAATATAAACATTTCCCGAGACAATTACACATGTATGTACACGTGTCTCAGTTTTTTCTAAAACGAGAAATTGCATTTTGATGTCTACCAAGGAAATGTTTTCTTGCAATAACACTTGATAACCCATGATAATATAAGATCAAAAGAATGAAGTTTTTTTAATATTTGTAATTTTATCTGGTTTTTATTACAGAAAATCAAAGGGATTAAGGACCAGGTATTTAGGTCATCCAATCATCAAAAAGCTTAAATTACCTCCTCATTTTTTTTTTTAAAAAAAGCTTTACTGAAGCCTTTTTGGCCATCGGGTCCAGACAAAAGAGTGATGAGTAAATTATCCCCCTTAAACTAAAAAGCTATATAAGTTCCTAAACTACAAAAGGGACAGTGCTCTAGGATATTTATGATAGTCCAAGCAGCGCAACTGTCCGGACGGTTTTCCTATTTAGAACTAGTGTAGATAAGGTCAGAAGACATAAAGAGCGATGTTTAATGTACTGCATCCATTAGAATCAGAACAGAGAACAACTCAAGGCTGATTTCAGAAACATTGTTTCACAGTAATATGGTAAGGGTATACATGCAATAAGTGAGCTTACTTATTTTGAAATTTTAGAGTTTGTCAAATAGTGGGTCAGACTAATTACAGAAAAGAACCCTGAAAGTAGGGTGCAGTGTAAAGGGGGTCTTTAACATTGAGAGAAGTGAGAAAAGTACCTATAAACCTAGGAACCTTCCATATGGAAAACCATTTTTATGTCCTATTCTTCGTAAAGCAGTAAAGGAATTTTTCGAGAAGTATGCCAACAAAGCTAGTGAATTGTCTGCTCTGGGATCCACGGAGCTGAATTAAAGTTTACAACAGATGTTGTCTAGTAAAGTACCAAAAAGATTGCAAGTATGATCAATGTCATGTACAATTTTATTGTTCTTGTATGAATTTTTACAAGTCCATTAAACAGTCCATATATGTTGGAATTTCGAAACTAATGTCACCGGGTCTTTTGAAGGAAAGATTCCAACACTGGATTCGGCACAATAATTATTTTATTTACGTGCTTATAGCAATAAACCTACAAAGTATAAATCAAACACACTCTCACAACACAACACACACAAGACAAATACTTTACATTTAAGATCAGACATTAACAACACATAAATTATATGATTGTTCGCTGTCGGAATTAATTAATAAAAGTAAAATATAAAATACATTTACATAATAATTATAATAAAGGTAAACTGAAAGCTTACCAGGAATCCAGTAAAATATTAAACCAAGTAAATCTTTGAAGAATACTTCTAAGTATAATATATATTGCTGATAAATTCTGTCTTCTACCGTAAAGGCAAAAATCGTGGGGGCAAAGAATTTGGCGGGTACAGTGCTTATATACTGAGTGCAGATATTAAAACATGCATATTAATGAGATAAAAACGGTCAGTTATTGGTCAGTAGTAAGGTCACATTAGGTCACCAAACCGGAAACACGTGTAAAGACGAAAATAGCAATGTCACATGATCTCTCAAAACATTCACTCCAGACACACAACAAACAAACGCAGCGAACGTGCTTAATTGGCAATGCGCGCCAATTACAAGATTAAATTAAAATATAACATCTGTGACACTAATACAGGTATTAAGGAGGCTCTCGAAACCTGCATTCCCGTGTATAGATCTGCACCTGTATGCCAAAAGAATGATGGATTTAGCTATGTATCAGAGGTAAAATTGTTTGGAATTTTGTTCTCTTTTCTTTAGAGTTACATTGAAAATATATTGCATCATTTTTTTCACAAATTATTATTTATTTACAAATACTGTAAATCACTTTTAATTTGCGAGAACTTTATTATGTCGTAAGTAAGTGAGACATTGTGTTCGCGAAAAATTCTTCCATATAATAATATTCTTTAAAATTATACTGTATAAAGCAATTACCACAATATTCGTGAAAATTTTGTCTCGCTTATCGAGTCAAAGACTATCTCGCGAAAATAATTGAAAATGAAAATTAAGTGATTTACAGTATTATAATACCTTTGTTTCAGGATTCTATTTATTTTAAATATTATTGTTAGTTGTCTTTTAAGAATCTATGTACTTATGATGATTGTGTTCAAGTCAATGAAATATTGACTGTATTTCTTTCAGATATACTGTTAATTCTATAAGATAGTTGTATGCTCTAGGTTTTCAGTATTTTATAGCTCAGTAGAAAGTTTACAAAATTTGCCTGGCCAACAAGCTTGAGAAAAAAATAGTTTATTGCCGTGTCAGCGTAGTGTGAAAAGAAGACGCCCAGAACTCAAATATGATCAAATGACGCTACACACTCGGTCCTGCAAGGTATGTGAAAGTAGTGGTATTCTGATGAAAATCAATTCCTAAAATGCTTATCAAATATACTTTGTTTTGTTTTGTATTTTGACTTACTGGGTATGTGATTACAGGTGGTAACTACAGTTCTGAAATAAGTTTGGAAAAAAAGGATGTTGACCTGCAGGATATTGATTTAAATCCTTTGAACGTATCTACAGAGAGCAGTTCTTTGCTGTATGTTGACCTAGAAACAACAGGACGACGGAAGTGTACATATTTTGAATATGATACCAATACTTCAGATATCTTATAGTTTATGTACGATTTAGTGAATTTTGAGTTCGAAAAATATGTGTATACTTTGATTTATAAGATATCCTTCAGATAGCTATAGTTTCTGCTGACCAAACCTTCAATGACTCCAAACAGTGCAATTGCAGGTGACGCATCAAGAGCAACAGGATTATCATACAAGGGTGGTGTTTTGAAGCATCATGGACATCCTTGGATGCTGTAGAACCCGCATGGGAACTGGAAAAATTTGCTAATTTTGTAAGGTCATTTTGTGATTTGGCATAACGTCCAAAACTTTGATATTCCTGTATTGTTGTTTCATTAACAAAAATGCAATTTGATGCATGTTTAACAAGACAGTGCAGGCACGTAGCATCGCCCCCCCCCTCCTCTGTTGCTACGTCCCTGCAGTGTGATACGTATAGACTGTCCAAAAAAGTGATTGATACTAACAAGAAACACTAGTTGTAGAGTATGAAGCTTACAATGCTTTATCTAATGTGACAAGTTTAAGAAAACTCTAAGAGGTGAAGTTGGCAAATAATTTTAATTCTTCAGATGAATTCACTTTGTTCATTACAGTTTCAAAGCTTAACTTGAGCCTCTTGTTCAAAAAAGGGTTATTTCTATTCTTTTAAATGAGTCATAAATTGTCCATTGAGTTTAAACAAGTTAAAAAAAAAGAGACCCACAGAATAGTGTTTCATGCAATGAAATATTACTACTTTTATCATCACAGATGTAATAGAATTCGGTTGACAACATTTCTTTTGTTGAATGTGATGTGCATGTATAGATAACTTTTGAATTTCGCCTGGTGCGAGTGCATTTATGTTTATAAGGCAGGTATTTTTATATGTGGGATGAAAAAAAATAATTCTTTTTTATCTTGGTTAAAGAGTATTATACTTGGTCCAACACAAATGATACTACTGAAGTAACTACCGAATCTGAAGATTCGCCAAATCAAAAGTAGAAAGGACATAGAAAACAATTGCAAAAAGTCTTTTCGATCGACCTTCACATGAGCAGGTGGGAAAGAAAACATATCTCAATATACCAATTATGTTTGTGCCAGACACGAAGCCTCTTGCTTTTCTTCAAAGTGGAGAAATTGAGAATAATGGGGAAAATGAAATGATACGTGAACTAAACAAATACGCTTTTGAAAAGTCCCTTGATGGCTCGATTGAGATATTTGCCATCATGATAAGGAGCACACGGCGAATGTTACCGGTCGACAGGGGATACTCACTCCTTCATGGCACCTGATCCCACCTCCATTGCTTTGGAGGTTACCACTTTTGAATCCGACTGTTTTATTAAAGGTAACCGTTTGCGCAGTGTTTTGATGTGTTCAATATGCTGTATGGTCACCCCGTGCTTGAATAACCGTGCGAGAACGCCTCTGCACACTGCGGATAAGTCTCAGGAAGAAGATTTGCGGCAATCTAGCCCATTCCTCGATGAGTGCTGCAGAAAGCTCCTCACGGTTCCTAGGGTGTACTGGGTGCGCTGATATGGCTTGCTGTAGCTTGGCCCAAGCATGTTCTATTGGATCCAAATCAGGCGAAAGACTGGGCCAGTCCATTCGCTCAATGGTTTCATTTTCCAGGTAGTCTGTTACGAATCGAGCCCTGTGATGTCTAGCATTATCGTCCAATAAAATAAAGTCATCACCGATAGCAACTGCGTACAGCCTGACAATAGGATGCAGAATCTCATCTCGGTATCTTAACCCTGTAAGATTTCCTGCGATAACGTGCAAGTAAGTCTTTCCGGATATACTGATACCACCCCAAACAATCACAGGACCACCCCCAAAACGATCATGCTCAGCAACACAGCAATTTGCAAAACGTTAACCGGTCTTACGCCAAACTCGTCTACGACCGTCATGAAATTCTACACAAAAGCAAGACTAATCTGTAAAAAGAACAGGGGTCCAGTGACGCAGTTGCCAGTTGACATGGTTTCGTGCCCATTGGAGTCTGGCTGTTTTTGTCTTGGAGTCAGTTTGGGCCGGACTGCTGGTCGGAATATTTGGACATTAGCCGCATGGAGTGGTTTCTAACTGTCTGTGGTGTTACTCGCACACTTGTTGCTGTTTGAAAGTCTGTTTTTAGTCTAAAAGCACTCTGGAACATCTGCCGTTTTGCCATATTGACCAGATAACGGTCCTGACGAGCCGTGGTTGACCTCGGACCACCAGAACGTGGTCTCTCAGCAACGGTACCAGTATGCTGGAAGCGATTCCATAATCGTGAATGACACTTTGGGACACATTAAAGTGTGCAGCAACAGTTCTTTGAGTATTGTCAGATTGAAGCATACCTTCTGCTTGGGCTGCCTTAAAGCCGGTAAAGTGACGCCTCATGGCTTGAAATGTCACAGGGTCATCAAAAAATAACCACAACTTCAAACAAGTATTCAAAGAGCAAGAGCCACTTTGGGCCTCATTTGGCCCTGAGAATTACCAATCAGTTTAGGTTGCAAATGCAGTATTATCACTTGGAGTGATGGTGACCACATATCTATTAATCGTGACGTACTAGTAATTTCCCATCTAGTCAATGCATTATGACGTCATAAAATGCGTCATTTTCCTCATATCATGTAAATTCCTTTGGAAATAGCCTAAGATGAAGCATTTTTTTCAACATTTTATATAGATCACAACCTCTGATCCAAAATATGCAAATACATAATGAAAGTTCTGTTTCTGAAGATTAAACATGTTTTATTTTTTGGATCTTGGGCTGTTCTCATATTTTAATTCTTTGCTGAAGGTAGGCAAATACGCATGTTTTCTGCAAATTTCAAGAACATTGCAATTTCTCAAACATGTTTTCTAATATTTGGATTCCAAAACGAAATTTTATGATAGAAAATGAAAGCACCAAGTGTCTACTTTATTTTTATATATAAAATGGGAAAGAGGGTGATAGTTAATTAATTGATATAAGTACAGGGCAATTTTATGCATAAGATGGCTCCTGCTCTTAACAATTTCGTGAACTTTGTGTATACCCCGAATCACTTTATGAATTGCACGACCTTACAGGTAGCATTTTCGTATCAATAACATGTTAAAAAAGTATGGTTGAACTATAACGCAAAAAATATATCATAATTGTTTTGGGAAAACAATTCGAAACCATCCTTAATTTACTAGTATTTTGTCTAATATATTTAAGTGTTCATTATTAGCAGTTTGTAAGAAAGTTAATAAATATTTTAAAAATGACTTGTATTTTTCTTATAGACATGTTTCCTTACGAATTTGTGCAATTTTAAAATAAATTGTTGTTTAACAAAAAAATATGACTTTATTAGTGACTCCTTTGGGGGTTTGTATGTAAACATTTTTTTTGGCCACTTTTATTTACCATTGCTATTATACTGTTGATTCCTAGCCCCACTGCGACGTGAACATTGGTTGTTCGAATGAGACTTGAAAACCCCAGTAGGTGCTAAAACGAAAAAGATCCCTCAGTGTTCAGTGACGAGTATAGAACAAAATTTGCAGCTTCGAGTCCAGCGGCAAGTGGTTGCTTCTCCATCGATATGAGGAAAAATACTCGAGAGGGACTTAACACAGCATCAGTTCAAACATATCGAGACGTCACTACTTGTGCGTGACAGCTATAAAGGATCACTTCATTATAAGTTGGGATCTGACCTATAGGACCGGGCTTGGTTTTATTCTCTACAAAAAGCTTGTCGATTTCCGTTCCGATTAATGACATTAGGCCGAATACATTTAACAATTTGTTTTTTTTCTAAATCTTTATTTCAGTGAGTAGAGGTAGAAGAAACCTTTTCATTGGTTTTCTGAGTTTGTTTTCTCCAAATGTAATAATTGATATTTGTCTTTACTTCTCATTGTGCATAATGGTAATGTCTACTGTCTCTGAAATTCTATTCTTTATGTCTAGGCTATTTATCCGTGGATATAATAAAAATGTTATTAATGTGTGCAAATTATATAGGCCTAAATGAAATCCAAGGGAGTACAGTTACTGATATATGTAGCCAAAATCAATGTGATTAAATTCTAAGGAATATATACAATTGAAATTCGACGAAGCTCAATGCTGTCAATAATATCTGTATCAAATAACACAGAGTGAGTTACTCTTGTCCTCGGAGAAAGTGTGCTTATACTGAGGTATGTTCCGCCTGACTGACAACTGTAGATTTGATTGTTACGATTTGACATCTCTTTAGTTTTTCTTGTATCATGAATGGGCATACATAAACGATAGATAATTGAAGGAAAATACACAAGTCTATTAAAAAAAATTGAATTGTCTATAAAAAGGCGAAATTTAAAACTTTAAAAGTGTGGTGCCAGGTGGATTCGAACCCGCGACTTTAAAAAGAAGCATTTCACGGAGTAAAACCAACTCATATATCAACTGAGCTAGTCCATCTATAAAAATGAAAGGTCGAAATTTGAAGCAGATTTTCGAAATCAAGTTTCCTTATTTTTTGTAGGTTTTTTGGGAATTTCGACCCTAGGGCAGGGGTGCCCCTAAAAAAATCCTATCTGAAATCATTCCTTACATCATAACCTATCAAAATATCACAATTTTATTTAGGGGCAGGCCTGCCCTGAAGGACTTTTAGGCCAAAATTCATGCAAAAATCAACGCTTTAACGGACAAAATGGTGTTTCAGTCAACTTTGAAGGTTTATTGTAAAGTTGTAAATAATAAATTTTAGGTATAAAATACAAATTTGGAAAATTTAGACATATTTACGGTAGAAAACAACAAATAAAGCTTAATTATTCAATGTCACTTTTTCCGGGAAATTGTTCTCTCCTAGGTAAATTCTTTTGTTAAAGCGAATACATTCTTTAGACCTGTACTCAGCACTTCTATCTGATGAGCAGTGAAGAATCTTTATCGTGCCAGCACCTACTGCAGTTTTCAAGTCTCATCCGAAAAACCAATCTTCACGTTCTGTAGTTGGGTTATAACCTGCAACTTACATGTAAGAGTTAACACCTAATGTGACTTTTGAAAGATCGAACACTCTAAACACTGCAACACGAAGGGAAGCTAATACCTGAGATGGTGGTCTCTCAACTTGATGGAACTCTTGTGAGTTGAAAGTAGGAAACTTCAGTGAACTGGAGGCAATGTCTGCCGATTATTTAGTGTTGCTGACCGGTGATCACCGACATCTAGTGACTCTTCGTACACCTAAGAATGAAGCCCTACAGAAGTACCTTGCCGAGCATTCGGTTTACTGTACTACTAACACTAAAGAGGAGCTGGTACTCCTGTGCTATCAAACACTACGGTTAAATATTCCATCAAAAAGCGAGGATGACTACATCCCAAGTAATCTTCATCGTCTATGGGTGGTGTTGTAAGTCCCAGTCCAGAAATTATATCCCTTACTTTGACTTCTAACTTGAGGTCCAATAATTGATATATTCGATGTACAACATTTCCTGTGCACCGAGTCTGGCTGGACGAAAGAACGCTTTAACAACAAAAGGCAAGATAATGGTTACAAACTCTATTCCCATGGACACAAACACGATGATTAACTGTGTAAGCTGGGGCATCTTCAATATGTTCTTACTAATTTGTCAGCGACTACGATTTTCAGACTGGCCTTTTAAATTTAGTAACACTTCTACTTTTTATGACTAAGAATTTATAAACAACTTTTCGTGATCATGTTAACACCCCAGAGATATGTTGCAAATTCAAAAATAAAGCGACATTTTTTTCTTGATGTGATGGTGATTTAGCGTCAATTATAAATGTTAAAATATTATTTAAAAACCACTTTTTTCAGAAGATGACATGTTGTATATACGTGCCAAGCGTGTGCCAGAAATACGATAGTCTGGTGACCCCTACAAGCTATGATTGCTGCAGAAGAAATCTGGACAAAGATGCGCAGCTGAATGCACATGTGTAGCATAAGTTTCTGAACACATGTTTTTATATTCATAAAACTAGGAAGTTCCTTGAATTGTATTTGATCAACAAAATTTAAATTAAAAGATACTATCTAGAAAGAACTTAACCTATATATAACTTCCAACAAAAATTTCAAGGGGCATAGAGCGTACATTACCGCTCTTTCAGTCCAGCTTTTCCAGAATACCGGCCTCGTAAGATTTCCTTCCTCAGATTCCTAAAGCAGGCAACCAAGAGTTCCTTTAGAGAAGATGGAAAGTGAATAAAACGAATCAGAAGGGCGATGAGAATTGTCAAAGGACAAGGGGCAAACATCTCCCCCTGAAGATAATTTTCCCCTTGAGAAGTGCCTCAATGTCAGTCTCTATTTGAAGAAGTCCTGCTCCAGTGCAGCTCTATGGGATGAAGAACAGTCAAGTTCCATGGCTTTGACCCCTTGATGACAGATTTGTTTCCTGATCAACCCTGGAAATTAGTAAGGGAGGGGGCTGCGGAAGCTTTTTTGTCTGAGGAATCTGCCACTGCTTGCACCTGTCTCCAACCAGTGCCCTCGTAGCTCTTTTGGATGAGAGGACTTTACCTGTGCTTTAACCTGCAGTGCCTCAAGCAACAATTAACTGATGTTTTCCCTTCTTGGAAACCCCATTCCAATCGCCCTTTTTTTCAAATGAACCTGTTCGTTTCTGATGATGTGCATTCTGCACCTTAATTAGATTTCCACTTATGCATCATCACCAGCCTTTGGAAAACACAAGTGTGAGCTTGTGTCGGGGCCAAAGGAGGCATTCGGTCATCTTTCATTTGACCCTCACGTCTACCTCTCTGGTGTGCCTAGCAGGACTAAAAACGATGTTTTTGACTGACTATCGAAAAGAGCGAATCAGGAAGAAAAGAGGTTGCCTGGCTGTATGGTTTCTAGGACAACCGGGTCTATCACTAGAGTTGCGGAACTGTAATTTTCAGGTGGCAGATACTACCGTCTTCAAAGCACAATTACTCCCGAATCTGAATATCACACCTTCCCTACTATGTATTGATAACATACATCGTTGGATAAGTGTTACACAGAAAATTCAATTTTTAGTAGCCAAGGCAACACCAGTCATCAAAATCCAGACCGATAGTCATGCAAATTATGTACCTTTTTCAAGAAAGACTGAAATCAGAAGGAAAATATAGGAAGAGAAGAAACGTTTTGAAAGTATTTAACAGAAATTTATATTTTAGTAACCATTGCAACACCGTTTATCAACATAAAAAACTGATACACGTTATTATGCATCTGATTGTAGTCTACTTGTGTACCTAATAAGATTTAATTAGGCAAAACTGTAGGTGTAATAGCTTTTTAAAAATATTTCACAGATGTTTCTATTTTTAGAAACCATGGCAACACAGTTCATCAAATTAAGAATTCAATACATAGAATTATGTATCGGTATACCCAAGTTAATGTTGATTTGGACCAAACTCTAGAAGGAGTAGCATTTTCAAAATTTTTACACAGAAAGTTCTCCTTTTAGTAACCATGGCAACAACATAATTATTTATCTTAGTGTAATGAGAGAGAAATCCGCCAAAAATGTAGGAGTGAAGCTTTTAGAAAAATATGTTTAAAGAAGGACAGACGATGACCAGCTTATTATCGCATAAGCACTTGTAGAACCAAATGGCGAAAATTGATGTATTGCTTATCAGCAATATAATTAAATTCTTAGCTCTACTGGTCAGACATCAGAAGAGCTTATTCGATAGTAATGCGTCCGTCCGTCTGTCTGTCTGCAAACAATTTTCAAAATGCTACTCCTCCTACAGTTTTGGTCCGATTTCAATATAACTTGGCACACAAGTAGACATAATTCTGTGTCTCGGTTTTTTATTTCGTTGAACAGTGTTGCCGTGGTTACTAAAAATAGAAATTACTGTGAAATACTTTTAAAAGTATTAACGGATGTAAAACATGTATAATATATATTTTTTAAATTTATAATCCAGTTTAGAAATGGAATGAATATTGATATTAATAATCACTTTGCCTGAATACAGTAATATATTTGAACTATTTTGTCACATGAGAATCAAAACTTTAGTTGTTATTACATTTAACAATTTTACATACCTCGTAGAACAGTTCCAACAACTCATACATTTTTTAACCTTCACATAAAGGAGTCTCCAGCTTGTAGTTTCTGCAAGATGACATTAAGTCAACTGAACATCTTTTTGTTGAATGTTTGCTTTGGATTGATATTGGAGAGTACATCATTTGGTAAATATAAGAACAATATGCCCCCATTTTATTGCCATCTTCATTCTCCCTCTTTCCCTTTCTTAGAGATGTGCGTGTTTAAATGTATTTACATTTTCAAATATTTTTCTTAGATGAACCTATTGAAGAGAAAATATGTTCAATTCTGTATGAACTTATTTGGAAGTCAGAGGTCAAAGCGCGACCGAATATCACTGCGAGATATCTTGTTTACATAATATCTTGATTACATAATTTATATTATGTCTGATTTCCGAACTACTCAGTTTAAAGCGATGAAAAAGATAAAATTACTGAAACATATACTTAGAAATTTTTCATTCAACAGATGTTTAATAGTTCTTCCTTCGGTGTGAAGAATGTTTTAAATACTATATAAGTCGCAAATCGCACTTAACCTTTTTAACCCGAAATTTCTTTGAAGTTGTGTAAACTAAAACAGGAGATATCACTACTTTTGACTTCAAATACTGTATATTAATGACTTATTATATAGAAAAAATTATTCTTAGTAAAGATCATTGTTCTTACATTACAAACAAAGAAATCCGGAACTGGACTGCTGAAAATCATTGTAAATATTCAAATGTTGGAGCGAGGCTAACTTTCAAGACTAACAACTTCTAGATCATTGCGCGTCACAACATAGCAATACAGCGGCCCGTTCGTGTAAAAAAATGCAGTTTTACTCGGAATTGATTCGTCTCAAATGTAAATATTATTAATGAACAACAATGTTAAAAGTTCATTGAGAATTGAACTTAGTTGGTACGTGATCAAATCTAAGGATTCGATCACGTAACCAACTAAGTTCATTTCCCAGAGAACTTTTTAACTTTGCTGTTTATTTCTTAAATGTGTATATGTATATGTATGTATGAACTCTGAATATGGTATTCATAATGGACTTTTACGAAAAGCGCTGAATTTTATAATTGACGAATTACTCTCACACTAGGACAGTGTACGGAAGCTCTTTTACGAAATAAATATTTAGCTCAACATTTAATTCAACGAAAACAACGGGCTATTTCAAAGCACAGATCAGTTGTCCTTGAAGAAAAGGACAAACATCCTTCCCTCAAACCAGACCTTCACATATAAGTGGCCCTAACAATTAGAAAGGTTTTCTTATCCATTATCAATTTTGTACCTCCGTAGATGATACAGGTTTAAATATCCAAGTAAATAGTCAACTGTACAAGTCAGTGCTTCTCGTAAAAGTCCAATAGGCACATGAGTGAAAATATATGTACATTATATGCTGATAAAAACAACTTTTATACATACAAGCAACAATTTATTGTCTATCCTTAGCTTACAAGGTGACAATGCATTTCAAACACTGCGGTAAATTATTTTACATAAAAAAAATATATTTGTGCAGAACAATGTAACATTTCTCAATTACTGTTTACATCAAATCGATATACATTGTGCGTATAACACAACCAATGCTATTAACACGAATGTTAAATGTCTGCTCAAACTTTTTTCCACAACTGTTGACCAAGTACAATATGAATAATTGAAGTCTGTAGAGTTCAATTCTGAAAAGGTGAATCTTAGTGTATATGATCTCTAAACAATTGCAAACCAACATGACGTATTACAGATGATCTTAAGTATAGATAACGCATAGCAATCTGTTTGTGCCTCTCAAAAATTTACTTTATATATATATATTTGACGAGCAGTTCATGAAAATTCGATGAATTTGTCTTTTACTATTATTCAACCAAGTGCCTGAACCACATGATGTAGTAAAGGCATTTGCTGTTATTACAAGGTGATACAAAATATTTGTTAATATCCTCTTCTTAACATTCAATGGTACCGGAAAACATGGTGTTAAATCTCTCTGAATCAAACGATACTGAATTCAGGCAATATTATGTTTAGTCAGTATCAAACAATAGATAAAGTCCTTAAAGTATGACATTTCCACTTTCACTAGTCTTTACATAACAAAATATCAAATATTACTGCACAGATATTGGCTTCTTGTTTTGGCAGATATGGAAAATCTTGTCAGCGACAGATGTTTGATATTAACCTTCACTTTGCTTTACACATGTCATGGAACTGCAATAGAAGCAGGCGACACCTGATCGCATTCTTGGCGAGATCTAAGCGAATGCCACTGCGCAACTGCAGAACGTTGAGAATTCAACATCCGGCTCCAGTGGGTATATTCGTGGGGTCCAGTTCCATATTTCCCCAAAACAATACGACCAACGAAATCGTCCTTACTTTTTGAATTGTAGTCCCAGACTGTGACAACAATACTCGTGTTTTCCAATTGTTGTGGCGTAATATTAAAATTGATGGATTCATTAAACACCGGATCAATGGTATTTTTCTTCCCGGAAGTTTTCTTGGTTTTGATGGGTTTCTCAAAGTGCACCATCGTTATTTTTACAAAGGGATCTGTCAATGGACAAAACAAGGTCTTAAATAATCTATTGTTTGCACGTTATGCTATTCGACTTAAGATTATTATTGTGTTTAAGGTCCTGAAAACGGCTAATATTTGTTTTATCAAGAAAACAACATTATTCATCAAGAGATAACACCTCGACGAAAATAGTTCGGACTGTTCCCTTGTTTTGGCTTAAGCAAAACGTTAAAAAACAAATTTATGAAGTGAAATTTGGTTTTTTGATCCTTAACCCTGGTATTTAATATTAATTATAGAAACTGAGACATCAACGAGAACACTGACCTGACCCGCCAATCATATCTGTTTGTAGAAGTTGTTTTGCCTTGATGACGTCAATATTTAATCTCCCGGCTGTTGGTAGGTAGTTCAGAGACAGCAGTATTTCTCCCAAGTCATGTCTCTCCTACAATATTAATATGTATTTCTCAAATCACAGTACCTTGCTTTTTGTAATTTAGCGGCTGTGTATAAAAATTATACACAAACTACAATTTGAAGGGTTATTAAACTTTGACTCTGCATTACTTTCCGTTACATGCCTTTTTTTTTCTTTTTTAAAAGAATTTTCTACTTATACTAAGCAGAGTATCTACCTTGCATAGATATACACTTTGTTTTTTTCACACTTCTAGAATATTATGCCATTGGTGATAACTGAGCATTCTGATTACAGTTAAAAATTCATAATTAATATGTTATTCTCAATTGAATAGGAATCGTATTCTGATAATCTTTTTTAATATTTTAATTCTGAATTTTTTTAAGAACGTGGATGGATCCTATATATATAATACACAATTCATGTATATATATACATACTTGTATTACCTGGGAAATTGCTAAATAAAGCACATTATTATCAAATATCATTGGTACTTAGAGCTTTTAGCAAGTCATTTTAGCGAGCTAAATTCATAGATATGATAATCTAAGTTTCGTGATGAAGTGTAAACTACACATTGATTACTCTTTTTTAGTGCTCATGTTGTACTTTTATGCTTTGAATTAATGGAAAACGTACAACCTCTAAATACGTACTTACCATTACTAACCGTAATTTTATTTTACTCTATGTAATACAACTTTTGCTTTTTAAGAATTCATTTTTGTGTGCATCTAGGGAATGTACTGAATTAAAGGGCTATATTTTTAAAATATCCATCACCTGATGGATGAAACTTTCATTAAAAATCCATGATTCTACAATAGACTAGTTTTTCTTGGAAGTTACAAGACATAGTAACGTTGTATTTACTTTTAACATAACACTTTCAAAAGGAAATTAAAGAGGCTTTGTAAAATTCGACACATCGTTTCACACTTTTTTTAGTTCTAGAAACACAAGTATGTAAGCTTTTTGAAAGCCTAAAAAAAGAAAACCCTACTGTTTGTAATAAATAAGTTACATTTAAGCACAAGACCTACTTTGTACCAATCAGAAAGTCTGATTAAATCAGAACAATTTTTAAACTCAGTTTATGTTACTGCCACATATGTTTACTTCACTTTAATTTGTTCATACAATTGGCGCACATTGCCAATTAAACATGTTCCCTGCATTTGTTTGTGTGAATGTTTTGAGAGATTGTTTTCGTGTTTCCGGTGAGTGATCCAACATGACCTTACTGCTGACCATAACTGACCGTTGTATCATTAATATGCATGTTTTAACAAACTCGTGCACTATAAAAAGCAAGAAGCCCGCCAAATTCCCCAACCCCAAGCTATGTGTGCCTTTATGGTAAAATAGACTCAAGTTTCAACTACAGATCGATTCAATCGATGTTTATTATTTTACAACTTTATTACTGGATGCCTGGTAGGATGTACATCGATCTTGTTTTTCATTTACTTGTAAAATATATATAACTAGTGCTAATTGTAACGGGAACCGTTACAGATGTTCCCCAAACGCTCCCCAACTCCCTTCTCGTGCCATTTCCTCTCCTGTAAGTTTCATAAAAGAAAGCAAAATCCATGCATTTAAGACGTAAATAAAGTTTTCCCAAAAGTATACCAAGTATTTCAAATTTAAGCAATGCAGGCATGTGATTGCATGAGCGTAATGATGATATCATCTTGTCTACACGTTTTACTCATTGCACGTGCACGCACGTGCATGATGATCATACCTTCTTGTAGGTGTTCATTATATCTGTCTATGTTCTTAATCCCATCCTGTTTGGTTGAAAAACAAGGGAGTTATAGCCATTTAAAGTTTAAGCCAATCAGATTGCAACGCACGTGCATGTGCGTGTTTTCATGACAATTATTATATATCATATTGAAGGACAACTCAAAGTATGCCTTTGTTTTAAATTTCAAAGCATTTTGTAAAAAAACAGAAAAGATATTAAGATTTTTGTTTCAGCCAATCAGATCAAAGCACACGTGCACACACGTGCATGCATGTGAATGGTGACCATACCATCTTGTAGGAGTTCTTTATGTCTATCTATGTTCTAAATCTCATGCTGTTTGATTGAAAACCAAGGGAGTTATAGTCATTTAAAGTTTCAGCCAATCAGATTGCAGCGCACGTGCATGCGCGTGATTTGATGAAAAATTTTGTATATCATATTGTAGTACATCCTAATGCATGTCTATGTTATAAATTTCAAAGCATTTCATCATAAAACAAAAAAGATATTAAGATTTCTGTTTCAGCCAATCAGAGCAAAGCGCACGTGCATGCGCGTGAGTTCATGAAAATTTGACCATGTCATCTTATCTACACATCTCATATATCATTATTTAATGAGTTTCAAAAGATTTTATCAAAAAATATAAAAGTTACAACCATATTAAATATATCAGTCATTTTACTCATTGCACGCGCCCGCACGTGCATGCGAATGCGCGCAAAATGACCTTCGTTCGGCACATCTACACAACATGCCTACTAACCCTAAAAAGGTTTTAACTTAGTTTGGTGAACAGTTTCTGAGAACACTTCCGGACAAAAAAAGTCCGGAGAAGAAATAAGAAGAAAAAAGAATAATAATAATAATAATAATAATAAGAAACAGAGTAAAAACAATATGTTCCCCAACTTCGTTTGGGGAACATAATAATGATCTTCTGCCAGGCGTATCAATATTTTAATAATCTTAACTTGTCGGTAATGTTTTAATTCTATGGTTCGTGTATGTCTATGTCTCTTGTTTTGAACGGATGTTGTGATTGTGTTTTGCGATGTGTTTTCTAGGTTTTCTTGTTCAGCAATTAAGTATGATTGATTGGTTGTTGTGAAACGTCCCTATCAAAAAATCTTATGGAATAATTCCCACGTGGAAACGCCACCACCTGCCGGCGGAAAACTGCAAATTTGTCCTATACTCGGCACTCAGGGCCATTGAGCAGAAAGGGATCTTTTTCGTGCCAGCACCTACTGCAAAAGGGGAATTCGGTTTAAACGGTCTCATCCGAAGGACCGGTCTCCACATATCCCAGTGGGATTCGAACCCGCGACGTAAGGATCTACTCCTTACTTCGCGACTCTAGAGCAGACGCTCTAACCACTGCGCGGGCGACGCACTTAAATATGTTAAATTGACGAACTGGTTAAGATTTGTTTTCGTTGACGGAACAAAACCGAGACCCTGTGACATAAACTGGTCTTTTTAACTTACATATTCACTGCTTAAAAATGTATTACTTATTAGATATTTACCTTTGTACTTGGACTAAGGGGTTTCCACATATGAACGCCTTTGAGGAGTTGTAAGTTTGTTAGAGGTAGGTACACCTGACCTATGATACAGTGGCGGGAATATTTATCAAAGTCTTTCACCAGAATTTCTAATGTTCGCATCTGCACTTCACTATAAGGAATTTCAAACATGAAGTATTCATTCCATGTTGGTTCCTGTGTTTTGCGCTGAACTGACGTTTGTTGTGAATTTTTTTGGTCTGGAAGTAGACAAACTTTACAATACGGGTTTGAATGAGCCATGTCTTGTTTATTTTCATCAAGGGAATAAGGTCTTGGGAGGTCTTTTGCCTCAATTATCTTGACCACCAACACTTTGGTAGATACCTCGTAGTTTAATCCTATATGGATTTGACCTAATTGGTATTTGGCTAACTTTTCTTCATCTGTCAAACACGGTTCAGATTTATCTTCTTCATATAAATCTGGTTGAAAGTTTTCAACGCTGATTTCGGTTTCACTGGGAAGTCGTCGGCGATGTTGTTTAGGCTGAACACTTTCGCGATTTGCAGCCCAGAACTCTATAGGTTTCATGTCAATAACGGGTGTTGTTGTGCCTCTTCGGTATTCTCCACTTAGTTGTGAAGCCGAAGAAACCGAATCGGTTCTTGACGACATATTATCTGATTCCATTCTCTCCCTGAAGCTACGCATGCTATCGGTGGCAGAACTTGTTGAATCCAGTCTTACAGACGATTCTCTGAAGGAATGCTGAATGTCTGACTTGGTCAGTTTTTTCTCACTTCCGAAACAGCAATCGCAACACTTGTTGTCACAACAGAGAATTTCATAAATTTTCTTGATGCATCGGGAAGACTGGAGGGAAAGAAATCAAAGATAATATATTCAGTGATATTCCTGTTGATAATGCATGTAATACATAAAAAAATTTCTATCACAGACCAGGTATTTTGAAAAAAGTAAAATTTTGCAATAAAAAGAAAATTGCTATTATCCTTTATTATCCAAAAGCAACGAAGTAAGTGAAAAGTGCATTTCGTTCCGTTCTTTTCTATTTCCATTAATGGTGTTTTAGTTCTGGTGGTTTAACATGAGAGCAATGTGATAAAATAATCAATAAATGAAACTCACAGTTGCTTGCAATAGGGTTTCAAGGCTGTTTGTGTTATTTAATTACTTTTTAAGTATTTGCTTTTTTTTAAATGAATTAATCTTCAATCAATTAAGTTTAGCCTACATAAGTACAACATAATACAGACTATACAGTATTACATAATTATATCATTATTATGTTTAAGCATCGTTTCATATTAATTGAAGAGCATATAGTCAAGATATAGTCAAGCGTTTTTTAGTTGAATTTTTTAAATCAAAAATCAAGCGTTTTGAAAAATTTAAAGACAAATACTCTGTTTGGGATAAAAAAAATTAAATACAAGAAATTTGATATGAACTTACTGCGCTCAACATGGACGACATCTTTGCTGACGATGTCACTTGTAGTCCGATCAATATACAGCTTGTAGTTATTGACAATCTCCTTGGACGATCGATAGCAAAGCCATCTGAAAGAGTCCAGATTTTATATATATTAAATCAACTCTTCTCCTGCCAGTCTTGTCTTGTCCTTTTCATTATACAAAATCAGCGGTTACTTTTATTCCAGTGCATGTGTAATTATACTATTCATATTGTTGGCGTCACATCTGCCGGCTGCCTTTAATCATTTAAACGTTCTGGAAATTCGATGTACAATTTCACAAAAAACATCAATAAATCACTTGTAAAAATACAAATGAAATATGATTACTGTAGCTGAATACTGTAGTCTCCTTGAGACTTTACTATCACGTGATCAATAAATCTGTTTTATGTATTTTTTCCGACTCTCGTCTTGAAGTGAGAGAATTTTGGAATTATTTAATCTTTTGTAGAAAAGGATGGATTTTTCAAGAGCCCTCTGGCTCTTTTATTGATTTTCTGAAAAAGAAATGCGAGGGAAAATCGACAGGGATTGACATTAACGGTTGTCCGATTGCCCGGGACAAGTAAATTCTCAGTTCGGGCAAGTGAAACTATCAATGTACTTGTCCGATCGGGCAAGTGGATATTTCTGACAGAAACATTTTTTTAATCTCACATAAGTTTATAAACAACACAATAAATCAAACACTTGATTTCCGCCAAAAACGGAATCCCTCGGTAGCGTTTCTGGATCTTACCTTTATTCAGAAATCAGGTTCGTTATTCTGTTTTCTTTCGTAGTTTAAAAACATACGATTATCTGTCTGACAACTTACATTACACTCTTATTATGAAAGAGAGATTACAGAATACTTTCTCTACCCAATTAAGGAATTATATGAAGAACACCAATTATTCACGGTGCACGATGTATCTTCCTTCTGGCTTCACCTCAATTTTTTATAGGAAAAATTAGAATTTCAAATAAAAATCAGTTACATGTAAATGACAGGAAAGTGTTTTTTACACATGTACATTTACAAATGTAGCATCACCCCATCATATCAACATTTTTTTCTGGCAGTTAACTTCAAAACAGAGATTAATTTGTCAACTTTTATATTTACAACAAATTAAGGTACAATAACTGTTTTTTTTCTTAAAAATTTTGGGCAACTAAATTTTGCATTCGGACAAGTCAAAATTGTAGTTCACTTGCCCGAAGGACAAGTGGAAATAAAAGTTAATGTCTACCCCTGATCGACATAAAAATGTTCTTTCTAGTATTTGACCCCATGCGCTGACTGACAATTCATATAATTTGTGTTTAATTTCCTCGTGATTAAAACTTGTTTGAACAGAGGAATATTTGCAATATCATCAACTCTCTTTTCACAAATAAAAGATTTAACTTTGAAAACAAGAAAAGTTCATTTACATTGTTTTTATTTGCAAAGTTTCGGGGTCAAAGTACTATTATAAATATACAAAGCAGTAGAGCTACAGTCCTGTCAGAGACTTCTGGCTTAAAAATATGTAATCCCTCTATCCATAATTAATAAAAGCTGTATTTTAAAATCCCAAAATGAGGAATTTTTTTTATCAAATTGGAATTCTTTAGAGGGTATCATTCATACCTTAAAGCAACGTATTACATGGTGAACCGGTGTTCGCTTTTGAGGTCTCGTGTGTTAGGTCGATACTGTATAGGATAATAGGTTTCCGTACAATTGAATTTTTTTCTCTTAACATTCGCGAACACATAAAATGCAAAGAAACAAGAAAATTTCCTGTTCGATTTTTTTTATTTGACATTCGGAATTATGTTACTATGCCCTGTCTGATTGTGCATTACCGAGATAAAATGAATTTAAAAACAAAGACCTCTCAATTAGAAGATGTAACAAATAATCTAGAACATTTACTTAATGACTTTCCTTTCGGCAACGTTTTTTAATCTTTAGCCTTGTAAATTTTTTTTCAGCTAAGCACACAACTTTGTACTGCGTTCACACTGGGATATCTTTTAAAGTGGAGTGCATACTTGTTTTTGTCTTCGGTGCGTTTAAAAATTACGCTTAGAGCAGTGTGTCTTCCATAGTAAACCGCTTTATTTTAACATAAATAAATCAAAATTCCGTCGTCCATATATACATAAATAAAATGTGATGAATCGAAGGTTCTCGGGCTTTCCAGTCCACTAAAACAACACAAACTGCACGTAGCGAAAACACAGACTCCCGTAAACAATCAGGATGGAGTAGGGGCTATTAAGGACGGAACATTCCCTCTTTACGATTTGCACCACCCATGATCCCCTTACTATGTATGTAAAAATAACGCAGAATTAAGTAAATTCCAGGAATAATCCCAAGTACGTGTGACGAAGAGGTATTGCCGAAAACCATAATTATGTTCGTGCGTTCCTAAATGTTCGAGGCACTGATACACACAAACAAGATGTTTTTGTGAAACAAGGATAATCTCGTATGAAAGCCTATGGCGAGGGTTGCAGTTCCTCACCTGCAAGTACGAAGTCAAAATCATTGGTATCAAGAGGAAGATCATTTTACAGGGAATACACCTGGGAAATGTAAAAAAAAAAAACAAAAAAAACCTAGTACTAACTGTTCAAAAATTATGTTCTAGGTTGCAGATTTTAACAAAGTTGGTCAAACTTTAAGGTTAAATTAAAAAAATATTCATTACTTTTTACAAAGTGGGTCAAACTCTAAGGTAAAAGTCAAAAATATTCCCATTGAAAGATCTTTTAACAATGAATACGCAAATTAAAGTTATGGGCATGGTTTAAACTAAATTTTCGGACAAACAGCTAAAACGAGGAACGGACGGGTTAAAACTAAACAGGCTGAATCTACGATGACGGGGACATATAAGTCACATGTATATTAAAAATAATCGGACAAATCAAAATAGACATAAACAAGAAAAAAGATCTGTGTGCCACATCGCTCACCTTATCACTTTGACTGCTAGATAAAATACATTTCACTTTAATTTAATATTGAAAACTCTTTATATGGAAATGGGGGAAGGTTCAAACTTTGATTGAAGATGTTCCATATTTCTTCCACTTACCATGGCTTAATCCTAAATGTTTGGCTATTTATTAGTCTACTCCTATCCTGGAAGACTCATGATCACTTTGAACTATCTTGCATCTTCAGTGCCTTGCATGGTTCGAAAAACTAGTAACTACTCGATATTTGAATCTTCACAAAATATTGTTTACAATGCAGTAAAAAAAGGAAACAGATATCACCAGTAGATAAAAGTTGGAACTTACTATTTAATATTCCAGAGAGAAACAAATAAATAGAGGATATTCAATGTTTTGTAGTTGAATATGGAATTTATTTCACGAGTGGGACAGGATTTTTGATATTTTCACGAGTGCGAAGCACGAGTGAAAATATCAAAAAATCCTGTCTCACGAGTGAAATAAATTCCATATTCAACTACAAAACATTGAATTTTCTGTTTATTACATTTAAAAAAAAAAATTCTTTGATAGCCTAATTCCTTTCTCTCTGTATTTTTGTAATACAGTTATAGACTCGTGACGTCATAGTTGAGCGGTGGAGACGTCATAGCTATGTGAGGTGAAAACACTGTAAACATGGATTTAGCAACATATGTTTGGTAATTTTGACAGTTTTATTCGTTGTTAGAATGGTTTATTTATTTCCATCTATCTTATATTAGGTCAAGGGAGATTTTCTTCACAGCAATCTTCGTTATGGGAAGGGAAATCGAGAGTTTTCCCGCACTTCTGATATTCGTCACACTGTGACAGGATATCATTTTGATATCCTTTCACAGTGTGACAGGATATCATTTTTATTCAATGAATAAATTACAGTATTTCACGGGTAAAAATGTAATAAAAGCATTTTACTGATAGAAAGCCGAAAAAAAATCTTTCGTTGCAGTTTCTCGAAACTGCGTTGGTCAAATGGTTTAAGAATATTATTCAGTCATTTTCTCATTTTGCAAGTTGAGTCTCTCTTTGAAAAGATTAAACATTAACAATTTGGAAGGCAACTTCTAAGAGTATAAAAATGCGTAATTTAATTAACATGTATAACACCATCGTTTTTGAGAAAGCTGATTCACTTTAAAACATTGATAAATTTGTTTTTAAGATTTGCTGTATGTTGATAACGTCCAATTCGACTATTGGTCAGTATTGCTTCTGTTGTTTTAGTAATAACACCACAAAATCAAATAGCGTATTGTTTGATATACCAACTGAACATAATAAAAAAAATATGCTTTCTCATATTTAGCACATCATTAGAAAGAAGATACCACAAAAATTGACTTGAAAAATGTACTTAAACAAAGAAATTCATAAAAAAAAAAAATGAATGAAAAAACATCAAAGAGGTTGATTTTGTGGCCATTTGTGACAATATTGCGCAACAGAACTTTTATGCCACACATTAACCCTGACAGGGGGTTGTGTTACTTTGTTCTTCATAACTTGTAATTACCTGAAGCGCAAAAGTCAAATGATCCTTTAATAATCGATCTCTTTAATCTCTGTTATGGAACAAAGCAATCCGATGGCCTTTACCCCAAAATTTAAAGAGCAGTGAGGTCGACTATTGTCTAGTAGATTGAGTAGGTCGTTGGATCACTTTTAAGTAGTATGGAAGCTTCAGTTAGATGCTAGTAATGAATCTGCCATTAGAACTGTTCGGAAATTGCGATATATATCATGCTAAATATTTTTTCGAACGACAAGGATCACATCACACAAATGCGAACGCAACAAAATAGCATGTTTTTGTTGTTGTTTAACGTCCCTATCGAGAATTATGGAGACGCCACCACTTTCAGGTGGGGAACTGTAACATTTGAACTATACTTGGCACCAAGGCCAGCATATACTGCGACACAAGGCCACAATTTACGCGGCTTCATCCGAAGGACCGGTTTCCACGCCCCACACTTGGGTTCGAACCCGCGACATAAGGATCACATGGAACAGACGCTTTTCCACTGCGCCACGCGAGCGACAAACAACATGTTGTTTATTTAGTATAAACAGCAACCCGGTTCAAAATTTACAGGACAAGAGACATAAAAGAGTACATTTAAGACATTTCTTCAAATGATATTCAACGTTTTATTGAAGCCTAAGAAAAAATATGAGTAAATGTCATAATCAATATCAGCTAAATCAGAATTAAGAAGAATATAAGCAGCTAAGATCTGTAAAGTTTTTAATTATTTTTTTTGGAGAATGGGGAAGTATTTATTGTACAGGTTATGAGGTATATGTGTATTATAGCGAGGCGGTGCGAAGCCCCGCTTGCGTTGCTAGCTCCATAGACAACGTGTATGAGCGGAGGAAATTCAGGTTGAAAACTGCACATTGTTCCAAGAAATTTTTACCACTCCACGTAAAAACAATCCAAATCCTTTGCGGTACATAGAAAGATGGTGGTTAAACATAGCATGAACTTACTTAAATTTTTTTTTTAACAAAAAACGATTTTAATGCCACAAAAACTTTTATTTGCATCCTAAGTCAACAGGACTTATTATTTGACACCATACTTTTGTCACTAAACCAGGTTTCTGATTATATTGCCAACTTCCGGGAAGTTCGGAATCGCGATCCCGATGCATGAGAAGTGATAACTTTTTATTGTTTTGTTTTCTTGTTTTTTTTTATACTGTCTTGTTTTGTTGTTGAACCCTTCGAGTTCGTTAAAATTATGCCATTGCAGAGACTAAAAGAACTCCAAACCTCGGATTTTCAGCCGTCGTTACAGCTCAAAAGGCAATAGCCGGCTTTTGTAAGCCTTTTCAAAGCAGGAAGTGAACCTACATGTAAAGTCGCCAAATTAAAGTTACGTGTAAATAATAGTTATTAATCTCAATCGCTTTTGAGATAATGCAAACGCCAAATAAAGCAACAAATAATAAAACGAAATTTAATTTTTATCAATTAAAAATCCGTAGTAAAAAATTGAAAACTTCAATCCTAAGTCAAACAACATAGTTTATTTGCATATGGGTTTTTAGCCGGGCTTATTGCTCAAAGAGCAATTGCCGGCTTATGTGATCCTGTTCAAGGCAGGATGTTGACCCCATAGTCGCCATTTTAAAGTTACGTGCAAAAATATAGTTCTTACTCTCAACCGCTTTTGAGATAATACAAACGCTAAATAAAGCAACAAAAATAAAACGAATTTTTATATATAAAATAAACATTAATAGTAATGATTTGAAAAATTCATAAGTCAAAGAACATAGTTCATTAGCGTAAGGATTTTTGATAATCAGTGTTACCGTAGTTCTCTACACATACGAGGTAAAGCAGGAGAGGGAACCAGAATGGCCTGTTTGTTTACATTCAGCTGCGGTACCAGATTAATTCTGATTCTGACAAAATCGGACCGTGGTATAAGGATAGAAAAACTCACTGTCAGTGTCTTATCATTTATATTGATAGTTTTAAAATAATTTTTTCATCAGAATATAAACGTGATTCATGTAAGAAATCCATTCTACTCTGTAAATGAGCCCGGCTCTCTGTACTTCTGAGTACTTTGATTTATGTTGGTCAGTGTAACGTAGTCTAGTGCTCTACGAAGACAAAAAAGCAGGAGAGGGAACCAATCTGACCTATTTGCTTACATTCAGCTGTACCAGGTTAACTCTGATTCAGATAAATTCGGACCGTGGTATTAAATTCCAAAAAATTATTGTATTTTAATTTATATGAATATTTTAAAATAATTTTTTTCCAAGATAATTATGTGTCATTAAAGCTCTTATTTGATTAGTATCATTAATGTTTTTAATTGTTTGTATTAAATATTCTCCCAGCGTCTCAGATTCTAGTGATCTCTAAAGACAATAAACATGTAAAAATCATGTACATTCTACTCTGTAGATGACCCCGGTTCTCTGTACTTCTGAGTGCTTTGATTCTTATTATACCTTCAACGTAAATTGAGGGAAAATAAGGAAATCCGTGTGGACATCTTATAAACCACAAATAACAATATGCATTTCAATTAAATCTGTTGATATTTCTGCAAATCCTTAAGGTAGAATCGACCAGTAGGTTGTTGACAATCTGATACTACTTTTCTTTGACCTTTGATATTAAAATGTTAACATTCTTTATTTGAACTTCTATATATAAAATTCTTTTTTTTTCAATTTTGTTTTATTCGTGATGAAATTGCAAAGGAACATAAATGTCTTGTCACGTATTATCGCTTGCATCAGAGAGTAAATTGAATCTATAGTTCCTCAAAGAGTACAATGACCTATGGCGCTCTTCTGTACTCCTATTACAAGCGATGTTTTAAATCTCAAGGAATTGGAGGTTTCTATAAAGCAGGCAAATAATAGCCAGGATCCTTAGAGTCTGGATAAAAATTAGCTTTCCGACAAATTAAATGTACAACGTACGTAAAACTTTCCTCTACTGTTCTTGAACATTAAATAATTTACTAAGATATAGACTCTTACTATTAATACCAGTTGTTAAACAGTTATAAAAAAAATTACAATGTACAAAATAGTTAAATCTAGCTCAGTGCAAAATTCATTCTAATTTGAAGTAAAATACTAAATTCTGAAGAGGAAAAAAGGCAATTTAAAATTCCAGTTACAGAGTTGACAATTTCGACTGAAAGGAGACAGAATTAAAAAATTATTTATTGACCCATATTTTAGTTAACACTAGAACAAATCTTGCGAAAGTGCAGTTATGTTTTTTTTAATTGGATGTATATTTTCATACCCTGACAATTAAAAGCAATAGTTACATATATTCGAACTGTGATGTTTTGTTCAACAGTTTTCGAGGGCGAAGAACTCGATGTATGTCCTCCATTTTTCCCCCTAATTTCATTTTTAAATATTGCGTTTCAAAAGTTATGACTTGGTTGAAAATTACGTTTCCCAAATTTAATTTGGTGTATAATATATAAATACGTCAAATGTATTTATTTTAAAAATCCTGTTTTAAAGGGCTTTAGTGAAATGGGTAAATGCCTTGAAGTAGCATACCCATGCACTAAGATATATTGAAACTGATAAAGGTTAAGAAGCACTGCTTACTATCAGAGATTCATAAAAAGATTTGATATATCTTACATGTACTAGTATTCTGATCTTACTAATCAATGCTAAGAACTTATTATTACTACATGTATCACTACTCTTACTACTGAATAAATTAAAAAAAAAATTGAAAAAAAGTTGAAACAATAACGCTGTAGGCCTAAGGGCAAAAAGTTAAAATAAAACACTGAAGATACAAAATATTGAAATGGTTTTGTGATACAGTAACTGTTCCTCTTAACAGACTCCTGACAAAAGTCGCTATTTTCGAAAAAAAAATTGGGTTTGGTTGATTGTCATTCAAAATTGAAAATAATTTGTATTTTCGTCTGCTGAATTTCTTAATCATTTACAACAATAATCAGTTGTGAAAGATTACATCGCTGTGTTGCATGATAACCAATAACGCAAATTGCACAGGCTTCATCAAAATATTTTATCACTATCAAAAACTATCAATACATCATATTTATCACTGAACGTATAACACTCTTACAGAATGATAGTTTATTAAAACACCCGATATCAATTTTGAAGATGACAAAATGTTTAATATTGTTAACGAAAGTAAATAACATTCTATAATGTTAATTTAAGTGGCAAGTTTTCAAAATGCATAGTAATACGATGCAGCCGCTACCGTACTACTGCATGTAATTCGAAACCATTTGGTCATTATTTTACACCCGCGGAAGTATTTCAACCCTGCAATAATATTCAAAATATATTCCTTTTACGGCTAAGGTTTTCATGCCATGCTTTTTCCATGTACTATTCTTCATTGCAAATTGCATTCAAGAAGAAATAAATATGTAATGTTGTGTTTCTTTAGGGACTCATTCCTTTAATTGCCGCAAAAATATTAGACAACTTGTTCAATAGTTGTGGCTTTCACAGATTTTCAAGCAGTTTGTTAGTATCTGCATTCATTTCTACGTAGAGTACGAATTTAAAGAATAAATTAAACACTTATCATATTTTTTCCATAAAATTGCAAGACATAAATGACCAAATTTGTGCAGAAAATTGACAAAACAATCAAATCAACACTCAAACACAAAAATTTAAAAACAAAATTGAGAAATTTAAAATGAATTCAAATGTTCTTCGAAAAACACTTAGTAAAACAATGTGATTGATATTTGAGGTATGATATTTTAAGACTCACCGAGTACTGTGTGTTTCCTCTGACTGTCCGCTAGAACGTCGCAGAACTGTCGTTCAGCTACAAGCACGTCATTTTACATACCACAGACGACAGAAAACTCAAAGCCAATGCCTTCCTCTGATTGATTTTAACCAGGCGTTGCTAAGCAACAGTGGGCAATTTTCTATGAATCTCCTTGCAATGTATTGAATCTCTATATTTCCCCATAAAATTGTTAACAACGTCAGATACTGAAACAAAAATATATCATTTCTTAGAGATTAAGATTTTGCGGTAAGACGCAATTTTTTTTTTCAACACAAACCCAATATCTTAAGGGCTGTTGATAGAACGCATAATAAGCATATATAGCAAACGGGTCTAGTCACTCTAGTGAAGATGTTGGAACTAATATGACATTATCGGGGCTATTGATCTATGACAACATTATCAGAGTCGATAAAAGTGGATCATTTTATTAGTTGTTGGAAGTTTTAGACATTGGTCTAACATGTTTCTGATGGGGTGCTCACCGACAACTAAAAGTCGTAGCTCCGTAAACCGACTGGTAGGAGAGAAAATGTACATCAGACAAGGATTTTGTTTTATTTTTACAAACACGTCTGATTTTTCCAGCGTCACCGGACACCCTCTTCCTACGTGTACTCATAAAGTGAAGTATCAAACTAAATGGCCAGGGGAAAATGTTGAGGACAAAAATCGGTCGGCAAGAAGGTCGGATTGATCAACACATGCAAGATACCAAAACATTGAGGTGCTGGTAATAAGCGACTCTATTCTCCTTTGTTTTTGGTTACAGACGGAGGCCATTTCGACTGAACTAGTTATTTGATGAATTAAAAGAAAATAACAGCTTTATTGAATGTGAAAAAAAGTCATTTCTTCAAGTTAACGACGCAAAGCAAAAAAAAAATGTACATAGTAAGGGGTCAGAATTTCGAAGAAACTAGCAAAGACAAAAAAAATTCCACATGTGTGATTCGAACACGTGACATAAAAGCCTTAGGATCAATTCCTTATTCTGCGACTTAAGAACAACTGACTTTTTCTTTGATCGAATCAACTGTCGATAACATTTTACAAAACAAACTCATAGCATGGATGTTTATAGCATCATCTCGCTTGTAAGATGTTTTTAGCGCCAACAAAATTCGGTTAACCTTTCAAAATATTTTGCATAAAAGAACAGATTTCCTGACAAGAAATCAAGATGTTGGTTCAATGTTCGTGTTTTCTTATCATGAAGAAAAAAATGTTTATACCCTTTACACTAAATGGAACATCTGCATTAAAAGATGATGGAGACTCCATTTTGTTCACCCATTTTATTCTGATACTCATTGTGAAAATACATGTATAAGGAGAATAAATTTTTTTTTTAAATCTCTAGCAAGAACATCCTTCATTAATCTCTTGGGCAACTTTTACTGATTTTTTTTGCGTGCATTAATCTATTTTTCTTTCTTATACTAATAATATGTATTTCATATATAATCGTATAATAAAGGTTAACACTCTAAAAAGATGTACTATGCCAAGAGTAGCCCGCGATTCGCAGCGCAAAGAGCATTTCGTCAATAGTTGGGCTAAAATGTCTAGCATCTGCGATGAGTAGTTGCTAAGAAAACTGCGACGAAAATATGAAAGGGACAAACACACAGACAGCCAAACGGACAGACACAAGGGTAAAACAATATACCTTCCTTGGAGCAGGGGTATAATTAGTCTTTTGCAAGTTTTATTGTTTAGATATCAGAAAGGGTTTCCTATATATTCAAAGCCCAGTGTCATTTCCTTCAGGCCAAAAATAAAAATTTGTTTTTGCAGTTGCCTACCAACCCACTGAAAATGCACCCGATTAAAACTTTTTTCGCCATTTAGTAATATTTTTTTCTTCAAATTTTCAGGATATTTAAAATTGAAACTTTCATTTTCAATTTTTGAATTCTGTTTTTTTAATCATTTAGTGGTTTATAACTATTCATGTTTAGTAGGCTGATGAAAAGCAATATTATTTAACATAAATCTGCAATCATTTTTTTTTCAAAAAAAGAAAGAAGAATCCCTACGTACCTACCTACCCAGTCTAAAAATTGCATGTAGATCGTCAACTGCAGACAAAGAATTTTTTAAGCTTAGCCTCAAATATTTTTTTTCTCAAAATTTCTAAAAAGATTTTTGGAACTGAATGAACCACCCTCTTGATTTAAACATATTATTAATTAAATAAATCAGAGGAAAACTTCACAAACTGAGTAATACTCAGTCAGAATGCAATATACATGCATTTAGATTTGACAGTTCTATAAAGTTATTCTCTTTAGGAAAATGGATGGATATCACCTGCATCCTCTTCTCTTCGCAAGCCTCCATGTTCTTATTCTGAAAAAAGTATAATGTAGAACCAGTGACGGCATACACTTCTACTGATAATTCGACTAAACATGTTCTGATATTACATAACAGACTTGTAAAATTAAATTTCAAACAGTTAAAGACTTAAAACGTACATACGATAGACAAGCTTCTTACCTCAGATGATTCATAACTTCGTCGTCTGCGGGTTTGGTGATTAATGTCCGTCTTGATTGACAAAAATTGGAAATCATTTCAAATTATTTTAATATTAATTTGTCGAACGTCAGAAAACGGAGTCAAACAATGTGCCGAGAATAGAATATTCCAGTAACCTATTTTCTATTCCTCCTGAAACCCCAAGAATATATATTTTTTTATTCTTGTTTGCAACACAACATTGTTTTACCTGTCGACGTCAGGTGTTTTGCAATTATGAATCTGCCTACTTGCCGCACGAGGAAGAAAACTGGGACTCTAAAAGAATCATTTATTAGTAGCGTGTCTCAACGAATTTGATTTGAATGGTAGGAATGTTTAAATGAAAATTAAACCTATTAGTACTAAAAGAACAATTACATGTATTTTAAACAACTGTACCAAAAACCTCATCGCTCACCAAATCGTATCCAGAAAAGGAGTAAGTAGACAATAGGTCAAAGATGTCTAAAAACGTAAATTGACCCTAGATTATAAACTGTTTATTTATTAAAGCAAAGACGACAGTATTTCCGCCATATTTCGGCTGTAATTTTATTTTAAAACGAAAGTTCTAAAACCTTTGAAACCTTTGCCTAATATTAATGTTATAAATTGTCATATGAAGTAAAATTATATTGTTATCTCAAATTTTCCGTCATTTGCGAATCTAGAGGGAATCGCCCCCCCCCTCTGGAATTTCTAAAGTTAACTAATATATATATGAAACCAAAGACATGCAAACATCTCGAACAAGTGGGATTTGAACCCGCGACGTAAGGACCAACTCCTAATTTCGCGAATCTAGAGCAGACGCTTTAACCACTGCGCCACGCGGGTGCCCAGTTTACTAGATATCATTGAGATGGTGGCCATCTCAAAGGGCCCCGCTTTTAGCAATGAACATGAAAATGTAAGGTAGCTGAGAAAGGTTTATTTTGAAGGTGTTTGAGATTTAAGGGGACAAAAAGTACTACTCCCTGAAAAAGTATACAAAACACTTTTAAAAATGTATCCTCTGTGAAAATTGTTGCATATCCTCTATCATAATATGGAAGGAAAATCACAAATGTTCCATATCCTTTCAATTTGTTTGAGGCTGAGTGGTCTTCAAGGAAAGCAATTATGCAGCGAACAAAGACTTTAAAAAGAGAGACTATTTTTTTTACCTTAACCTTTGACCTAGAAAACTGCACACCTTATATTCAAAGGCGTCTCTGTTTGTAAAGTATGGGCGAGATTAGGCCAAGGGAAGAGAAAATATGCTCAAACCAAAAATTTAAACAGAAAAGCTATTTTGGACCCTGACCCTTGACCTTGTAAATTTGCTCAAGGTCACTGCACACCCTTTACCATTAGGCACTCTTTGAGTGAAGTATTAGCCACATTGGACTAAGGGGAGAGAAGATAAGCTCCAAACAAGGATTTTTCATATAAATCTGTTTCGACCTTGACCTAGAAACATGGTTCAAGGTCACTGCACACCGGTTACCCAAAGGTACTCTGTGGGTAAAGTATGAGCCAGATTGGGTCAAGAAGAGAGAACATTTGATCCAAACCAGGATTTTTCATATAATTCTGCTATGATCTTGAACTTTGACAAACATGGTTCAAATTCACTGCACACCGGTTATCCAAAGGTACTCTGTGGGTAAAGTATGAGCCAGATTGGGTCAAGAAGAGAGAACATATGATCCAAACCAGGATTTTTCATATAATTCTGCTATGATCTTGAACTATGACCTAGAAACATGGTTCAAATTCACTGCACACCGGTTATCCAAAGGTACTCTGTGGGTGAAGTATGAGCCAGATTTGGTCAAGGAAAGAGAAGATATCCGGACAAGGAATTTTCATATAATTCTATGACCTTGACTTTTGACCTAGAAACATGGTTCAAGGTCACTGCGCACCGGTTACCCAAAGGCACTCTGTGGGTGAAGTATGAGCCAGATTGGGCCAAGAAGTGAGAAGATCTGCTCCGGACAAGAGATCTCGGACGGACGGACAGACTGATCTTTAAAGGGCGCCCTCCGAGCGGGGTCCTAATTATACACGTAAGGTCAAAGAGCTACACACAAGATCGGTACGATGCAAGCTCAAACACAGAAGTTTATATTTGTATTTGTTAAACGTCCCCCTCGAGAACTTTTCACTCACATGGAGATGTCACCACTTGCCGATGAAGAGCGACACATTTTTTGCTATAATCGGTACTAACAACAATTGAGCAGTAAGGGATCTTCTTCGTGTCTGCACCTACTGCAACTCGGGACCTCGGATTAAAAGGTCTCATCCGACGGTTTCGCACCCGCGTTGTAAAGAGCAAAACTTTACTAATCGGTTGTAGAGCAGACACTCTAACCACCGCGCCACGCGGGCGACAACAAGTAGGGGCCTAATACTAGTAGTTAAAGATTGAAGAAAATTTATTCATCAATTTGCAAGTTAAGCTTTCTCTGAGTAACAGTGAACCTCTATCATGGCAACATTGTACATGTTTTGATGAAGAATCATCTTGAATTTTTCACTAAAAAATCAAATGATAAATAATGGTGCTTTTCTTTCTCCAAAGTATTTCCATTACCTATAAACTTTGACACCTGCTGTCGCTTTGTCCTGGTACCAGGGCCCATGTTTTGAATAAACGTAAAATTACAATTCATTAGTAAATGTATGTATACATACGTTATAATATTGATTGATTCTTTGTAACGCTACTAATAATGATAGGGAGTTCATACTTCACATATGTAAACATATGCAACAAGACCTTTCATTGGATATCAACAACCTTGACCCTTTGGCCTTGACCTATGAGTTTGACCTACCTTTAAAATATATTAACCTTGGCCATAATTTTTGAACAGGTGGTGCTAGAATTTTTATAAATTTCACATTTGTATTTCTTTTGAGAAGGCTACTCTTGGTACCAACATATTTTATTTGCATTGAGAAAATTGACCTTCGCTACGTTGTCATACGGGGACATCAGTGTTTTACAAAACATCTTGTTTTTCTTAAAATTATTTTTCTAATTGTGTAAAGTGAGTTGTTCTGATTAAAGCATAGATATTGTAAATCAAAACTCAAGTATCTTTTGTTGTCATCTTCAGAGTACTTGTGTGGTCACTAGAGCTACACAAAATATATGTATGCTAAGATTATTATGCGCCCGGAACGACAGGTCGGTGACGCATATTGTTTTTGTCCTGTCTGTCTGTTTGTTGTCAACTTTAACCTTCACCATAACTTTTGAATAATGAGAAATAGAGACTTCATATTTGGTATGCTTACTCAACTAATTAAGCTCTTTCAAATGACACCAAGGTCAATGACCACGTGACCTTGATTGTGACCTATATGCTTAAAAAGCTTTTTCAAACCTTCGCTACATGTATAACTTTTGCACCATAAAAGATAAAGACTTCAAATCTGGTATCTATTCTTCACTTATTAAGTAATTAAGTATGAAATCAAGGCCAATGACCTTGACTGTGACTTATATGCTATAAAAAGCTATTTTGGACTTTTTTGACGCCGGGTGTATAGTGTTTCACCAACATAGAATAAGACACTATTGATTATCTGTCACCTTATTGTCCCCCGCTTTCGCAAAAGCAAGGGACATTAAATCTCATTCGTCTGTCCGTCCGTATCAAAAACTTTAACCTTGCCCATAACTTTTAATTTAGTGGAGCTATGACTTTCATATTTTACATGTGTATTCCTTGTGACAATATCTTTCTTTGGGTACCACCAAATTTGACCTTGACCTTGGAGTTTGGCCCACTTTTACAAAAAAATTCCAAACTTTTACTTATGGCCATATCTTTTTAATTATAGAAACAATGACTTTCATATTTCACGTTTGTATTCTTTTTGGCAAGGCCTTTCATTGGATACCAACAATTTGGACCTTGACCTAGGAGATTTCCGTACTTATGAATTTTTAACTTTTACCATGACTTTTGAACGGTAAGGGCTAGGGCTTTCGTACTGCACATATGTATTCCTTGTGGGAAGACCATTCATTGGATACCAAAAACTTTGACCCTTTGGCCTTGACAATTGACCTACTTTTCAAAAACTTTGACCTTGGTCACAAGTTTTGAACAGTATATACTAGGACTTCATGTTTCACATTTATGTATTTTTTGTTGGGATTCCTTTTATTGGATACCAATACATTTGACCTTTTCACCTTGGAAATTTCCGTACTTATGAAAAAACTAACCTTGACCATATCTTTTGAATGGTAGAATCTAGGACTTTCATATTTCACATACATGTATATATTCTTTATGGCAAGGCCTATCATTGGATACCAATAAATTTGACCTTGACCGTGTAGATTTCCGTACTTTTGAAAGGTAAGGGCTTGGGCTTTCGTAGTTCACATATGTAATCTTTGTGAGAAGAACTTTCATTGGATACCAAGAACTTTGACCTTAACCTTGGGGATTGACCTACTTTTCAAAAACTTTAACCATGGTCACAACTTTTGAACGGTAGATACTAGGACTTCATATTTTTTGTGGCAAGACCAATCTTTGGATACCAACAACTTTGACCTTTTAACCTTGACCTTTGAGATTTCCGTACTTATGAAAAAAACTTTAACCTTGACCATAACTTTTGAGTGATAAGGGCTAAGGCTTTTATACTTCACAGATGTAATCTTTGTGAGAAGACCTTTCATTGTATACCAAGAACTTTTACCTTGACCTTGGAGATTGACCTTCCATTCATAAACTTTTACCTTGGCCATTACTATTGAATGGTAAGGATTAGGGTTTTCATCCTTAACATATGTATTACTTGTGACTTTTTTAAAGAAATCAACAACTCAGCTCCGTTCACCTTGGAGTTTAACCTACCTTTCAAAAGTTTATCCTTGGCCATAACTTTTGAACAAGTGGTGCAAGGGATTTTGTATTTCACAATCGTTGTCTGAAAACCCTACTTTGGGTAATATTAAATATAGTTCATTTCCATTAAAGAAAAGTCAAATATTCGTTATATTGCCAGGGTCATCAGTGTTTCACAAACACATCTTATTCCTTATATTGAGAAGAGAAAGGGCTTTCAGATTTGACGTGCATAACATGTACCGGTGACAAGAAATTTCCAAGCATGCTATGATTTCTTACACCTTGACCTTGACCTTCACGATTGACATTATTTTTAAATTAAACAACTTCAGTGATAATTTCTAAATAAATAACATATGATAGGGTGTTCATATTAGACACAATATGTCATAAAAAATGACATCTCACCCACAAAGATACCGAAAGCGGGGGACCACAATTCTTTCAATTTGCTTATTTATCATCAGAATTTCAAAGCATTTTAAGCTCACATGATCTGAGAGCTCATATGAGCTTTTCTGATCACCCATTGTCCGTCCGTCTGTCAACTTTTTACATTTTCCTCTTGTTTTATTTTAAAACTTAATCCAACGCATAACGTACATAATTTTATAAATATTTGTAAAGTCTATGAATGAAATCTACCAGACACATCTTTTATTGACTATATTTAAATATAAACGTAAAAAAAGAAAACAAGACATTTCGGTTAATATCTTGGCGAGTAAAGATGCGTTTTCCCTCAAGTACATATTAGTAATATTTGGCTAAGAAAGATGTCAGTTATTTGACAAGAAAAGATGTCGGTTATTTAAGTATTACTCTCAATATAAAAATGAAAGAGGAAACAAAAACAGCGATCGATTAAAAAAGATTTATGTACATTTACGATACAAATTGGTGAACAGACCATAACACATGGGTTTTGAAAAATTTCATTTGTGGGAACCGTTGCAAACAAGAAGTCTGTGACCCAATGCTCAATAGTAATACCCCTGCTCTGATGTGAATATATACTATCATGTTAATATACACAATCTAACTTACCGGCAGACATACGGATCAAGGAGAAGTCAACATGGGATTTAAACAAAATGAATCCTACCATATGGCATGCCTCGGCAAATAAATCTGTTTACTAAATTTCATTTCAGTATATGAAACTCTTAAAGGAAATGAACAGAAACTGCAAATAATTGGAACTTTTTCAAAGCCCAAGGGACATAACTCTATCAAAAATGGCGTAATCGTACCTTAAACAGATCTTGACCTAGATATTCATCTGATAATTGTATACTAAATTTCATTCCAGTATGTGCAACGGTTGCGAAGAAAAAGAACGGAAACTGCAAATAATTGGAATTTTTTTTATCTCCAAGGGGCATACCTCTGTCAAAAATGGCACGACCGTACGCAAAACAGATCTTGACCTAGATATTCATCTGATATAAAATCAGTTTACTAAATTACATTTCATTATATACAACGGTTGCGAAGAAAAATTTAACGGAAACTGAAAATAACTGGAATTTTTATAAGTCAAAGGAGAATTACTTTGTCAAAAATGGCGCGATCGTACGCCAAACAAAACTTGACGTAGATACTAATCTGAAAAATCTGTCTACTAAATTTCATTTCAGTATGTGCAACGGTTGCGAAGAAAAAGAACGGAAACTGCAAATAATTGGAATTTATTTAAGTCCAAGGGGCATAACTTTGTCAAAAATTGCGCGATCGCACGCAAAACAGAACTTGACCTAGATATTCAGCTGATATATCCGTTTTCAAATATTTTATTTCAGTATGTGCAACGGTTGAGAAGAAAATGAACGGAGAGTAAGTGGACCGACAGACATGTACAGCAGCAAAGCAATATGCCCTCCCTTCTTCGAAGGCGGGCATAATAACTTAACTATTAAAAAATATATAGATTAATTGTTTATTATGATCTCCAACATTTTTAACTCATTTATGAGTTAACTATAAAAACCAGAAGTCTCTGTCGAGACTGTAGCTCTACTGGTTTATACTTACCGGTAAAACAAAGGAAGAGAAAAGCAGCAGTTGGGACTTGAAACTATAAACCAGCAATAGATAGAAAAATGATCCTTGCCACTCAGCAAAATAAAAACCGATGCACAGAATTATATGTTTCACTTGTGTGCTAAGTTATATTTGAAATCGGACCAAATTAAAACTGTAGGAGGAGTAACATTCTGAAAGAATTTCATAGAAATTTCTATTTAAGTAACCATGGCAACACCGTTCATCGAAATCAAAAACCGATGCACAGAATTATGTATCTTAGTGTGGTCTACTCTACTTGTGTGCCAAGTTATATTGAAATTGGACCAAAACTGCAGGAGAAGTAGCATTTTGAAATCATTTCACAGAAATTTCTATTTTTAGTAACCACGGCAACACCGTTCATCGAAATCAAATACTGATGCACAGAATTATGTATCTTAGTGTAGTCTACTTGTGTGCCAAGTAATACTGAAATCGGACTAAAACTGTAGGAGGAGTAGCATTATGAAAAACCTTTCACAGAAATATCTATTTTTAGTAACCATGGCAACACCGTTTATTGAAATCAAAAACCAATGCACAGAATTAGGTATCTTAGTTTAGTCTACTTGTGTGCCAAGTAATATTGAAATCGGACCAAAGATGTTTTTTTAAAAGAAATAATGCATTTTCACTATGTAATCAATAGAGCCCCGCCCTAACACAAGAACCCCTGACCCTGGGGCCATAAAATTCACAATTTTGGAAGAAGCACTCTTTCTCATCATAACTATGTACTTAGTTAATTTATTTAATACATAGAAGCAGAGAAGAAGATTTTCAAAGAAATAAATGCATTTTCACAATATTGTCAATAGAGCCCAGCCCTAACACAAGAACCCCTGACCCTGGGGCCATAAAATTCACAATTTTGGAAGAGGCACTCTTGCTCATCGTAACTATGTACTTAATTATTTTATTGAATACCCAGAAGCAGAGAAGAAGAATGCATTTTCAACATATAATCTATATAGCCCCACCCTAGCACAAGAACCCCTGACCCTGGGGCCATGATTTTCACAAATTTGGTAGAGGACTCTATACTCTTACATTCATGCCAACAGTTTGCCTGTTTGATGTCCAGGAGTAAAGAAGAAGATTTTTAAAGATTGCAGTAATTTTGGTGGTTTTGGCCCCACCCTTCATGCCCCAGTGGGGGGAGGGGGCATAAAATTCATAATTTTTGTTCCCCTTCACCCATAGATGCTGTATACCAAATTTGGTTAAAATTGGTTCAGTGGTTTCAGAGAAGAAGCTGATAATCTTCAAATGTTAACACACGACGGACGACGGACGAAAACGGATAGCAATAGGTCACCTGAGCTTTTCCTATGCGTTCAGATTCCATCTTTGCGAAATACTCAGTAGCAAGAAGTTTGTCTAAATTATTACTATGGCCATTTGGTAAGTAATTTACAATAAATAATGAACATACTGTATTACAACGCGAAATGTAATAACAACACATAATAAAATAAACTGCGATAATAACATTTTGCGTTAGTACATTTTACGATGATCTCGACGAGAGACTTGGTTAAGCATTTACTGGAACTTGTTATGTATCTTTGTAAGGATTCTGAAAATAGCGGGACCAAAATTTTGGGCTACATACGAAACACAGTGAGTGATAGAGCAACAATTGAATTAAATTTTGACGAACTAATAGAGATATATAGACAGAACCTGCTTCAACAAATATGAAAAGGTTACAACATTTTAGATAATAAAGAGAAAGAAGCAGTCGATAGACTGAATAACTTTTAGCGATCTCCATGGACTATTACACATGGCAAATGCCTGACAGAAAGGTTTGTTAGAAGCAGAGATGGGCAGTTTTAAAGAGGACCCACCAATCTGTCAGGCGGGATTCTCTAAAAAAAAAAAAGGCGAGTCGGTCTCTTATTTTGTATTTGTGTTATTTTTTGTGCATGTATTTGTTTTGTTTAAGAAACGGTTGCATGTATGTTCTTAGACTCCTAAAAGACTTTTTTAATCTCCCTGCCTAGTAAAAGCTTTCGATTTATTTCGAATCACTAGAAAGCAACCTGACTCGCCTGACAGAGCCCATATGTTCATCTTCACTTTAGCCCCAGTCGCGATTTCTAGTTCTTTTGCCTACAATATAGAATATATACTGAACAAAAAAAGAAACGCATAATCAGAATAATATGAAATTCTAAGTTTTCAGTTTAAACCTTGATTTTTCGTGTTTTATTTATCTAGCATTTCGTATGTTCATTGTTAATAATTATTGTCTTTATGGTTTTTAATTGAAAGGTCCATTGTCAAGGAGAGTAATATTTTATCATCAGAGAAGCTGGAATTTGATTGGGTTCGATGTTCAAATATATTCTTACAATTTACGCCAAACTTGTTAACATGTTCTAATAGAATGTTGTCTAGTTAAAACTGACTTTTCAACTACGCCAGGCGGCAGCAGCCTATTGAAACACTGGTAGAAATGTGTGGCGACAAATTGGCCTCAGACGTACGTTACGTCACAGAACAATGCGAGGCCAATTTCAATTATTTGCAAACTTAAGGAAGATTCAAGTACAAATTCCCTATTAAGATGTTTCGGCCAAAGCCCATAACAATATCACAAAAACGAAGAGACAAAGCAGGAAACATTCAAAATTTAACAAAACACAATCAAAAGACAGAATTGAAAAGTGTGAAATGAACGACACTATGCAAAAGAGTGGTGAAAGGTCAAAAATGGAGAGAAAAAAAAGATGGTCTTGTAAACTTTTTAAAGAAATTAGAAAAGGAGTAGCGTTCATGTAACTTTGTAAAATTGGTATCTTTGCTCTTGCTAAATGCTTTGACTATGTTTGCCACATACTTCAACACACTATTTCGTCTGTGGTGTTTGTTGTCGCCAATGGACACAAGACTTGTTTTCCCTGATTAGATTTTTTCTGCTCACGAATATATAAAATATAAATTAGTATTTTTCTTAATGTATTCCTTATTACCATATAGTTATCAGGCTATATAATCTGTGTCGCACATCTGTACTATGTTTTTAACATTTATCATTATAATAAGCATAGAAACTGATTTTTGACTCTGATTGCAAAGTTTCATTCTGTTTATTTTATTCCTGAATTTTGCTTAGTGATCTACAGTATTTTAAAAGAAATATTTTTAAAATTTGTTTGATAGTTTTCTTGTCTTCTGCTTTATTCAAGACAAAACAGGGAACTTTTGAACTAAAAGTTACAAAAAATAATGATTATAAAATATTATATAAAAATAAAAATACATTTGAGAATCAACTGTGATAATAAATGCTTTGATTTGAGAAATCAAATTATTCCATCTACATGTATGACTCAACAGTTAACTGATGACAAATAATGCATTCAATTCAAACTCGTTTGAGCTTCCACACAAAATCTGCAATCTTGCATGATCTTTTGGGTTTTGTGATTGGACTATACATTTTGCAAATGGCTACCAAAGGATTTCTGTATCTGGTGGATCATTGAATTTATGTGTATAAAGTAAGTTAAATTATAATACATAAAGATTTGAAAAATGTCTGTCTTGGGTAAATATTACTTTATTATAGTGAGATGCAGCCACATTCAAACAGTTTTAAAAATGTGTCATGCAGACTATAAATATTTACCACATGTAAAGACATTTCTGCACTCTTTATTTTCTTTGAAAACACGTCGACAGGCGGAAGTTGTGCAAAAGTAACGCGTTTATGGGATATATTTCATTACTGGAAAGAGAAATAATCCCCGTTTTATAGTAATACTTCCCCTTAAGAGGAACTGTGCCCAACCTGTTTAATGGCCTCTGGTTTAAAACACGAATCAATTCAACTGTTGGAAAGTTGTTACGGAGTATTCAGGTGACCTAAAAGGCCCGTGAGCGTCTTGTTTAAGTGTTTATTGCCTAACGTACTTTTTAATTAACCGATATGGAATAAAGTAACATGATGTGTACATGAAACACTGAAACCCCGTATGGCAACAAAGCGGAGATTGAACTTTTCTTAAATGCAAATTAAATATGTTGGTACCCAAAGGAAAGTATTAAAAAAAAACAAAACAAGGGCACCGCTAAGCGGAGCATCCCCTCGCGACAGGAACCCCAGTGGTAATGGCAATATCTAATAAGAGATAAATTCTCTCGAGGGACGTTAAACATGTTAAAGATTGATAGTACAATGTAATTTGTTTAACGTCCCTCTCAGAAATTTTTTGCTCATATGAAGGCTTGCCGGTTGAGAACTGCACATTCTATCCTATAATAGGAACTGACGAACATTGAGCAGTGAGGGATCTTTTTGTGCCAGCATCTATTGGGACATGGGCCGGTGTAACGACGAAAAATGACCCCCGTAGAATATTGACCAGGGGGTCATTATACTACGTAGAAAAATGACCCAGGGTCAGTATTCTACGACAAGTAGGGTCATTTTTCGACCGTAGAAAAACATTCCAGACCAGCAATTCTACGACTTCACACACGTTGAAAAATTACCCCTATAGAATTTTGACCCCCTACTTATTTATACAATAAACCTTATATTTGTGTCCCCTGACATTTTTTTTTAAATTTTTTTACTTTCAAATTTAAGGAGGGGAATTTTTTGTATACTTTACTCCTTTCCAACATACATTTGATTGTATATCTTAATTTTTTTGCCCTGCAAAATCCCAATGAATATTAATTCCTCGATTTATGATTAAATTATGATATTATGATTATATTTTTTGGTTGTTTTTTTTTTATCATTCAAGTGTTTTATTCCGAAAATGGCAAGATATGTTTCTGATCACAATAAAATTGTAGGGAGGCCTCTAAAACGAGCACTTTCAGCCATTTGAATTCATTTTTGACAATCTAAAAACATAGCTTATATAGGCGAGAAAAGCAACGTAATTTAGCCATATACAGCATATAAAATTCTTTTCCCTTAGCTCTTACATTTGAACTTATATATATCTGTATGCATTCTGCTTTAAAATACATATTTTTAACTACATTATATTAAATACTATACTTTTTCCTGTATATACGGGAAATACCATACACATCGAGAACGTTCTACTAATAATATTTAAAAATATCCCCCCAAAACTGGCAAAAATTTACATTTTAGTGAATAATAGTTCACAGATATCTATAAATTCATTTAAAAACTTTTTGAACACTTTTTAGCCCTCAGACACCTGACAAATGGTTGCTGTTACATCCTCTTTATTCTGAGATTTTCTTAGAAACTACTATAACTTTGCAAATGACTTTACTTCGATATCTATCCTAGCACATGCTGTCCAAAAGTTAAGGCCAAAGTAAAAGTTTTGAATTTTTGTGTGAAAGTGTTTCAAACTCCATTATCAAAAGGTCAAAATTGGTTGTATCGAAAGAAAGATCAGGTCACAAACAAGAGGCCTAGTACGGGCCTTATAGTTCACCTGAGTATCATGTAATAACTTTCCAACAATTGAATTGCTTCTTGTCTTAAACAAGAGGCCATGATATTCACAATTTTGAAAGAGGCACCATTGCTTATCATAACCACACACTTAGCTTGCTTACGTTAGTTACTTTATACCCAGAGGTAGTTCAGAGCAACAGTGATAAAAAAAATATTTCCAATTTATAACCAGTTGTGCACCCCACCCTACAGAAACCACTAACCCTGGGGGCACATATTTTAAAATTCTGGAAATTTTATCATAAATTTTATTTCATTATAAATGGTTGATTAATACCAAAGAGCAGATTTCGAAGCATTAATTTATTTTAAACTATGTACCCCCTCTCCCTATGCCAAGTACCCCTGACCCAGAGGCCCTGAAATTACTGAGTAACCATTTTGGAAAAAACACCTTTCATCATCATTAATATGTACTTATATCATTGGCATAATACCAAGAAGCAATGGAAAAGATTTTCATAAACGAATAAAAGGTATTTTCACTATATAATCATTAGATCCCCGCCCAAACACCAAAACGCTTGACCCAGGGGCCCTGATATTCATAATTGTGAAAGAGGTATTCGTACTCAATATAACTATATGCGTAGTTTACTGGTTTAATACCCAGGAGCAGAGGAGAAGAATTTTAAAGAAGTAATGTATTTTCTATATAATCAATAAGGCCTCACCCTAACACCAGAACCCCTGACCCTGGGGCCATGCATTCGCAATTTTGGAAGAGGCAGCCTAATTCAACGTAACTATGTACTTGGTTATTTTATTAATACCAAGGAGCAGAGAAGATTTTTAAAGAATTAATGAATTTTTCTCTATATAATCAAAATAGCCATGCCTTACTCCAAGAACCACCAAGCCAGGGGCCCTGAAATTTTCTGTTTTGGAAGAGGCATCCTTACTCATTATAACTATGCACATATTGTAGTTCACTGGTTTAATACTCAGGCGCAGAGTAAAAGAATTTCAAAGAATTTTTGCATTTTCACTAAAATACATGTATAATTAGTAGAGCTCTGTCCTTACACCAGAACCCCTGACTCTGGGTCCATAAAATTCACAATTTTGGAAGAGGCAGCCTTATTCAACATGAATTTGTATTTGGTTAGTTTATTTAATGCCAGAAGCAGAGAAGATTATCAAAGAAAAAATGCATTTTCACTATATACATGTAATCTATATATATCAAGATTATCCCTGGCACTAGAACCCCTGACCTTGGGGCCATGACTTTCAAATTTTGGTAGATGACTTAATGCTGATTACAATCATGCAAACAGATTGACTGTTTGTTGTGAAGGAGGAAAGAAGATTTTTAAAGATAGCACTAATTTCAATGGTTTTGATCCAACTCCTCAGGCTCCAGGGGGACAAAGTCCATGAAATATATGATTTTTCTTTGCCTTTACCCATAAATGCCTTATGTCAAAATTAGTTGAAATAGGTTGAGTGGTTGCAGAGAGGAAGCTGAAAATGTTCAAATGTTAACACACGACGACGGACGAAAACGGATAGCAAGAGGTCAGCTAAGCTTACTCAGGTGACCTAAAATACACCTGGGATCATGTAATATGACAGCCATAGTCCCATATCCAGTCAAACGTTATGGGCAATGTAAAAGTTTTTGCGGACAAACAGACAGACGGATGGAAAGGTAAAAATAATGATTGAGCATAAATATAATATTTAAACTGACGACTTTTTCATAATCCAACATTAGTTTTTTTCGATTGGTAAAAAAATCCTTAAATCATCATATGTTAATACTTGTACAAGCCTGTACTTCTTGTGTTTGATATTAAATGAATCTTTTTGGGGCTCATATCCCCTTCCCCCTAAGCATTTGAATTGATTATATTTTTTGTCAGATGTCCCTCTTTTGATCTCATCCCTAAATCATTCAATTACTGCTGCATGGTTGGATGTAACTGTGTATAGTTAGGAAGATATGTATTTAAACAGGTTTCTTTCCATTGTTAGCTTTTGTTATATTTCTTTAATAGTGCATTTTGTTCATTTATCCATCATGAAAATATTTTTTTTTCTTTTCAATACTCTTGAGATGTGAAGACTGTTTTAAGACTTGACTTGACCAGGTTAAGAGGGTAAATGAAATTTGTTTGTTTTATGTGTAATGAAATGTTTGTCCAACTACAAAATATGATTTCAATGCAGCATTTTTGTTCAGGTAATACCAAAGATGTCCCATTTACTGAGTCTTGAATACTCATGACAGCTGGTGCTATATATCAAAAGATCAACAATACTTGTGATATCCAACATCCACTCTGTGTTTATTTTTGAATTTGTGACTGAGAATCTATCTATCTTGAATGATGTAGTAGGAGTACCTTTTTTTCTCATTTTGTTGAAAAGTGAGCATTATTTCCAATTTTTTTTATCAATAATTTTTTTAGATGCTTTTTTTTTATTTCTTTGTCATTATTTCCATGTGTTGAACTTTTTGTTTGATAGTGCATTTATGACTTTTTAATCTCCATTATTCAATCTCCTAACTTTAATTATTTCTTTACATCAGTAAATTACGCAAAGTATATTATATAATTTTGCTTTTGGATTAATTTGATTTACTGGATAATTGTTACTTATAAATAATGTTAAGGATCTAATATGCTTATTGTGCAACTTTCAAAATTAAGAATAAAAAAGTATCATACAAACCCATGTCTGTTATGTGTATCCTTTTTTGCTGGAAACCCGCATTTGGTCAGCTTTAAGAAGTGGAAACTAAGCATAATCATTTTATGGATTAACCTTGGGTATCATCTGTAACAGATCAAAATATGAGGAGACTTCCCAAAATAAAAGGACAGGCTCGGAGACAATAAGTGAAGGGAGGGAAACCAGTATCTGAAGGAAAATTTACTAAAGCAAAAAACTATACTCAGTAAAAGTGTGTGAGGGGGGAGGGAGCATTCTTGGGGTATGGTCTAGTTATGATAGGGACACTTTTGGTTTTTTCTCCTAACATACCTTTCCTTTTGACATTTACCAATAGTCCAGCTATAGTTAGCACTTTCAATTGCTCGTTTTTTTCCTCAAAAACTCGTAAAGAATTGAAACAGAATCAAGAAAATGGTAGTAAAGTGAAAAATGTTTTAAGTGCAACTGCATTAACTGCATAAAGCATAACGAAGTGTTAACTGTGCTTCAATAAACATGGCACTAAATAATGTTTGTCAATAAAACATGGCATGTCCATCATCATTGATATGAGGACCAAATCTAGAGGAGTTGTACTGCTCTTTACGGAGTTTGGTCGATGACACGCCTTGTGAGTAGGGTAAGAATTTGATGGTCATTATACGTTCTGCGAGTTGGCGCGCGGGAAAATTCTGCATATCGTCACCTCGAACATACATTCTGGTCAAATCTGAGCTGGTGTTGACAATACAATCCAAAAACGGAGTAGGGTCTGTTCCTGCTACACAAAATACCTGTAAACAACAATGAAACGTCTGTTATTAGGTTGATAAATAATTAAAAGGAACGGTTGAAAAGTAAACATGTTATTTACTTACTACGTCTGCATATTTGTTAACATTGGTCATTCTAGTTTCAGTGCTGTCAATTGGGATTCTGGACTTCAGTTTCAGAATGCTTCGACTGTCATGAACTCCCACTATCACCTGTTAATCAATAATCTGTTTGTGAAATCTCAGACTTCTTAATTAAACAATACAATGATTAGCTTTCGTATTTTAAATAAGAAAAGAAACCTCTTTTCCAAGCCTCCTCATTCTCTGGAGCAGACGGACATGCCCTTGATGGAAGAGATCAAAACAACCAACAGTGTAGACTCGATCTACGCGGTCGTCCAGAGATTTCGCAATGAATGATCGCCGTCTGCTCGGCCGTTTAAATTGTTTGCCATCCTCTTCGATTTCGGTACTCTCTGATCCACTGCTTGACTCGATTCTAGGGATGTAAAAGACCATCACCGGTGTAACGACGAAAAGTGACCCCCGTAGAATATTGACCAGGGGGTCATTTTTCTACGTAGAAAAATGACCCCGGGTCAATATTCTACGACAAGTGGGGTCATTTTTCGACTGTAGAAAAACATTCCAGACCAGTAATTCTACGACTCCACACACGTTGAAAAATGACCCCCATAGAAATTTGACCCCCTCCTTTTTTTCTACAATAAAACCTTGTATATGTGTCTCCTGATATTTTTTCATACTTTCAATTGCAAGTAAGAGGAATTTTTTATGTACATAAATCCTTTCCAACATATATTCAAGTGCATACCTTAAAAGTAGCACCCCAATCAGTGTAGCTGGTATGGATGTATTTTTGGCTTGCAGAATCCCAATGAATATCTATTTCTTTGAGGAGCATAAATTGATGATTATATTTTTGAGTGGTTTTTTTTATCATTCAAGGGTTTTATTCCGAAAATGACATGATATGTTTCTGATAACTATAAACTTTGAAAAATTTTACAAATCCAAAAACATAGCACAGAAGCAAGAAAAGCAATGCTTTTTTTTTTACTATATAAATTCAATTACCTTAGCTCTTACCTATAAACTTACATATATACATCTTTATGCATTAATTCTCCTTAAAAATATACATTTTTTTACTACCTTATATACATGTATAATACTATACTTTTTCCTGTATATACTGGAAATATCATACCCATCGAGAACGTTCCTATAATGATATAAAAAAAATTCCACCAAAACTGGCAAAAAATACATCTGAGTGAATAGTAGTTCAAACTTCAGTGATATCTATAAATGAAAAAAAAAACTTAAAAATCCCTTTTCAACACTTTTTAGCCCACAGCACCTGACCAATCGTTGCTGTTACATCCCCTTTCTTTTGAGATTTTATAGACACTACCTTTGCAAATTAATGAACTCTTAGTCATGCCATTAGTCATGCCATTACTTCGATATAAAGTTCTGAGTGTAGAATTGGTGAATTTTTTTCAGAGTGGATTTAATGTATCAGATCCATGTTAATGCCGCGTATTAAAAGATTGAGGTGCAATATAGAAACCATCTATCCTTTTGTGTTAAATAATCGAGAGGTGAAAAAAATTATTTAGATTACATGATCAGTACGTACTGGTCCCTGCCAACAAAGCAGGTGACAACATTGTCTTCCTTTGTAAGGCTCACTGAATTGTATTTTAGAAGAACTTGGATTAATAATTCTACAGAGCCAAAATGAATTTGAATTATCCTAGATATATTGGATTCCAAATAAAGACACATTGAGGGTTCCAGAAAATGCTCAATCAAACCTCTTTCGTTACTCATCACTAAAATATTGACACTAATAGAGAAAAACTTCAAGAGTACTAGTACTGAGCAACAATATATTCAAGATGTGGTGTGAACCAGGATTTTTTTTCATATCATTGACAGCTGCTTTTTTAATAAAAATGTAACTCTAAAATTAACTTACCTGGTCATTGGTCATTTGCAAAATTTTTTTGTTAAAACACATTTTTATTGCACACACAAGTACTCTGAAGTTGACATGAAAGAGATGCTTGAATTACTGATTGACAATATCTATGTGGTTTTTGAAGACCAGGTATTCCAACAATCTATTGGAATTCCCATGGGTAACAATTGCGCTCCGTTATTAGCAGATCTATTTCCATATTCATATGAAGCAGATTTTTTGCAAATTCTAATACGTGAAAAGAAGAAAACACTTGCTGTGGCCTTCAATTCGACATTTAGATATATCGACGACGAATTGTCAATTAACAAATGGTAATTTTCATTCCTACGTGGATACGATATATCCTGGTGAACTTGAAATGAAAGATACAACAGAGTCTGGCACATCTGTTTCATACTTGGATATTTTACTTGAAAAAGGCGTTAATGGTAATCTAACAACCAAGCTATATGATAAATATGATGACTTTAACTTTTCTATCGTCAACTCCCATTACTTATGCAGTGATATGCCTTCAGAACCTTCATACGGAGTGTAAATATCTCACTTGATTCGATATGCAAGAGCATGCTCTGCGTATGAACAATTTCTAAAACGAGGTAAATTACTGACAAGCAAGTTGATGAAACAAGAATATCAGCAGTCTCGTTTAAAGTCATAATTTCGTTAGTTCTATGGTCGATAAAATGACCTTGTCAGCAAATACAATTTATCATAGAGTCAAATGCTGACTGACGTTTTTCATACTAATTGTTAGTCCATTATTTGTACACTGAATTGACGACGGATTTTCCGTTATTTCCTGATCATGACAAGGAGTACACGGCGGGTGTGACCGGTCAGCAGGGGATGCTAACACCTCCATGTCACCTGATACCACGTCTGATTTTTCTGAGGTCCGTGTTTGCTCTGCTCCTATTCTGTATTGCTTTATGGACTTTGATATTGAATACTGTTCGTTATCTCCATATCCTTCTTGTGTAAAAGTGTGTCAAACTCCAAGGTCAATATCAAAAGGTCAAAATTGACTGTACATAAAAAAGGTCATAAGAATAACATGGAAAGTAACAACTTTTTCATCATCCAAACTTTTTTTTTCTATTGGTAAAAACTCACCATGTGTATTTTATTAAGAACATGATAGAACGGACAAAACGATACTACATGTGCCTATTTTGGAAAGACGAACACGTCTTTTTTAGTTAATCATGTTTTATGCTACAACCCCATTTTGTAAAGGTTTTGTTGACACTAGCAAACGACAAAAGACTCTTTACATGTTTTAAGCTAACAAATTTTTGTGTCCTTTTAATCATACGTGTAGAACAGAGGCAATTAAATTCCGTACCTATTTTTACAAATTAAACATGTTAAATCATCGCTATTTTCTAAGCGGGAACCCTTTTTCGTACCAGTTTTTAAAGTAGGGATAAAAAACGTTAAACTTTTGAAAAATCATATATCCAAGGCAAAATTAAAGAGATTTATAATTGATTAATAGAGGGAACTTTTTTGACACCAGCTAGAAATGACCCATACTACAGTCCTCTGCGTTTCCGCACACATAGATCTGAGATTTGGTTTGGTACAAACGAACTCTGGCTGAAGTTTAGAAAGGTCCTTTTTTAAGATTAAAATGATAACTGTAGAAAATTACTGTATAAAATGTAATAAACGTTTCTTCGAATTCTCGTTTCTTTGCTTTTATAGCCTTTAGTTAGAACATTTTAATATTGTTTTCCTTTAGTGGGGATAAAACAGTATGTATCATTAATGTACGGTATTTATAGCTTTGATTACATAATTTCAGCTTAAAAGCTTTCGGAAATTAACACTTCAAAGCATAAGGCAGCTTGATATTACCCGTATGCATTCGCCAAACAAAAATATTTCTACTAAAACGAATTGTTTTTGCATCAAAAAATGACAAGGGGTCATTATTCTACGGGGTCAATTTTCTACAATGCACACGGAGAAAAATGACCCCAAGGCCATAATTTCTACAGAAAAGTGGGTCATTTTTCTATGTAGAATATTGACCAGGGGGTCAAATTTCTACGTAGAAAAATGACCCCAGGTCAATATTCTACGGGGGTCACTTTTCGTCGTTACACCGGCACCAGAATGAATGCAATTTCACTCTGCAATCGATTCAGCCCAATTAACTCCAGATTCCCTGTCCCAGGGGCCATGGGATTCACAATTTTGAAAGGAAACATCCTAATTTATCTTAATCATGCACTTTGTCTAGTACATCACCATGAGCAAATGACGATTTTAGAGAAACAAAATGGGCATATTCACTTTATATTCTATAGTCAATAGAGCCCTGTCCTAACTCTGGAACCCCTGGCTCAAGAACCACCAATTTCACAATCTATGAAGATGCACTCATCATAACTTTTTATCTCATTTTTTCCGCTGAATATACAAGAAGATCGAACTAAAACCGAAATCTACTGGCCCAAGGGCTCTGTACTGATTAAAATTGTTTAGTTTGCTGATTAGTGTATACAGATGGGATGTAAGAAATAGGATTTTTATGGTTTTAGCCCCACCCTCAGACTCCTGGGGGACAGGGACCATGAAATTCACAGTCTTTGTTTTCCTTTACGTATGGATGTTATATGCAAAAATTGGTTCAAATTGGTTTAGCATTCATTATGTCAATACGATATATCCTGCTGAGCTTGAGCTAAAAGATACCACCGAGTCTGACACATCAGGTGGCTTAAAATCAATTAAAAAAGAAATTGATCAAAATATATGTAGGATTCCAAAGTGCGATGGGACTCCAAAGTCTGATGGTCACGCCAAAGTCCGATGGTCTGCGCCAATCCCCGATGGTCTGACACGCCAAAGTCCAATGATGCGGAGAAACAATTAACGTTTATGACGTCATAGTGCTAATGCGCCAAACTACAAAGCCGCACCACGCCAAGGTTTCAATAAGTATTAACATTTATCATAGGTGCAAACTAACCCTAATCGGTAGAAAAGTGATTAGGCCTTACAGTTATATAGAAATCTAGATATCTTTGATGGGTGCGATACTAATCATAATAACTTGACTATAGTGTGTAAAGACTAACCCTATATCAAAGCAATTAAAAGGACTAACCCTAATCAGTTGAGTGGTGTGCGACGATTAATCCTAATATATCTGAAACATGTAAGCAATGCACAAAATAAAAAAAAACGTATGCAAGGATAAATTCGGAAATGATGGCATTTGAATGCATGAAAAAGGCGTCAAGGATTGACGTCAAATTATTGTGACGTCATAAACGTCGATTGTTTCTCAGAACCATCGGACTTTGGCGTGTCAGACCATCGCACTTTAGCGCAACGTGTCTCATAGGAAACAAACCATCGGACTTTGGCGTGACCATCGGACTTTGGCATTCGTGATGACAACAAACCATTGGGGTTTGACGCAGACCGTCGGGTTTTGGCAAGACCATCGGATTTTGGCGTCACCATCGCACTTTGGATTCTTAAATACATGTATATACGCATGGACATGCATCATTAAATGCTTTATAGGTGAATGTCACTGGAAAAAAGTCAACGCTAAGAGAGTCAAACATATTCTAAGAAAGCATAAGGACGGTGTCTCTATTTTTCAAGTTGCGTCGCGGGTTCGAATCCCACTGTGGGACGTGGAGACGGGTCCTTCGGATGAGACCGTATAAACCGAGGTCTCGTGTCCCAGTAGGTGCTGGTACGAGAAAGATCCCTCCCTTCCCAATAACCCTGAGTTCCGAGTACAGGACAAAATTTGCAGCTGTCCATCGGCTAGTGGTGGTGTCTCCATGTGAGTGAAACATTTGCGAGAGGGACGTTTAACAATTTATATACAATCAATCTTTAAAAAAGAGAATTTGTACGAAACGTTCAGATGGATATCCATGATTTGAGTCTTTTGGGAATTAATTTTTACCTAGAAATTTTCAACATCAAAGCTGAATTTTCAAAATTTATCTTCCAGAATGATTAAAAATTTGATTCCTGGAGATTAAAAGCTAGAGCTGGTCCATTTTTGCAAGTGAGCCAATTTTTAAAGAGAACCCCAAGACAGTAATTTTAAAGTAAATTCACCTAGACGAATGTGTTCAGTACAAGTAATGCACATCTCGCATATTTTCTTGAATTTAAATGAGCATTCTGACAGTACCTGAAGCAAGTGTGGTAATGTGCATCACCCATACAAGACCGGGCTTACTAAACAGGGCTTATGGTTGCTTGGGAATGAACCAGCTCCTACAACTTTATCCTGAATGCTGACACTAACCCCGACGGTATAGCACAAGCTCATATCGATGAAGTGGTGAGCTAAAATCCTACACTACATATTACATGTATGCATCAGTATGATTTAATAAAATGAAGGAGGTGTAAATGTTTTCACATTTACCTTTGCCCTCCATGAATTTCGAAGCAACAACTCTTCTCATATGCTTTAATTCAGCTGATGTTATTGTCATCAGACATTTTAAATCTCCAGATAGATGTTTCTCGGAAAACTATTATAATCACTTTTCGAATACTTTTTCAGATGCACAATTTTAATCATCTTTCTAACATGTATGAATATACAAACTGTGTTTGTTTACATTTCAGCTGCTTGATGCAATATCAAGAGCTTTACAGTAAATATATAGTGGGAACCTCACCATCAAGCAGAAAACTCCATAATTGAATGCATCTTTTTGGTTTGTATGTGGAGTGGATGTGATCAACCAATCAAAAAAACTTTGTCTGAACATTGATTTTCTCTTCGTAATCCTTTTCATATTTCCTAATTAGAAAGATACCGGTATGTTGTACACTCCATTACATATACATGCATTATCTGGAAGAGTTTTACTCCTTCACAATACTATAATTGCAACTTTTTATAAACAATTCATAAAATATAATTTTATGGGTCAATGACAAGGTTATTAAACAATTCTAGTTAGCTTTATCACTGTTTCTTATACCCCTCGCTTGAAAAGCGGTAGGGTATATAGTAATGTCATCGGAATGTCCGTCTGTCTACGTCTGTTTCGCTTTGGGGTAACTTTCTGTTATCCGCAACTCCTCTTTCATCACTGAATAAAATTTAATGAGACTTACAAGGATTCTTAATATATTGTCATTGTGCATCTTCTATTTTACTTTTTGATCGGACACATATTTCGGGTTTTCCCTAGCAAAATATGGACACTGCCAGAGGGGGGGGGGGGTAATGTGCATACGTAATTGGGCAGTTTCCCTTATGCCTAGCTATGCTAGCAGAAACATATCACATATGCTATATGTATGTTTCAGTAATTTTAATTATAAACCTATCCAGAGACATATAAAACCTACCTAAGTATTATCTCAGGGTTCCAGGCAATATACATTTCAATTTCGTAGTGAAAAATAACAATGTACATATGTACATCGAGAGGTTAACTGAACTTGTGGATTGTATTTACAGCTTTCAGGAATAATGTGCACCCCAAATTCCCAGATACCTGTTGGAATTTGGTAATAAAACTGCGTAGTTCATCAGAGTGTTCTAATCTGGTTCCCGCAGACTCAACACGTCTTTTAAACTTTTACTGGTTCCCTAGCGGAAATGATTATTGTCAACTCGTACATAAAATGTCAGGGTTTCGAGACAGTGGAAACGCGATATCTGAAGAAATATTTCATCAATGAACTTGATAATGAATAGGGTTCACACTTTTATACTGCCACACAAGTATGTAAACGCTGAGAATGGTTAATGCAACAGTTCTCTGTAAATCTTGCCCACAAATGATTATTGTCAACTTCGTACATAAAATGTCAGGGTTCCGAGCGGTAAAAACGCGATATCTGAAGAAAGATTTCATCAATGAACCTGAAATGAATAGGCTTCGTCCTTTTATACCGCTACACAAGTATGTAAACTATGAGAATTGTTAATGCAAGGGTTTTCTATCAATCTTGCCCACAAGTTGTAACGAACACACTAACACACACACACACACACAAACGCACATTCGCGATGTTATATCCCCTCCGCAATTAGTTGCGCGAGGGGATAATAAGAAAGCCCTAACATCACCATTTGAAAAGTTATGGCCATTGAGATGTTTTTGAAAGTTAGGTCAAACTCCAGGGCCAAGGTCAAAGTTGTTTTCTAAAGAAAGGTCTTGTTTTTGTGAACACGTATTATGTGAAGTCCAGAAGTTCTTGTATCTACCGTTCAAAAGTTATGGCCAAAGAAATTTTTTTGGAATTTTGGTATAAAAGTTTGTAAAACTCCAAGGTCAGATTTGGTGGTGCTCAAAGAAAGGTCTTTTCACAATGAATATACATGTGAAATATAAAAATCATAGCTCCACTAAATCAAAAGTTTTGTGTATGGTTAAGGTTCAAGTTTTTTGAGGACAAACAACATATAGACGGACGGACAAAACTATATACCCCCTCTCTTTGATTACACGCACATAATCAATGAAGAGTTTTTATTTAATGCAATTTTAACTGAACTGTTTATTCACATACTCCATTAACTGGAACAGAGTACAAATATTAGATTAATACTTAATAAACTTTTTAAATTTATTGTTCCGACTTCATCAACGATAAAAAAATAGTGAGATTAATTGTGGTGGTATATGTGCACAGTTGAGTTTGGGAAATGGACAAAAGATTCTGTACATTATTTAATAATGTATGCTTCTTGAAAAGATATCAGCTCTAGGTGGCTCATATTATCAAAGGCAAATTCTTTACCAGATTAAATAAAAATGACCATTTTACATAATTTTTTTTTACCTTAATAGACTTATAATAAAAATATATATTTGAATACAAATTTTAAATTTTTATGGCGTTCGAAGTTAAGAAAACATCACAATCCTTATTTAGTACAGAAAAGCCAAGAATTTAATAAGTAAATGATTTGTGCGGACACAGTTTCCCATTATTTTTGTAAATCCTGCCAACTTGACTCTCGCTATCTTGTATTCTATTTTCATTGAAAAAAAAACTTAATCTTGGCAAATTTCTTCAAATCTAAGATCCAGCCCCCCAATTACAAAATCACATCATGAAATCTATAATTATTTTACTTTCAAGCCCAGTTGGTGCGTCCAAATTAAAGATGTGTAAAAATTTTCCAAGTCCTGTTTTAACAAGGCTTCTTCAGGCACCACCCCTTATCTTTTCTCTTACGTTTGCAGTGTTTTAATGCTTTTAAAAATTTCCCTTTCAAAATATCTGTAGTCCATGACGAATAGACAGGATTTTTTTTTTTGAATAAAGCTTCCCTTTTCTTAGTCCTGACCGCTGCATATTATTTTCGTAGCAAATCATTGTCTATTGCACATGCAACCGCTAGCTGCAGAACTGAAGCTCTCTAAAAAAAATATTTAGACAGAAAGGAGAGTTCTGGTACTAGGTAAATTCTTCCAAATTCTGGGTTTGTTTATGTAATGCTCGGGATCAGGAAAGAAGAATTCAAAGAAATAATGCATTTCCACTATATAACCTATTTAGCCCCACCTTAGCACTAGAACCCTTGACCCTGGGGCCATGAATTTCACAGTTTGGTAGGGAACTCAATGCTGATTATAATCATACCAGCAGGTTTTTTTTCCAATTGATGATGTCAAGAAGTAAAGAAATTTTTAAAGATTGCACTAATTTCAGTGGTTTTGACCCCAACCTCAGGCCCTATGAGGGCAGGGACCATGAAATTCACAATTTTTGTTCCTCACCAATATGTGCTGTATACCAAATTTGGTTGAAATTTATACAGTGGTTTCAGAGAAGAAGCTGAAAATGTTAACGAACGACGCAAGATGACAGACAAAAACGGATAGCAATAGGTTACCCGATAGTGTGTGCAGTAAATAGGAAAAGGAAGGTCTTTTCACCAGAAGTACACCCATGAAAAATAAAGGCCTAGTACGAACTGTTCAAACTTATGACCAAGGTCAAAACTATATCTATCAAGTGCAAAGTCTTGGCACAATAAAAGCCTTGGCACCAATTGTTCAAAAGTTATGACCAAGATATAGGTTGTTTTTTTAGGTCACCTGAGTCACTCATGATCAGGTGACCTATTGCTATCCGTTTTTGTCCGTCGGGGTTCGTCGTTCGTCAACAGTTGAACAATTTCAACTTATTCTCTGAATTCGCTTAACCAATTTGGGCAAGTAGCATCTATTGGTGAAGGGGAACAAAACTGAATTACTTGGTCCCTGAGTGGTGGGACTAAAACCATCAAATTTACCGCAATCTTTAAAAACATTCTTTTCTCCTGGACATTAAAGAGTCAAACCATGGGTTAATTGTAATAAACAGTGAGCCCTCTACCAAAATTGTGAAATTTATGACCCCAGGTTCAGGGGTTCTGGTGTTAGGACGGGGCTACATAGATCACATAGTGAGAGTGCATTATTTCTTATTTCGTAAAAGTATTTCAAACTCTAAGGTCAAGAGGTCAAATTTGGTGGTGCCCAAAGAAAGACCTGTCACGATGAATACGCACGCATCCGAAGGATCGGTCTCCACCTCCCACGGTGGGATTCGAACCCGCGACGTTAAGATCAACTCCTTACTGTGACCAGTTTTTTAAGTGGTATAGGAGGAGTTGCGGTTAATTAAGAGATGGATACCCTTCAATATTATAGAAAAAATGGCAGTGTCCATATTTTGCTAAGGAAAACCCGAAATATGTGTCCGATCAAAAAGTAAAATAGAAGATGCACAATGACAATATATTAAGAATCCTTGTAAGTCTCATTAAATTTTATTCAGTGATGAAAGAGGAGTTGCGGATAACAGAAAGTTACCCCAAAGCGAAACAGACGTAGACAGACGGACATTCCGATGACATTACTATATACCCTACCGCTTTTCAAGCGAGGGGTATAAGAAACAGTGATAAAGCTAACTAGAATTGTTTAATAACCTTGTCATTGACCCATAAAATTATATTTTATGAATTGTTTATAAAAAGTTGCAATTATAGTATTGTGAAGGAGTAAAACTCTTCCAGATAATGCATGTATATGTAATGGAGTGTACAACATACCGGTATCTTTCTAATTAGGAAATATGAAAAGGATTACGAAGAGAAAATCAATGTTCATACACAGTTTTTTTGATTGGTTGATCACATCCACTCCACATACAAACCAAAAAGATGCATTCAATTATGGAGTTTTCTGCTTGATGGTGAGGTTCCCACTATATATTTACTGTAAAGCTCTTGATATTGCATCAAGCAGCTGAAATGTAAACTAACACAGTTTGTATATTCATACATGTTAGAAAGATGATTAAAATTGTGCATCTGAAAAAGTATTCGAAAAGTGATTATAATAGTTTTCCGAGAAACATCTATCTGGAGATTTAAAATGTCTGATGACAATAACATCAGCTGAATTAAAGCATATGAGAAGAGTTGTTGCTTCGAAATTCATGGAGGGCAAAGGTAAATGTGAAAACATTTACACCTCCTTCATTTTATTAAATCATACTGATGCATACATGTAATATGTAGTGTAGGATTTTAGCTCACCACTTCATCGATATGAGCTTGTGCTATACCGTCGGGGTTAGTGTCAGCATTCAGGATAAAGTTGTAGGAGCTGGTTCATTCCCAAGCAACCATAAGCCCTGTTTAGTAAGCCCGGTCTTGTATGGGTGATGCACATTACCACACTTGCTTCAGGTACTGTCAGAATGCTCATTTAAATTCAAGAAAATATGCGAGATGTGCATTACTTGTACTGAACACATTCGTCTAGGTGAATTTACTTTAAAATTACTGTCTTGGGGTTCTCTTTAAAAATTGGCTCACTTGCAAAAATGGACCAGCTCTAGCTTTTAATCTCCAGGAATCAAATTTTTAATCATTCTGGAAGATAAATTTTGAAAATTCAGCTTTGATGTTGAAAATTTCTAGGTAAAAATTAATTCCCAAAAGACTCAAATCATGGATATCCATCTGAACGTTTCGTACAAATTCTCTTTTTTAAAGATTGATTGTATATAAATTGTTAAACGTCCCTCTCGCAAATGTTTCACTCACATGGAGACACCACCACTAGCCGATGGACAGCTGCAAATTTTGTCCTGTACTCGGAACTCAGGGTTATTGGGAAGGGAGGGATCTTTCTCGTACCAGCACCTACTGGGACACGAGACCTCGGTTTATACGGTCTCATCCGAAGGACCCGTCTCCACGTCCCACAGTGGGATTCGAACCCGCGACGCAACGATCAACTTCGCGACTCTAGAGCAAACGCTCTACCCACTGCGCCACGCGGGCTCTTTTCCAAAAGAATGATCATTCATAAAAAAAGAGATAATGTCTTAAAATGACAGACAGAGGGGGGAAAAGACTACTAGAATGTACATACATATATCTGTATATAAAGACAAAGATACTGAGCTAGTTTTGACTTTCAGATTATGAAAGCAGTGGGAAATTCAGGAATCTTGAAAAGAGTCAGTATGGGGAAGGGGCCAATAGCCACACCAAATTATTTAGAATAATTCTCTTTCATCCTTGGACTTTCAGTAAGTCATGGCATTCTTGGCGCTACGTAATAAGCCTTTCACTTTGTCACATAGCAAATAAAGTTAAAAATTAATAACATCACAACTTTAAATTGGTGGTTGACAACGATGAGACGACTTAAGCCCCACCTTTTTGCCGTACAACACGTTGTTATATATTGACCTTTTGTTACACTCGTTGACATTCGCCCGGATTTCAGTCCCGTGTTCATTTTAACAGTGAAGGAAAGCTGTGTAAATATCAGACGCTAATTATGTGAGTCGGAAATGCCACGCTTCACTAAAAGTCCCAAGTTTCAGTCCCAGCAGGGGTTTCTAATAATTAGGTTTTTTTTGGTTTCCTTGCTTTGCGGGTTTAGATCCCACATACCGGCCCTTCGGATGAGATCGTATAAACCGAGGTCCCATCTCGAAGTAGATGCTGGTACGAAAAAGATCCCTCACTGATCAATGGCTTTGAGTGCAGAGTATAGGACAGATTTTGTGGCTCTCCACCGGTGAGTGATAGCGTCTCCATATAAGTAAAACATTTTCGATAGGGACGTTTAACATTAATTTATTTGAAAATTTTCTCCTCTGCTCCTGGGAATTAGGCTAATGATTTAATAAATACATGTAATTATGAGGATGCTTCTTCTAAATTTGTGAATTTCATGAACCCCAGGGTCGCGGTTCTTGTGTTAGGACAGGGATTTATTGATTATATATCAAAATGAAAATGCAATAATTCCTTGAATACCTTTTTCTCTGTCCTGGTTATTAAACTAACTACATACCGGAAAATAGTTAAGACGAAATAGGGTGCCTCTTTAAAAATTGTGAATTTCATGGCCCCAGGGTAAGGAGTTCTGGTACCGTATAATGGTGGCTGTGTGTTAATTATATGGTGAACATGCATTTATTGTTTGAAAATCTCTGCTCCTTAGTATTAAACAAACTGACTACATACTTTAGTCATGATTAGGAAGGGGGTCTCTTCTAAATTTGTGAATTTCATGGCCCTAAGGTCAGAGGTTCTATTGTTAGGCCGGGGCCCTTTGATTATATATTGAAAATGCAATAATTCTTTGAAAATCTTCTCCGCTTCTAAGGGGACGACCATTTGATTCTGAGGGGGGGGAGGGGCCTGGCAGATTTTGGAAATAAATAATCTGTCACTAAAAATGTTGAAAATAAATAATCTGCCCTCCACTACAGAGAAAATAAATAATCTGACCTTGACTTCTGATAATTAAATATTGTAAAAATACCTTTTTTATTTATATGTAATTTAATCTCAAAAGTCTTCAACTCAAAATTTTTTTGGCTCGCTTCGCTCGCCATTTTAGAACCAAATAGTATTTAAAATCAGATTACCAGACTGGATACTTAAGTCAGTTTATCAACATGACAATGTGCACTTAGTAGGTGTGATGAATGACTTTAAATACAAACCAATTCTTATACACCACAAAAGATAAATTTTCTTGTCGAATAATTATATACTTTCCAGATAAATTAATACAAAATATTCACTGGCGGATTTAAGGGGGACATACATGTGTACGACCACAGGCCCTCCCTTAAAATTTCAAAGTATGATACGAATAATAAAAATAATGCATACTTTGGAACAATACCAATATTTTTGTGCCTAGTTTTACTCTTAAAATACACAAAAACCCAAGAGCTTCAGGGGGCTTCTCCCCCTGGGCCCTTTTCCTTCAAAGTATGATATGACTTAATAATGTCATACTTTGGTACACATTTAACCAATTCCTACAAAAGTTTCACTCTTATACATATTGAAAAACCCAAGAGCTTCAGGTGGCTTTGCTCCCTGAACTTACTTTATGCAAAGTACGGTATGACCAGTATTAAATATATCATACTTTGGTTCATAAAGCTAAGTAGTAAACAAACTAACTACCTACATGTACATAGTAATTATGAGGAAGGGTGCCTATTGTAAAATTATGAATTTCATGGCCCGAGGGTCAAGGGTTCTTGTGTTAGGACTGGGTTGTATTCATTATTTAGTGAACATGCATAAATTCTTTGAAAACCTTTTTCTTTGCTCCTGGGTGTGAAACAATTTAGAGCAAATCGCAAAATACCTAAAGGATTACATTGTTTGTGACGAGCTGACGCTTTGCTTGTCGAGAACTTTAAATACTACGTCACATTCTCGCCACATCAAAGGACGTAACCGAGATCGCGCCTCTCCAACGCTAAGGTCGGTCAGCTGCAACATACAGCTTGTTTTTGGGGTTCAAAAAATGGAGTAGACAGTCCCGATGTCGTTTTCTTGAATGTTACCTGCAAAGTCTAAAGTTTTTTTAACCTTGAATTAAAAAAAAGTTTTTTAAACCTTGAATTTAGAAATGAAAAGATTTTTTTCAGTCCATTACGAATATTTTAATTGGTTGATTATTTTATTCTATTATCGCAAAATTTACTTTTTTTTCATATTTGCGAACAAGTATAAAAGTCGAGTAGTGCATGATTCATTGATCATTAGATTTATTAGTTACGCGTATCAACCCAAGTCATGCATGCTGAGATTGTTGCAATTTGGTACAAAATATACTGGTGAAAAATGGATACCCTCTTTATGCGTATATTCGAGAGAAAAGATAAAGAGGGAAGGCCGGGGAAGACGTGTCCATTTACCTTCAAATTTTAACGATTGAAGTTTTAACGAATGTTGTATGTACAAGGGAATTAATACCAAACGACGGAAAATATCTAATTATCATGGGCGTCGGAAGCAAATTTAAGTGGGGGCTAAAGGTAAGAAATTTTTTTTTAGACCTCCCAAAGAAACCTGAGAAGCAAAAAAAAAAAAACAAAACACATACACAAAAACAAGGGATGTGTATTTTCCAAACACAAGACTTCTATTTCTTGGGTATACCTACGCAGCAATGTTCAATGTCTATACTAAGTCTAACTTTGAAAAAGCCCCCCCCCCCCCCCCCACTCTCCGCTCGCCCGGTTTCGACGCCTATGTCAAAAAGCCTAAATCTAATTCCTAGAGATGGGCCTGGCAGATTTTGAAAAATAAATAGACTGTTCGCGAAAAAAAATAAAAAATAAATGCACAATAATTTTCACGAATTGATATTTTTAGTATATACAGTTACTAAATAAACATGAAACTGTTTACTTAAGCGGTTGCAAAGTATCTTAATTAAAACGTAAAGCCTTTCAATGAACCTTTCGAACAATATATTTGAAACAAAAAAAAAGAGGGTGGGTCGAGGGCTGGCCCTTATGTTATGTGCCCGTCAGATCTAACGTATTTGAAGGGAAAAAACGAATCGGATTTAAACGAGAGCATACCCCCTCCCCCTTACACTTTTGTCGCCAATTAATTGTCTGTGCTGTATGTAACACAACAAAGTTAATATCAATTGGTCTTTATTATCTTACCTGTTCTGAAAGCTCAAGTGACCTTCTCTGATCACATTTTGCCCGACGTCTGTTTATCCGTCTTTAAACTTTTCACATTTTTCGAGTTCTTCTCTAGAACCACTGGGCCAATGTTAACCAAACTTGCCACAAGGCATTTTTTGGTAAACGGTATTCAAGTCTATTCACATGAAGGGCGACTTCTTAGAGGAGATAATTCAGAAAATGTGAAAATTTGCAATTGATGACATGTTTTAAAAATCATCTCAAGAAACACAGTGCCAAGAATGTTGAAACTTACGGGAGAAAATTTAAAGAAGTGTAGATTCAAGTTTGTTCACACATACTCCCATCCCCTTTAAAGGTAGATTGGGACCACTTATGGATTTAAACTTTCAATACTGAGCTGATTTTCTTAGCCATGGTGCTCAGGTAAGCGATGTAGCCCATGGGCCTCTTGTAGTTCCACTACGTTAGTACAATATAGATATTCATTGAATCGCATAATTATTAAAAGTTGTCTTAGCATTCGATAAAGTTGTCCCACAGTTGCTGAAATCGGCGAGGATATGTTGCTGTTTGGAAAAACTCTGCGTACGTAGTGCTCAGTATGGGTTCCCTGTTATGGGTATTTACATGTTCTTACAAAAATCTCAGTTTTATAAAGGATTGTGAAAATGTGCTTTTGAGTACTTTTCTACATAATGCACAGTATTTAAAAATTCTGCAGCAGTGCATGTATGTCGTATATGATCAATCAGAGTGCTTACTGATAATTAAAAAATCAGAGATTGGGTGCTAAATTGACGAAAATACACTGTACCTGATCATATTTTAAACATCACTGATGCAATAGAGTGAAATACATATATATTCAGCCACTGAAACGTTTCCTGGAGAGAGAGAGAGAGAGAGAGCTATTATACATGTGTGGATTTTTTAAAGCAAAACTATGCACCCGTTCTAATTTAGTATTTTGACATAATTATTGACAATTGTGAATAGGCATACTTCTCTTCTTGACAGAAATGTTCTTTTATATATATAAATACTTAAAGTACAAGTATATATTATACTGGTATAATACGGCTGTTTGGGGTATACATGTAAAAAAAATCTATGTATACTAAGTTCTCAAATCTCAAGTTCATGGTTTGATGAATGTTTGATACATAAACGGAGTATTTCTCTTTTCCACAGAAAAATCATTGATTTGAAACAATTAAAATACTACACAATCCAAGAATGACCAGGACGAATACTTAAGGGGGGACCTATGTCCGAAAAGTCTTTGTGTGAAATTTTCAAAACTTTGACATTTCTTTCCTGACCACTTGCTCTTAATTTTTAGGTATGAAAAACAATACCTTTATATGCTTATTTTTACACAGGAGCACGTGCAAAAACAGTGTGAAATGCTAAAAATAGATTATTTGCAGACATTATTGTTCTACTCCAAATATGCGCTAAAAAGAACTAAAAATGTCAAATCACATTCGAAATCAACGGGTATTTAATTTATATGACTTGTATCTTTAAAATGAAGGCAAATTCGTTGTAATATATCTCGCATGAAAAATTATAATGGCGCACAATGTAAGTATCACCCCGTTTTTCTTGTCGTATTTTTTACAATTCCGACATGCATAACAGGTAATATCTTAAAAAGTCTTTGTGTGAAAATGCTGAAATTCATATTTTTTGAAAGAAATGATTCATCTCTTTATGTTAACAAAGAAAAAAGTATACCTTTATGATAAAATAAAAGAGAAATATGACGTTTTCTTTTATTTGTGCACTCTTGTGTCATAAATGTTGACCTTTCTGCACTAAAAAAGGGGTACTTAAGCACTGACAAACATCTGAATATAAAATTATTTTGCGAAAAAAAAGTATTTTTAGGTCACCTGAGTAAACTCAGGTGACCTATTGCTATCTGTTTTCGTCCGTCGTCGTGCGTCGTCCGTTAACATTTGAACACTTTCAGCTTCTTCTCTGCAACCACTGAACCAATTTCAACCAAATTTGGCACAAAGCATCTATTGGTGAAGGGGAACAAAAATTGTGAATTTCATGGTCCCTGCCCCCCTGGGGCCTGAGGGGTGGGGCAAAAACCACTAAAATTAATGCAATCTTTAAAAATCTTCTTCTTTACTCCTGGACATCAAGCAGTCAAACTGTTTGCATGATTGTAATCAGCATTGAGTCCTTTACCAAAATTGTGAAATTCTTGGCCCCAGGGTCAGGGGTTCTAGTGCTAGGGCGGGGCTAAATAAGTATATAGTGAAAATGCATTATTTCTTTGAAAATCTTCTTCTCTGCTCCATAGTATTTAATAAACTAACTAAGTGCAAAGTTATGATGAGCAAGAGTGCCTCTACCAAAATTGTGAATTTATGGCCCTAGGGTCAGGGGTTCTGGTGTTAGGGCGGGGCTCTATTGATTATATAGTGAAAATACATGAATTTTATGAAAATCTTCTTCTCTGCTCCTAGGTATTAAATAAACTAACTAAGTACATAGTTATGATGAGCAAGAGTGCCTCTACCAAAATTGTGAATTTT
>PRKT01000040.1:521529-538170 GCA_003671525.1 Saccostrea glomerata | reverse complement strand
CCCCCCCCCCCCACACCCAAACACCAGAACCCTTGACCCTAAAATTCATTATTTTGGTAAAAGCACTCTTGCTAATCATAACTATGCACTTAGTTAGTTTATTTAATACCTAGGTGCAGAGAAGAAGATTTTCAAAAAATTCATGCATTTTTACTATATAATCTATAGAGCCCCGCCCTAACACCAGAACCCCTGACCCTGGGATCATAAAATTCACAATTTTGGTAAAAGCACTATTGCTCATCGCAACTATGCACTGAGTTAGTTTATTTAATACCTAGGAGCATTGAAGAAGAATTTCAAAGTATTCGTGTATTTTCACCATATAATCAATAGAGCCCCCCCACCCCCCAACACCAGAACCCTTGACCCTGGGGCCATAAAATTCACAAAGCATCTATGGGTGAAGGGGAACAAAAATTGTGAATTTCATGATCTAATGCGTCCTTAAAATTGATAGATGAAGCCTATAGAAAACAATACAAAATAAATGACTGTATGTCATATAATAAGTTCCCACTATAACCGAGGAGAGGGATGGGGCTTTATTATACACCCTGCCCCTAACTATTTTTGCAAAGATAAGCATATTATGAGCATTGAAAATTTGGGTTTAAGCCTGGAAACTCTTCCTTTGTTGGTGGAACCCCACCTCTTTCAATTTGCTTCTTACGTCTTTAATTTGATGGTTTACTCATTTTTTCTTCAAATAAATATTAAGAATTTGTATGCATGGGTTTCTTTTATAAAATACATAAAGAAAAGTTATAAAATAAAAAGGGGCTTAACAACACACCCTGCCCCTAACTATTTTGCAAAGATAAGCACATAATGAGCATTGAAAATTTGGGTTCCGTCCTGAAAAGTCTCCCTTTGTTGGTGGAACCCCACCTCTCTCAGCATGCTTCTTAATGTTTTAATTTGATGGTATACTCATCTTAACTTTAAATAAACATTCAGATTTTTATACCCTCCCGCTTGAAAAGCGGGAGGGTATAAAGTTATCGTTTTAAATAGATTAAAAATAATTTCTAAACGCAGTAAAGTCAGCGCTTATTAATAATTCTATTACGTAACGTTAAATCTCGACGGGGCCGATTCGCCCGCGTGGCGCAGGGGTTAGAGCATCTGCTCTAGGGTCGCGAAGTAAGGAATCAATCCTTAAGTCGCGGGTTCGAATCCCACTGTGGGACTTGGAGACCGGTTCTTCGAATGAGACCGTATAATCCGAGGTCCCGTGCCGCGGTACGTGCTGGCACGAAAAAGATTCCTCCTGCTCAATGGCCCTAAGTGCCGAGCATAGGACAAAATTTGCAGCTCTCCACCGGAAAGTGATGTCGTCACCACATGAGTATAAAAATTCTCGAGAGGGACGTTACACAACATACAATCAATCATCGGGACCGTGCAGGCCCGCTTGGCTAGCCTGTGGGCTACCATGCATCTGTTATATAACAGTCAATATAATCAGTCTTACGAATTCCTAGGGAATCTTGCGGTAATCTAAGTGCGCCTATGCCACGCCAGTCAGGGCCCCAGCAGAAAGGGCCATAACCACAGCCATCCAGGCTTCACAGCCAACTAAAGTCCTAAAGCCAGCTAATAAGACTCCTCATTCCTTAGCATGTAATAACTGAATACATGTACTAGTACATGTAATTCAAATCCTTCCACGCGGCAGCTACTATCATTTTATTAAATTTTGAATATATTTAATACCAGTATTACATGAATTATTAATCTTGGATAGAACGAAAGAAGCTTGTAGCAATAAAAGAAAGACCTAACACAACACGGACTTCAGAAGGTATTTAAGAATGAAGAAACGAATGCCAAGACAAAATTTGAGTCTGGCCCACCCCTCCAATTTCCAAAGAGTTGGGATACTTAATTAGTATAATATATATATCACGTTTTAAAGAGCACACACACCTTTTATAGGGCAAATCCTCTGATTATGTGTAACATAAAGTATCTGCTATGTATCTTGCATTCAACTTTAAAATCAGCCTCTTAAAAAAGTTAATATGTAGTTCCATTATTTTACCTCTGCAATATTTTACCTCTGCAATATTTTACCTCTGCATTTTCATGTGACGTTCCTTTAATATCATTCATAATGATTGTTTTAATTCTACTCGCATGGCTGAAATAAATTAAAGCATGGCAAAGGATGTATTCGCTTCAACAAAAGAATTGACCTATAGGAGAAAACAATTTCCCGGAAAAAGTGACATTTAAATATCAATCTTTATTTGTTGTTTTCTACCGTATATATGTCTACATTTTTCAAATTTGTATTTTATACCTAAAATTTATTATTTACAACTTTACAATAAACCTCCAAAGTTGGCCAAAACACTATTTTGTCCGTTAAAGCGTTGATTTTTGCATGAATTTTAGCCTAGAAGTCCTTCAGGGCAGGCCTGCCCCTAAATAAAATTGTGATATTTTGATAGGTTTGGATGTAAAGAATGGTTTAAGATAGGATTTTCTTAGGGGCACCCCTGCCCTAGGGTCGAAATTCACAAAAAACCTACAAAAAATAAGGAAACCAGATTTTGAAAATCTGCTTCAAATTAATACCTATCATTCTTATAGGACGTTTCGCGCGATGTTGGTGACGTTTGACGTTACGCTTTCATAGCGCTATAGACGGACTAGCTCAGTTGATATATGATTTGGTCTTACGCCGTAAAATGCTTCATTTTTAAAGTCGCTGGTTCGAATCCACCTGGCACCACACTTTTAAAGTTTTAAATTTCGCTTTTTCAAAGACAATTTAAATTTTTTTAATAGACTTGTGTATCTATCCTTTTTGTATGCCCATTCTTGATACAAGAAAAACTAAAGAGCTGTCAAATCGTAACAATCAAATGTACAGTTGTCAGTCAGGCGGAACAAGCACACTTTCTCTGAGGACAAGAGTAACTCACTCTGTGTTATTTGATACAGGTATTCCTGAGAGCTTTGAGCTGCAACGAATTTCAATTGTATACATACCTTAGAATTCAATCACATTGATTTTGGTTACATACCAACCGGTATATCAGTAACTATACTCCCTTGGATTTCATTTAGGCTTATAAAATTTGCACACATTAATGACATGTTTTATTAAATATCCACGGATAAATAACCTAGACATAAAGAATAGAATTTCAGAGACAGTAATCATTACCATTATGCACAATGAAAAGTAAAGACAAATATCAGTTATTACATTTGGAGATAAGAAACTCAGAAAATCAATGAAAAGGTTTCTTCTACCTCTACTCACTGTAATAAAGATTAAGGAAAAAACAAATTGTTAAATGTATTCGGCCCAATGTCATTAATCGGAACGGAAATCGGCAAGCTTTTTGTAGAGAAAAAAACCAACCCGGTCCCATAGGTCAGATCCCTTTTTATAATGAAGTGATCCTTTTTATAGAGCTAATTTAAAGGAAAATTTGATCTTTCAGATCTTTTTTTTTCTATTTTTATTAAAACAAGTTAATGATCTTTTGTTTATATTTCTACTTACTAGTTCATGGGTTCACAGTGAAAGATTCAAATGTCAAGTGGAATTCACGTCAAATCACGATTCAGAATGATTGAATTGTCACTAGTATACAGTCTCTTTAAAAAAAACACATTTAGTTAATGAGTTTATAAATGAATAATCTTGCTGTAATGAATTTATAACATCTAAAACATTTCGTAAACTTCTTTTCTACCTACCAGAAGTTGTTTGTGAAGCAAGCTAGAGAGACAAGATATCTATTGTGACGTCACTGCATAATGATGCGACACTCATTTTTTATTCAGACATCCGCAGAAATTTTGAAAACATCAAAACTTTTCATAAAAGGTTTTTCTCACAAAGAAAGAGAATATAGAATCGCTGAGAAAAATTTTGAATGTAAATGACAAAATTTCAGAAAATAAATTGAAATGTAGTGAAAGCTACAACGATCCAGTGTAAACAATGCAAATCGTATTCGATAAAAGAAAATCAAATGCGATGAATCTGAAATAAACGTAAGTCACGGTACTTCACTCATGGAACCGATTTCAACAAGAACTGTTCCAAACCAAAAACATGTTAAGATTGTTACCAGTGTTAGGGTGATTAGTCAGCACTTAAGACAATGACAGTTTTGTGTGATTAGTCACCACTTATGACTATACGTTCCTCAGGATGCTGAAAACTGCAAACAAATGGCGGGAACATATTGTTGGTAGTGACAAGAGGTCTAAGCAGGTAATTTGGGCCAACTTTTCATGGTAGCAGAGCGTGTAAACAGATAAAAAAAAACATAGCTTGTAGCTTCAAAAACCCTCCAGGATTTGATCATGACCTATGAAACATGGAAAAACGAAGTTGCAGTGTGGCAACTGGTAACAGAACTGAGGAAAGAAAAACAAGCCCTGGCTGTGTCATTGTCCCTGACTGGAAATGCTAGAGAAACAGCAATGGAGCTTCCAGTGAAGGAACTTGGAAGAGAAAACGGTATGAAGAAACTAATGACACAATTAGATAGAATTTATTCTTCGAGATGATAAAGATAAGGCATATGAGGCCTATAAAATTTTTTTTTTTTTTTTTCTCTTTTATTAAAAGTATATGCAATATACAACATAGTGGATATAAAGTGTAACATATATATCACAATTAATGTTTTTTTTTATGTTCATATCAGAGAAGTTATAATACTTCTATAGAGAAGAAAAATATATAAATATATTATACATATCATAGGTATTTAACAAGCATTTTGTTTCTTTTTAACATTCACAAATTTATATGTTCAATTTTATGCAATTATTTTAAGAGCACGTATAAACATAGAAAGTATAATACATAGGAAGAAATAAATAAATATTGAATCCAGGTAGCAAAGGGAGTCCTATTCAACACCAGCACTGTCCATAATGAGGACCCCTAGCTACCACACATGAAGACTGGTTTCTTCATGTGTTGGATATGTCTACACCATAATTTTTTTTCATAAGCAATTCGCTAAATCATTGTACATGCTGTTTCTTATTTTACCAGTTTTTTTCACAATAGAATTTTGTAAAACAAGCCAATTTTTAACATAAGATTTCAAATTTTCTTCTGACATTCTTTCATTATTGAATCGACACTTCATTTTATATTTATAGATTGTAAAACAAATAAATGAGATAAGATTATTCAAAATACATGTTTTCTCTGATAAATCACCAAAAAATCCCAACATAATACGTTTCCATGAAACGTTAAATTTTAAAAATATACTAATTTTCCTCCACAAATAGGTTGTAATTGTACAAGAAAATAAAAGATGTTCACTATCTTCTGATACATTGCATAACTCACACAATGGTGATACATCTTTATTCCATTTACTTACACTTATATTAGTATTTAACGGACAATTAATCAGTTTATAATTGAATTCTGCAATCTTTTTGTCATACATATTAAAAATTTTTGAAATGTATATATTCTTCCATAATGATTTATCTTCTATGTTGAAATACTTATTCCATTTATTCTCATATATTGAATTCAGTAATTTGGATTGAACTAAGACCGAATAATAAAAATCACTTTTTAAAGATTTGATCGATTTAAAACAATTATTTCTAAACAAAAACGAGTCATAATTATGAATGTTAATATAATTGGCATAAGAACAATCAAGCCTTGATTTAAAAGGTCTTAATGTCTTTTTTAGAATAATATATTCACAGTAAATATTGTTTTTACATTTTAATTTATCCCAAAAGTAATCTATTGCATGTATTTCACCGTTTTCATCAAAAAGATCTTTTACATATAATATACCACTCTTGATCCATTGTTCAAAACATAGTGTTTTAGAATCATATCGAAATAAATTATTATGCCAGATAAATTGGGATAAAAATTCTTCCTTCAGAATTCTGTTGTTTTGTTTGTTTTTTTTACACTTATTAAACATTGAAAATACTTCCACATAAAATTGTGGGAAATTAGTCATTTCCCAGAATTTTGTATCATTTAAATTGCAACTCGTTGTTTTAATGATATCATTTATAGATAAATTACTATTTTCCAATAGACTATTTAAAGTAAAGTGTGTGATTGTATCTTTATCCAATATTCTTCTTACCCACGAAGCTTTCGCAGCAGAAAATTTACTTTCAATATCAACGATTCCTATTCCTCCTTGTTCAATTTTACCAATCAATGTATTTCGTTTAATTCTCTCTCTTTTTTTCCACAGAAAGTTAAAAATGATTTTTGAAACTCTTTTAAAGAATTCTTTATCTGGATTAGGTAAAATAAACGCATTATAAACAAGCTTTGATACCGCTAAAGTATTTATTATTGTACATTTTCCAAATATTGTTAAGTTGCGTTTTCGCCAAACACTTAAGATTTTTTCAAGTTTTTCAAGTTTACTTAGCCAGTTTTTTTCATAACACACGTCTTTATTAGGACCTAAATATATTCCAAGAGATTTAACACTTTCTTTTGCAATTTTTACACCGTATAGGTCGTTATTATTGCAATACTCATCAATTAAGGAACCAGTTAAGATGCATTCAGTTTTAGATAAATTAAGTTTCGGACCAGCAACTTCACTAAAATGGTGAATAATATTAAGAGTGGTTGCCAATGAATTGGTGTCTTTTAATGCATTTGTGCAGTCATCAGCATGTTGGACTATCTTAATATTTTTTGAGGCATTCTCATTAAATGATAGGCCATGTATATTTTCATTATTTCTAATTTGGATAGCAAGTATTTCTAATACGAAAATAAAGAGAAGCGCAGATACCGGACATCCTTGACGTATTCCCCTTTTCATTGAGCAAGATTTTGAAATCCAGCCGTTATTTTTAATTTTGAACGTAGGATTGTTATAAAGAGTTTTGATCATATCAATGAAGTTTTCTCCAAAGTTGAATTTGCGTAATGTTTTAAACATGAAGTTATACTCAACAGAGTCAAATGCTTTTTCGAAATCTAAGAATAACAATATGCCATCAAGATCGTGATTCATACAGTGCTCGTATATATCAAGTATCAGTCTCGCATTTTCTCCAATATATCTTCCTTTAATATATGCACTTTGTTCTTTTCCTATCATTTTTTTAGCAACAGGCTGTAATCGTAAAGCTAAAATTTGTGCGAAAATTTTATAATCCACATTTGTGAGACTTATTGGTCTGTAATTTTTTAATTTATCTTTTTCACCTTTCTTGTAAATAAGGGAGAGTATTGCGTCTCGTTGTGAGAATGGTAGAATTCCGATCTCAATACTTTTGATTAAACATGAGAAATATATATCTTTAATATCATTCCAAAATATTTTATAAAATTCTGCTGGAAGTCCATCAGAACCAGGAGATTTGTTATTTTTCATATGATGAATAGCTTCCTTACACTCAGACATGGTCGGTAATTTATCGCAGTTATTTCTATCATGTTCACTAACTTTAGGACATTCAATATTTTCAAGGTATTTTTCAATATCTTGATCACAGATTTTTTTACTCTCATATAATGCATTATAAAAATCGACTAAAGCTTTCATAATATCTCCATTTTCCATAAAGACAATATCGTCGTCATTAGTAACTTTATTAATCGTATTGTCGCCCTGTTGCTTTTTTTCTAAATTTAAGAAATATGCAGTACTTTTTTCGCCCTTTTCCATCCAGATAGCTCTTGATCTTATGTAAGCCCCTTTACATTTTTGTGCATATAATTCATCAATTTCATTTTCAAGCTGTCTTTTATATCTCATATTTATATGCGAGTAGGGTTTATTTTCCAATATTTTAATTTGATTCTCAATGAAATCAATTCGCTTTCTTTTGGATACAGCATTTTCTTTAGAATAGGATATTGTGAAATTTTTAATTGATTTTTTCAAGCATTCCCATTTAGAAACCGGATCAGGATCATGAATTCTAGATATTTCTTGTTTAATAAAGTTTCTCATTTCATTGCAAAATTTTTCTTTGTTGAGAAGTGATGTATTCATTTTCCAATAACCACTCCCTCTGATATTTTCTGCGGTACAAAAATCAAAGTATAAACCTAAATGGTCACTAAATCTTGTCCCGTCATAATTAGGAGCTTTTCTTAATAAAATTTGATTAAATCTATAGCAGAAACTTTCTGACATAAATACGTAGTCAATTCTAGATTTTGGATTATTTTCCCCATCACACCACGTGTACCCCTGTTCGTTATTTTTATCACTAAAGGACCAACAGTCGATCAAATTTAATGATTTCACAAAGTTTCTAAGAGCCTTTACATTTCTATTATTTTCAATGATATCTATCTGACAGTTAAAATCTCCACAAACTATTAAGTTATCTAAGCTTTTAGCATATTTATTTACCCATTTCAACATTTTATTTAGAAATATAATTTTGTCATTTTCTTTATTTGGCACATAAAAATTGGCCAAACTTAAAATTTGTTCAGATAATTTAACATTTACCAATAATTTTCTACCGTCAATTGAAGAATGTTTATCTAGTATTTCAATATCAAGATTTTCTTTAAACAAAATAGATACACCTCTACTATATACTGAATCAGAAAAACTATGAATTTTATACCCATACCAACGTGAATTATAAATTACTTCATTTGCTTCAATAAAATGTGTTTCTTGCAAGAAAATTATATCAAATTTTGCATCCTTAATCCATTCAAACAACAAAATTCTTTTACCATAAGTATTTAAACCACGAGCATTTATAGAATAGAATGTTAGTGAGTTTGTACTCATTTACATAAAGCTATATTTGCTAAATTACCCCTGGTCCTTTACATTTCTCTTCCTGTTTGAGTTTCTCCTGGCCTCCCGAATGAAGCCGTCCAAATTTGTTTGATTTTCGTCTGGGTTCTTGTTTTTCGGAAGTGAGCTACTTCTGAGTCTTTTTGTAAGTTTTGATGTTATCTTACCCAGAATTTGTCCTAGCCTGTTTTCACCCGGCCATTTTTCCGGTTTTGTATGGAGGGTAGCATCTGGATATAGCCCGGTTCCCCAGAATATATCGTTAGTTGCTTCGGCGAATAGTGTTTTAGCATCTGAATTTTCCAGTTTCTCGCGAAGTTCCGGTACCTGAGTAGCTTTAGCATGTATGATCTCCTCCATTACCGTTTCTTTTTGATCTTGCCACTTTTCTGGGATCTTCACTTTATCTCCTATTCTCTTAGCCTCAAGAGCTGTGGGAGCAATGCGGATATTTTCGGTAGCGTTGAAGTCTCCAGATCGAATAGCTTTCGTAAGCTGGTAGGCGTGCTCAGCCGATTTGTGGGTTTCCCCGAAGACCTTAACATCACAGGGAAAGAAGTTGGATAGGGGGTTTTCTTTTCCTTGAAACACCACTAATCCATCAGCAGGTTCGCTATAGTGCTCACAATCTTTTGATCCCGGCTTATGTCCGGTTTGTTTGCATACACGACATGCGAATTCTCTTGTACTATAAAAACTTTGACGTGTTTAAGAAAACAGAAAAAAAGAATATCTTACTACATTGTTGAGTTTGATAAACGATACAACAAGGCAAAGAAATTTGACATGACACTCCTTGAGGCAGTTATCATGGTTATTGCTTTCTAAATCTTGGAGAATGCAGGACTTTTGTACAAGAAGCATTAACTGCATGCTGCACAGACCTCAAAGCTATGAAGTCAGCATTACAAAGGATTTTTGGTTCTAGTTCAGATGAAAAAACTTATAATCAAGTCATTACGATCAAACAAGAGCCTGTATTTTTTTTTCATACAACAGAAGAAACTAAACAGCAAGCAAAAGGGCTAATGTTCTGACTTTTGAATTTGATCGAGGCAAACAAGATCATCAGAAGAATCAAGTCGGAGAAGGTTACCCTGAAATTTTAAAATCTTGGACAGCCGAGCGATATGAAGCTTGTTATATTTTGTGACTCGTCCCTTGGGAACTTGCCTGAAGGAGGAATTCCAGGAAGACATTTTATTGCTCTCTTTGAATCTAATGGACTCTTCTCAACCTTAATTTGACAGCCAAAAAAATCAGGAGAGTAGCAAGAAGCACACTTGCCGCAGAACCGCTAGCAATGGCCGATGCCATTGACAATGGAGTGTACTTGGCTTCACTCTATGGGGAATTGACCAATAGACAAAACTTACCCAGTATTTGTGTAACTGACTGTCACTCTCTCCAAGATGCAATTGAATCGACTAAGCAAGTATCGGGGGAAAAAAAACTGAGAATGGAAATCACCAGTATTAGACAGTTGATCCAGCAAAAAACAGTCACTGACGTCGAATGGATATAGAGCGAAAATCAGCTGGCTGACTGTTTAACAAAAAAGGAGCATCGTGTCTGAATTTACTCAAAGCACTACAAGATGGTGTTTTCGTAAACAAGTGCTTGAGACAGTAAAGAGTATCAAGGAAACTTTGTACAGTGTATTTTGTGTAGTTTGCAAAGACAGTATTTAGTTGATTTTTGGTTATTGCTGCCACAGGGATAGATGGCAGTTAGGGTGATTAGTCAGCACTTAAGACAATGACAGTTTTGTGTGATTAGTCACCACTTATGACTATACGTTCTTCAGGATGATGAAGAGTGCATACAAATGGCGGGAACATTGTTGGTACTAACCAGAGGTCTAAGCAGGTAATTTAAGCCATTACGAAATATGTAGAACGCTGTGATAAAAAGTAATTCAGTTTATACTACACCATGCAATGCATCCTATGAACACCCTTTGTATTCACATAAATCTACTTGCAAATCAAATACTAGTATTAGGACCTCCAAGACTACTTTGTTAGACCCCGTTTGCGTGAATCCTGCATCAGAATCCCTCAGAGTTGTTCTTGATAAAATTGCAGTCGATGCAGGTATAAATACAAAGTGGCGTTGTTTTGTTTATATTGTTGCAACGGTTCTCGAGCGGATAGCGTTGTTATAGCAGTAATTATGGAAGAACAGAATAATTATTCATAAATTATTCCAGAGACAGGCCTAGAGCATGCAGAAATGAACATGGTCAAGTCCTTTACAGAAATGTTTTATGATTTCATTTTATCAGAATTCGTTAAAACCAAAGGTTATTCAACACGAAAAAACAATGGGATTTGCAAACCGCTGTAGATGTACCGAGTTCTAACCACCATAGAGCACTTGATGATGTACTAAAATTTAGAGAATCTATTTTGATGGAATCGGTTAATTCTTTAAAAAATATTACTAAATGAAACAAAATGGAGCAAAATCTTGAAGGCTTTTGTCATTAAGTGGGACGAGGGAAGCAATAACCAACCTTTGCATTTTATTTTTCAAACTATGTTGCCTTGCTCAGAATCAATATTTATGTTTGGAGAAGGTGTCCGGGGAAATAATCATCAACTTATAGAAAGCGCATGAAAATTTTTCAGACAAATTTGGTACGGTAGGCATCGTACAGTCATGTTGATTGATAGTTCTAACCTAACCTCCCAACTTCTGATGCCCTCAGAAATTTTAGATAGTTTAATAGTAACATAACTTTGTCGTGTTGTGTCCAAGAAGATGCAAACTAAGATTCGATTTTATTCTTGTGGAAAACAATAGAAACATTAAAAACATGTGAGTGCAAACAGTCTTAAAAGGGAAATAGCTATTTAGAAAAAACTTAAATAACTTGGACATATTGTCAAAAAGACTGGTACTCCATTAGGTATCAACGAACACCACACACAACTAAAACAAGTCAAAAAAAATTTCATACATGAACTTTTTACAAATGTTAAAGTACTTGCAATTTTTGAATATTTACATGAAACTGATTTTAACAATAAAATATAGAAATTATTAGAGCAATTTAATGAGATATATTTAAATCATTTCATTTTAACAGTTGACATATTTATAACAGTTTACATACTGTTAACCAATTTTTATTCGCGTGCGAGAATTTTCGCGACATCCTCGACATCGCGAATATTTCTCGCCGCTAACCGGTACTTCAAGGCTCTCTCTCTATTAAAAACAGATAAAAAAAGGCTTGATCGCGAAAATTAGTCGTCGCCTACTAGTTTACCCCTGGTAAATCGCGAAATAAAGTCGTCGCGAATAAAAGTTGGTTTACAGTATTTTTAAGTCCGTCGGATGGGACATTAAATGGTGCCCCGTGTCAGGGATAACAACCCCCTTGGCACGTAAAAGACCGTTTCTCTGGAGTTCGAAAAAGAGTAGTCTCATTTGGGCCGCAAAAGAAACCAAAAACTTTTTTTTTTTAAACGGTCAATAAACAACTTGTCCGCCGAAATATGGCTGAAATATTGCCGACTAGGCGTTAAACAATATAAAATCAATCAATCAATCATTTCATCATAAATGGTTGAATAATACCAAAGAGCAGATTTCAAAGCATTACTCTATTTTTAGACAATGTAACACCCCCTAATCCCCATTCCGTCCCATTTGATAACAAGAGGCCCACGGGCCTTATAGGTCATCTGAGGATCATGTAACAACTTTTGACAATTGAATTTATTTCGTGTTTTAAACCAGAGGCCATGAACTTCATAATTTTGAAAGAGGCAGTATTGCTTATCATAATTATGCACTTAGTATGCTTACTCTAGTTACTTAATACCCAGAAGTAGATCAAAGTAACAAAGAGAAAATGCACTTCCACTTTATAACCAGTTATGCCCCTCACCCCAAAGGGACCACTAACCCTGGGGCCATTTATTTCAAAATTTTGGAAATTTTATCTCATCATAAATGGTTGCTTAATGCCGAATGGCTTAAATTACCTGCTTAGACCTCTGGTTAGTACCAACAATGTTCCCGCCATTTGTATGCACTCTTCATCATCCTGAAGAACGTATAGTCATAAGTGGTGACTAATCACACAAAACTGTCATTGTCTTAAGTGCTGACTAATCACCCTAACTGCCATCTATCCCTGTGGCAGCAATAACCAAAAATCAACTAAATACTGTCTTTGCAAACTACACAAAATACACTGTACAAAGTTTCCTTGATACTCTTTACTGTCTCAAGCACTTGTTTACGAAAACACCATCTTGTAGTGCTTTGAGTAAATTCAGACACGATGCTCCTTTTTTGTTAAACAGTCAGCCAGCTGATTTTCGCTCTATATCCATTCGACGTCAGTGACTGTTTTTTGCTGGATCAACTGTCTAATACTGGTGATTTCCATTCTCAGTTTTTTTTCCCCCGATACTTGCTTAGTCGATTCAATTGCATCTTGGAGAGAGTGACAGTCAGTTACACAAATACTGGGTAAGTTTTGTCTATTGGTCAATTCCCCATAGAGTGAAGCCAAGTACACTCCATTGTCAATGGCATCGGCCATTGCTAGCGGTTCTGCGGCAAGTGTGCTTCTTGCTACTCTCCTGATTTTTTTGGCTGTCAAATTAAGGTTGAGAAGAGTCCATTAGATTCAAAGAGAGCAATAAAATGTCTTCCTGGAATTCCTCCTTCAGGCAAGTTCCCAAGGGACGAGTCACAAAATATAACAAGCTTCATATCGCTCGGCTGTCCAAGATTTTAAAATTTCAGGGTAACCTTCTCCGACTTGATTCTTCTGATGATCTTGTTTGCCTCGATCAAATTCAAAAGTCAGAACATTAGCCCTTTTGCTTGCTGTTTAGTTTCTTCTGTTGTATGAAAAAAAAATACAGGCTCTTGTTTGATCGTAATGACTTGATTATAAGTTTTTTCATCTGAACTAGAACCAAAAATCCTTTGTAATGCTGACTTCATAGCTTTGAGGTCTGTGCAGCATGCAGTTAATGCTTCTTGTACAAAAGTCCTGCATTCTCCAAGATTTAGAAAGCAATAACCATGATAACTGCCTCAAGGAGTGTCATGTCAAATTTCTTTGCCTTGTTGTATCGTTTATCAAACTCAACAATGTAGTAAGATATTCTTTTTTTCTGTTTTCTTAAACACGTCAAAGTTTTTATAGTACAAGAGAATTCGCATGTCGTGTATGCAAACAAACCGGACATAAGCCGGGATCAAAAGATTGTGGGTCCGTTAAAGCGTTGATTTTTGCATGAATTTTAGCCTAGAAGTCCTTCAGAGCAGGCCTGCCCCTAAATAAAATTGTGATATTTTGATAGGTTTGGATGTAAAGAATGGTTTAAGATAGGATTTTCTTAGGGGCACCCCTGCCCTAGGGTCGAACTTCACAAAAAACCTACGAAAAATAAGGAAACCAGATTTTGAAAATCTGCTTCAAATTAATACCTATCATTCTTATAGGACGTTTCGCGCGATGTTGGTGACGTTTGACGTTACGCTTTCATAGCGCTATAGACGGACTAGCTCAGTTGATATATGAGTTGGTCTTACGCCGTGAAATGCTTCATTTTTAAAGTCGCTGGTTCGAATCCACCTGGCACCACACTTTTAAAGTTTTAAATTTCGCTTTTTCAAAGACAATTTAAATTTTTTTAATAGACTTGTGTATCTATCCTTTGTGTATGCCCATTCTTGATACAAGAAAAACTAAAGAGCTGTCAAATCGTAACAATCAAATGTACAGTTGTCAGTCAGGCGGAACAAGCACACTTTCTCTGAGGACAAGAGTAACTCACTCTGTGTTATTTGATACAGGTATTCCTGAGAGCTTTGAGCTGCAACGAATTTCAATTGTATACATACCTTAGAATTCAATCACATTGATTTTGGTTACATACCAACCGGTATATCAGTAACTATACTCCCTTGGATTTCATTTAGGCTTATAAAATTTGCACACATTAATGACATGTTTTATTAAATATCCACGGATAAATAACCTAGACATAAAGAATAGAATTTCAGAGACAGTAATCATTACCATTATGCACAATGAAAAGTAAAGACAAATATCAGTTATTACATTTGGAGATAAGAAACTCAGAAAATCAATGAAAAGGTTTCTTCTACCTCTACTCACTGTAATAAAGATTAAGGAAAAAACAAATTGTTAAATGTATTCGGCCCAATGTCATTAATCGGAACGGAAATCGGCAAGCTTTTTGTAGAGAAAAAAACCAACCCGGTCCCATAGGTCAGATCCCTATTTATAATGAAGTGATCCTTTTTATAGAGCTAATTTAAAGGAAAATTTGATCTTTCAGATCTTTTTTTTTCTATTTTTATTAAAACAAGTTAATGATCTTTTGTTTATATTTCTACTTACTAGTTAATGGGTTCACAGTGAAAGATTCAAATGTCAAGTGGAATTCACGTCAAATCACGATTCAGAATGATTGAATTGTCACTAGTATACAGTCTCTTTAAAAAAAACCACATTAAGTTAATGAGTTTATAAATGAATAATCTTGCTGTAATGAATTTATAACATCTAAAACATTTCGTAAACTTCTTTTCTACCTACCAGAAGTTGTTTGTGAAGCAAGCTAGAGAGACAAGATATCTATTGTGACGTCACTGCATAATGATGCGACACTCATTTTTTATTCAGACATCCGCAGAAATTTTGAAAACATCAAAACTTTTCATAAAAGGTTTTTCTCACAAAGAAAGAGAATATAGAATCGCTGAGAAAAATTTTGAATGTAAATGACAAAATTTCAGAAAATAAATTGAAATGTAGTGAAAGCTACAACGATCCAGTGTAAACAATGCAAATCGTATTCGATAAAAGAAAATCAAATGCGATGAATCTGAAATAAACGTAAGTCACGGTACTTCACTCATGGAACCGATTTCAACAAGAACTGTTCCAAACCAAAAACATGTTAAGATTGTTACCAGTGTTAGGGTGATTAGTCAGCACTTAAGACAATGACAGTTTTGTGTGATTAGTCACCACTTATGACTATACGTTCCTCAGGATGCTGAAAACTGCAAACAAATGGCGGGAACATATTGTTGGTAGTGACAAGAGGTCTAAGCAGGTAATTTGGGCCAACTTTTCATGGTAGCAGAGCGTGTAAACAGATAAAAAAAAACATAGCTTGTAGCTTCAAAAACCCTCCAGGATTTGATCATGACCTATGAAACATGGAAAAACGAAGTTGCAGTGTGGCAACTGGTAACAGAACTGAGGAAAGAAAAACAAGCCCTGGCTGTGTCATTGTCCCTGACTGGAAATGCTAGAGAAACAGCAATGGAGCTTCCAGTGAAGGAACTTGGAAGAGAAAACGGTATGAAGAAACTAATGACACAATTAGATAGAATTTATTCTTCGAGATGATAAAGATAAGGCATATGAGGCCTATAAAAACTTTTTTTTTTTTTTTCTCTTTTATTAAAAGTATATGCAATATACAACATAGTGGATATAAAGTGTAACATATATATCACAATTAATGTTTTTTTTTATGTTCATATCAGAGAAGTTATAATACTTCTATAGAGAAGAAAAATATATAAATATATTATACATATCATAGGTATTTAACAAGCATTTTGTTTCTTTTTAACATTCACAAATTTATATGTTCAATTTTATGCAATTATTTTAAGAGCACGTATAAACATAGAAAGTATAATACATAGGAAGAAATAAATAAATATTGAATCCAGGTAGCAAAGGGAGTCCTATTCAACACCAGCACTGTCCATAATGAGGACCCCTAGCTACCACACATGAAGACTGGTTTCTTCATGTGTTGGATATGTCTACACCATA
>PRKT01000040.1:467712-501187 GCA_003671525.1 Saccostrea glomerata | reverse complement strand
TTTATTTATGTGTGGATATTTAAGAAGCATACAATGCTACAGTAAGCATTCACATATACATGTACCTGAATGTGGGTGGGAATGGCATGACTTTTGTATGTAGGTCGCCTCACAATAGGGTCAACATCATTTATCAGTTTTCGAATGACTCTTCCCGGGAACCTATACCTACTTACGAGATCTATATCATCAAGATACTCGAGAGGGTTGGTTCGGTCCCGAAAAACGCGTTCTCGCCGAGATGTTTCCCTTCTTCTTCTGCGAAGCAGCCAGAAAGTCGCCATTATCCAATGTTTACGTCTATAGTTACGCCTGCCTTAGACCAGCCGTAGATTTTTGTCTTAACTTAAGGCGGGCGCAAAGTTACGCCCTTTAGTGAAACGGACCTTAGTCCAAATGTTAGACGTAAGTCCGGACGTACGCCGGGCGTAGAGTTAAGACAGGCGTACGCCTTTTAGTGAAACGGGCCCCAGAACCTATGACCCTGGGGTCATAAAATTCAAAATTTTGAAAGAGGCACTCTTGGTCATCATAAAAATGTACTTAGTTAGTTTATTTGATACCCAGGAGCAGAGAAGAAGATTTTCAAAGAATTAATGCATTTTCACTGTCATTATATTTATGTTCCCCAAACGAAGTTTGGGAACATATTGTTTTTACTTTTTCAGAATTTTCTTCTTTGTTCTCCGGTTCTTTTTTGTCCGCGAGTGTTCTCGTAAACTACTCATCCGATCTACATGAAACCTTTTTAGGGTCACTAGGTATGTTATGTAGATGTGCGGAACGAAGGTCAATTTGCGCGCACGTGTAACACGTGAAATAACCAATATAATAGATATAGCCGTAACTTTTCAAATTTTGGATGAAATGCTTTGAAACTCATAATTTAAGGATATATTAGTATTATAGACATGATGACATGGTCAAAATAGCAAGATCTCACGCGCATGCACGTGCGCTTCGCTCCGATTGGCTGAAACTAAAAGTCTAAATACCTTTTTTGTTTTCTGACAAAATCCTTTGAAATTTTGAACATAGTCATACATTATGAAGATCTACAGCATGATATATAAGAATAATCACGAACGTACGCACATGCACGTGTGCTGCAATCTGATTGGCTAAAACTTTAAATGCCTACAACTTTCTTGGTTCTCAATAATACAGGGTGAAATTTCAAATATGAATAGATATAATGAATGCCTACATTATACTACTATCAAAAGTAAATGCAAGGACGTGCATGCACATGCGCCCGCACACAATACATTAAACAACAGTATACTTGAGTTTTTGATGTTCATGCAGAATTAAGAACTTCTAAATGTCAAGATATGTAACGTACTGAAGCATGCAGATCTTTTGACCCTTGACCTTGAAACTGATGACCTGAATAAAATGTTGGTATTAGCTATTTATCAAAATCACCTTGACCTATGAACTTGACCCAAGGGTAAAAAGAAACATGAAGTACCTGTACATGTATCTAGAAACACCTTTTAGAGTTTATTTCGGTTGGCAGGATAGAAGTTAAAGAGGTGGTGGTTTTTAATGACCTTGACGTTTCATCCAAATGTCACAATCAATCTTAAGTTCTTGGAGTAAGATACAAGATTCAACTCCAACGTTAAATAGGTTAGGAATAAAAATACCCCCTCCCCCGTAACAACCAAACAAATCAAATTAATGGCAACGTAAAGAATCGCTGTTAAACTCAAATTACACCTCAGACCCACATAAAATTTCAGGAAAACTGCAGAAACGAGCTCGAGGAAAGTGTGTTAAAATATTTGATTTGAGTTTCCAAAGTATATAGAAATTATTAATTTACACGGAAAAAATTACAAATCCTGTCGTGTTTGAAATTAAAGTGCAGATGAACAAAGTTGGTATATAAGCCTTTTATAGCCTATTTATTCAGATGTCGTTAATAGCATTCAATTCTATTGATTTGAAATAATATTTTAATACCAAGCATCCTTTGTTTATTTTACCTTTGAAATTTATTTGAATTTTTTTTAGAATTACGCAATCCCAAGAAATAGCGAGTTTCGGTATTAAAAATCAATATACATGTACGCTCCTTCGTAAAATAAGCAGGTATTTGCATTCATGAAAAAAATATTAATAGGAAGGTGTTAAACAATATTGGTCACATTAGCTGACACGAATGTCTTTTTAAACATCTCTTGTAAACCCCAGAAAGTAGCCCCCTATGCATTGGAAAAAATAAATAGTTCCGGTCAAAAACCTTTATATATTTATTTACAAAGCATATAATATTTATCAGGCACAGGTACCAGAGTTGTCAAAATGGCCTGAGAGAAAATATGAATAAGTTCATTTTGATTGGTTAGCTATCAGTATGATACCCCTAGTTGACTTAACCCTGCCTTGTCGTCGGAATAAAACCAACTTTGAGCCCGAGGTTAAAACAAGTAGATTTATTGATTGTATACTGTTTAACGTCCCTCTCCAGAATATTTCACTGATATGGAGACGTCACCATTGCCGGTGAAGGGCTGCAAATTTAGGCCTATGCTCGGCACTCAGGGCCTTTGAGCAGGGAGGGATCTTTATCGTGCCACACCTGCTGTGACACGGGGCCTCGGTTTATACGGTCTCATCCGAAGGACCGCCCCATTTAGTCGCCTTTTACGACAAGCAAGGGGGTACTGAGGACCTATTCTAACCCGGATCCCCACGGGGCTAAAACAAGTAGAGAAATAAAATGTGAATCGATATATTAAAAAATGACATATGCTTGAAAAATGGTAACTTTATATATGTATTTTTTTTCTCTGATTCGCGGGATAGAAAGATATGTTAATCGCTTAACCAACATGTCATAATCATCTTGCATATATGCATGTACATGTACGTGTGCACGCAAGCAAAACGTTAAACGATATATAGTTTATATCATTGTAACTTTTATATTCTTAAATAAAATCCTTGGATACTCAGCATATTTATAAAAGGTCTTAGAAAAGGGACATGTGGAGCGTTTGGGGAACATCTGTAACGGTCCCCGTTACAATTAGCACTAGTTTGAAGGTAAGTTTAAAATTGATAACAGGAATATGTCAGTATTATTGAAAACATTTGACTATATTATAAAACTACTTTTAGTTGATATAAGATTCATTCTTCTATTTATTATGCATTGACTTTTTTGTCAAGGTAAATGAAGCACTTCTCTTGTCACCAGGAAAACACACAAAGAAACAGATGTTACAACATGACCTGAAAAGGACTAAGGATTATCAGTGAAAGTCCTCAACATCATTCAAGAAGAGAAGGTCAGCTCTGAAGTCCAAAAAACAAGCAGCACTAGAGAGCAAAGAGCTGAGGGAGGGTACTATATATGAGTCTGGTGTGAGCTTGGCTGACACTTCCACAGCAGCTGACATTCATGAGATACCACCTCCTTCCACCTTGCCCACCATATCAACTCTTGCAGATGGAAATTATACTTTCATCTGCTTTGATCTGAAGACTACCGCACTTGGTACATGTATGTGTTATTGAAATATTTAGATAGTCACAGAGAAATACACTCATATTTATCTTTTTTTTTTTACAATAACTTATAATCTATAGGCAGATATATAAGCTATGTTATAAATGTTGGGAATAAAATCATATAGGTGTATATTTCAATGCAGTCATTTTTGCTTTTTTTTTATTTATACATATAATTGCATTATTTCAGGATTATCATCAATCGCACAAATTGCCGCTAGTTGTGGAGAAAGAAATTTCAACCTGTATGTGTTGCCAGATCAAGAGTTTAGCCAATCTGCTTCAGCAACAACTTGGATATCTTTTGATGGTGTTGCTCTTTACAAGGAAGGGGAGATACTTGATGCTCTACCACTACCTGAAGCACTTGCCAGATTTTCCACTTGGCTACTAAGAGTACAACAACCCAGTACTTGTGTCCCACAATGCCAAGTCCTTTGATTCTGTTGTTTTTATGAACAATGTATCTAAAACCTGTATAAATTTTGATCACATAACTGGATTTGTTGACAGTTTACCACTTTTCAAAAACTTATTACCAGGCAAGAAAAGCTATTCCCAGTCATCACTGGTACATGATGCAGGTTTGTCATATGATGTTCACAATGCTTTGGATGATGCAGTTACCTTAGAAAGACTTTTGAAGTTTCATTGTGTTCCAGAGTCTACCATGTTGAAATACAGTTTTCCACTGTCTTATGTTTACAATGCTTTGCAGTACAGAAAATTGAAAACTGTAAATATGAACTCTCTTGCACATCTAGTTACATCAAAAGTATTGTCTAAATTTATGGCTGAGAAAATTGCTGCTTCTGGTCTTTCTTATCAGCATCTGAAAGTCATTTGAAAGAAATGGATATGAGGGTATTGAAGCATTATTCAAAGAGCCCATTAATGGTAAACCAAGGGTCACAAGATGTAAAAAGATTATTTCAGCTGTTTTTGAACATTTTTCTTAGATTGCAAAGGGAGGTAACTTGTAGCAGACCAAATGTTTTGTTGAAAAATCAGACTTTAATTTTTTTTCTCAAAATGTACCATAAGAAAAAAATTTTTATACTTAATTTTTATTAAACATATATTGATAAATTATATATAATAAGTTGAACAACATCTTGTGGCTACTTTTTTTTGTTTACATTTTTGTATTATGTGATGCATATATTTTCAGTAAATTGCCATATTTTTCTTTCAAATTTTTAATTTAAGATATTGTATTTATTAATTCTAATGTTATTGTTATGTTTTTGGTCTTTATTTGTATTAAGGTAGGTCTGTACTTTCAGAATTTCCTGTCAAACTGATAATTTTTTAATTTGAATACCTTGAATAAGTCTTAAACTAACTAAAACACCCATAAAAGACATATCTTTGCAGGTTAATTTTCATACAACATGTCTCAGAGCACATGCCTCTAAAAACTCATCAGCCAAAATTGAACATAAACCAGAAGTCTCTGTCGAGACTGAAGTTCTACTGGTTTGTACTTATAGCAAAGGAAGAGAAAAGTACTTAAGCAGTTGGGAATTGAAACTTTTCTACAGCAATAAATAGAATAATGATCCTTGATTAAGTCTCTTTATGTTCTTAGTGTAGTCTACTTGCATGCCACATTATATTATAATCACACTAAAACTGTATTTGGAGTAGCATTTTGAGAGTATTTAACAGAAATTTCTATTTTTAGTAACCACGGCAACACCGTTCACTGAAGTGAAAAACTGATACATAGAATTATGTATCTTAGTGTATTCTACTTGTGTGCCAAGTTATATTGAAATCAGACCAAAACTGTAGGAGGAGTAGCATTTTGAAAGAATTTCACAGAAATTTCTATTTTTAGTAACCACGGCAACACCGTTCATCGAAATCAAAAACCGATATACAGAATTATGTATCTTAGTGTAGTCTACTTGTGTGCCAAGTTATATTGAAATCAGACCAAAACTGTAGGAGGAGTAGCATTTTGAAAGAATTTCACAGAAAATTCTATTTTTAGTAACCACGTCAACACCACTCATCGAAATAAAAAACCAATACACAGAATTATGCATCTTAGTCTAGTCTACTTGTGTGCCATGTTATATTGAAATCAGACCAAAACTGTACGAGGAGTAGCATTTTGAAAAATTGTTTACAGACGGACAGACAGACAGACAGACGGACGGACAACGGACGCATTACTATCGCATAACCTCTTCTGGTCTCTGACTTAGAATTATATCTAAAGTTAACAAAAACACATACTTTATTTTGGTTGACCAGAGAATTTTGACAAAACAGTCTTTTGAAGACGTATACCCCCATTTTTGGAATATCATTATTTTTCAATTATTCATTGCAAAATTTTAAAAAGTAAAAATTAAATGGATTATATAGGTTTAAAATAAATAAAAATAGATCTCTGGTTAGTTTGCTAAAAAGAATATTAAAAAGATCTAGGTCCATAAAAGCAATTAAGAATTTTGTGTCTGTGTATGTACCAAATGACATATAGATCTTATGGACAGAGTGCAAAGTGTTAATTTCCATAAATAATTCATATTAAATGTTTTGTATGCACAATAACACTATAATTAACAAATATATACTTGCTAAATTATTTTCAATCACTCCAAAAGATCTTATTTCAATAGACAAGTGATAATCAGAATTTTATATTGATGTGTAAAATTAAAACCGGATCCGTAAAAGTATGGGCCTTCCTTAAGTTTTTTCTCCTTATTTTTTTGATGTGCAATATAATAAGAGGCAATAAATACTAAATAAAGGTTGATTGTGATGTGGTATTTCACTCTAAAATGTGGAGAAATATTATATTAAACATAACTGAAAATTTGGTGAATTTTGGGGGAAATTTTTTTTTGACCCTCCAGCCTCCTTAAAGTAAACAAAATATTTTTTTCCAATTTTTTAAAAGAAAAAATGATAAACATTTTTGTATTGACATACAAAGATAGATATACAGCTTATAGTATACCAAATTTGTTTAAGTACTAGAACTAGTACATTTTGTTCCATGAAGCAAAAGTACCATCAACAAAGAATAATATGTACCCGACAGTATTGATTTTCTAAAATTTTAATAGTAATTTTATGTCAAGAAGAAAAAAAATAAAATATTTTTCCTGCCTACCTACCCATTGCTAAAAATCTGGGTCGGTAAATGGCAAACAAACAAAATTTTAATTCAGGCCTCATATCTGATGTCAACATCCTGTTTGTCTGTGTGTCTGTCCGTTTCATACATGACAACTTTTCGTTGAAGTTTTCTCAGCAACTACTTATTGTAGATGCTTGTTTTCTCAGCAACTACTTATTGCACATACTTGAAATTTTAACACAATCTTCACGTGGGAGACATTTTTGTTCAAAGCCGATGTCAACTTCCTGTTTGTCAGTCCATTGCAGTTTTCTCATTAACTATTCATAGCAGATGCTTAATTTTAGTACACTCTTTGTTGAGGCAAGCCATATGGTGGGATTAATTTTAAAATGAATCTGATGTCAACTTCAAATTTTTCTGTGCATCTGCCTGTTATTGAACTTGTGTAAATTAACATGATAGTTGTTGATTTACATCAGAGCGGGGGTATTACTAGTGAGCATTGGCTCACAGATTTCTTGTTTACCCTATCTCGCTGAAGTCTCGCTAGCTCTCGCCAGAGCCACTGTAAGAGCTACTCTGAACTCATCGGGTTTTATAATGTGCAGAACACCGAAAAATAAAAGGTTCCAAACACATTAGTAGGGGTGTGTTTGATAGCTTTAACCTCACCTCCCGACTTCTGATGCCCTCAGAAATTTTAGATTTTTAAATAGTAACACATCTTTCTCATGTAGTGGCCACTAAGATGCACATCAAGGTCTCGATTTTATTCTAGAGGAATACAATAGAAACATTTAAAAAAAAAATGTGAGTGTTCCATTGGAAATAAGTAATAAAAAATTTCGATAACCTGGAAATATTGTCCAAAAAAATCGGTGCTTTGTAAGGTATCTACGAATACCACACACAACCAAATCAAAAATTATGCTGAAGAAAGAGATAATTTTGAATGACAATAAGAAAATTGAACTATTTACAATCCATTTCGGATCGATGCATTTCTGGTTTAAATCACGACCCCCAGGGGTAGGACGGGGCCACAATGGCTCATCAAAGTTTTACATAGGAATATATCGGAATTTTTTTTCAAAATCTTTTTCTCCAAAAACCATTGGACCAGGAAAATGAAACGCATGTGGATGCATCCTCAGGTAGTGTAGATTCAAGTTTGTTCAAATCATGACCCCCGAGGGTAGGGAGGGGTCACAATGGCTGAACAACGTTTTACATAGGAATACGTAGAAAAAATCTTTTTAAAACCTTCTTCTCTAGATCAGCAAAGCTATGTATAGACTGGTGATACTGATATGGACACATTCTCAGTTAAGAGGTAATTCAGGTTTGTTCATATCATGACCCCTGGGGTAGGCCGGGGCCATAATGGGCATTCAATTCTTTACATAGAAATGTATAGGAAAAAATTTTGTTCTCAAGAACAGCAAAGCCATGGCATGATTGATGATATTTATATGGAAGCATCCTCAGGTATTGTAGTTTCAAGATTGTTCCAATTGGATTTCTTTGGGGTAGTGAGGGGACACAATGTGGTTTCAGTTTTTATATAGGAATACATGTGTATATCCTAAAATCAGTATCTTTAAAAATTTATGTCAACACCAAATCCATGATTTAAGTAATTTTTTGATATGGATTTAATGGAAGCATCCTCGGGTGGTTAAGATTCAGGTTTGTTCAAATTATGACCCCAGGAGTTAGGGGGTGGCCACAATGAGGGATCAAAGTTCTGCATAAGAAATACGAATATATACATGTAGGAAGAAATCTTCTCCTGAACAGAAAAAGTTTTGTTTAGTCAAATTGACAAGTAAGCATCTGCAAGTTGTGAAAATTTAAATTTATACAAATAAGGTTCGGGGGGTTTTAGCGAGGGTCACAATGGGAGATCAAACAATATGTTGGAAAAATCTTTCAAGTGTGGCAAAATTATACATGTATGCTTTAATGATATAGTGACATTCTCAAGTACTTAAAAAATTCATATACCCCCTGCCCCAACAAGTAAACCCTTTCAATACTGAGCTGATTTGTTTTTAACTAGCCCATGTGCTCAGGTTAGCGATGTGGCCCATGAGCCTCTTGTTATATATTTTCTGTTACACTCTGAATTACCAAGTCCTTGGAAATTAAAAAAATTCCCAGTTTCAAAAAACAACAGGTAGAAATGTCAAAAGATGAAAACAAGTCTAAAGCTCAACTTTTGATTTTAATCGATCAGAAAAAACACGATGTTACGAATCTGAAAGAAAATCACTTTAACATGCGAAAAAATATACTATACTCGGCACTGAGGGCCATCGAGCAGGGAGGGATCTTTCCGTGCCAGCACCTACAATGTACTGCGACACAGGATATCGGTTAAATTGAACGGTCTCACCAGAAAGACCGATCTCCACGTAAAGAAGCATCACTTTATTCATACTTCAGAATAACATTTTGCAGAGTATCATTACCAGGACCAATTAATTACAAAATATTAATAATTATGTTTTCAAATAATACAAAGGCACTATATATATGCCTTACAAAGGGGCAGAAGAACGATCGATGTCATCTCTCTCTTCTTAGTTTTTTTTTGTTTTTGTTTTTTTATTAAACTGAGTGACTGCTAAATAACTTTTGTCGGCAATCGGGTGAATAAACTAAAATAAATTAAAAATTTATTACTTTTTCATGTGTTTCATATGCACAACTTAAAATATAGACTATACGAGTCACGAGTTTAACTGTTTACAAATAATTATTAGCTAATCAAATATTAAAAATAAAGAGAAATAGTGTAAGGATACATTCTGTTAATTATACCTTTGTACACACATTTTTATAATGAGCATTTCTTTATTTTAAACCGATCGTCGCCTTCCCAATGGAACCTGCTGTTTGTTTACTTATTCACGTTAAGTGCAGGCAGATTAGAAAATCTATGCCGGTTTGTGATAATTAGATTTAAGTGTATTTTCGATCCGTTTAATTAGAAATTCTAGATGCCAATAATTAATTCCTCCACAGGCAAAATGAATGTTGACATGGTGTTTTATGTGATGTATTTACCATACAAAAATCGACAGTCTTTCCCAATCTTTTTTAACTGAAGAGCGTCATCAGGGGTTCTCTTGCCCGCGTCACACGAATACACATTAAATATTAACCGAACCACCTTAAACTCATTAACTACTTGCGACCTCTATTATTTTTTCCTCCCAGTTGTTTCTGTGAACGATAAATGATGGATAGAATACTGAAATTATCTCGTTAACTGCACTTGAACAAATATTAGTTGTGATTTGCAAATACAGTGGGTGCATTTTAGACGTGTAAGAATGCAGTTCATCAATTTTGGGATCGTATTATAGAGTTCCCCTTGCATGAAATAGACATCCGTATATTTCACTAGAGTCGTTTGGACTTGCTTGACTATGTTATTCATAAATATTGTAAAAGCGTTCTTGGTGCGGGTCGTGTTGCTAGTGCACAGTATTTTGGCTGTTTGGAGAGCAGTAAGTATTTCAAACAATACGTGGTTGTGGTTGCTTGCAGCTGCGGATGTTGCATTCATCATCGAGGCATTAATAACCATTATCAAGAGAAAGGGAATGGAATATAAATGGTAAGAAACTGATGAACAAATATTTTATTTACATATTATAAGTACATTGATATTGATGATTTTAGTCCATTAAACCTGAAACAGCGAAAACACAAAAAAGATCTGCATTTATCTATAATATTTTATCAATTGCTCTTCATTCAACGATAAACTTAAATTTCGTTTAGAACGGAATACATGATTATGGTAAACATTCTAGAAGGGTGTATGAAAACTTCTAATTACATTTAATTAATACTATAAATGTGAAGTAAATAACCGTAAGGTTGCAAATATCTTCCCAAAATGCACACCTATTGTCAAGCAAAAAAAAAACCGTGTTGGGTCATTCAATAAGCCGTGTAGGGCGACTGTTTGTATGAAAAACCCTTGTACATAGTGTATGTAGTTGTATATTGTATATATCTGGTAGTCTTTTGTTGTGTTCGTAATTATTTTGTATGGATGCGTTTGCTTTATTTTACAATGTCCTTAATCTTTCTCGGATACATTTTAAAGAACATTCAAAGATCTGATCCTTATACTATCATTTCACCTCTTCATTGAAAAATGTTAGTTTATTTAATGTCCACAAACAGAAAAGAAGAATTTCCAAGAATTTATGCATTTTCACTACATAATCTATATAGCCCCGCCCTAGCACTAGATCCCTGACCCTGGGGCCATGAAATTCACAATTTTGGAAAAAGGGGTCATTTTCAACTTACCTATGCACTTAGTTTATTTTATATCCAGGAGCAGAAAAGAAGATGCAACCCCTGACCCTGGTAGAGGACTCAATGCTGCTTATAATCATACCAACAGTTTGACTGCTTGATGTCCAGGAGTAAAGAAGAAGATTTTTAAAGATTGCACTAATTTTAGTGGTTTTTGCCCCACCCCAAGGCCCCAGGGGGGCAGGGACCATGAAATTCACAAATTTTGTTCCCCTTCACCCATAGATGCTATATGCTAAATTTGGTTGAAATTGGTTCAGTGGTTTCAGAGAAGAAGCTGAAAATGTTCAAATGTTAACGAATGACGACGGACGAAAACAGATAGCAATTATTTTACTCAGTTAGTTAGATAGTTTACTCAGGTGACCTAAAAAATCTTACTTCTGATCATCAGTCGGTTTACTCAGGTGACCTAAAAAAATCTTACTTCTGATCATCAGTCGGACAATCTGTTGACATAAAATCGATAGAAAAGAGCATTGAGTCATCTTCTAAAACGTACCATGGAAATTATTGACAACTGGGTCAGGATATAGGTATCGGTTGTTCATATACATGTAGTGAAAAAAAAAAATCTTTCATATGGTTTTCTCCCTGTATACATGCAATTTGAGCAGAGGAACTAACAGCAAATCTCCGATGAACAATGGTGTCTTATCCAAAATTGTGAAATTCCTGGCTCTGGGGTCATAAAACTTAGACGATATCACTTTATATGTCATTCTAAATTTTAACAAAGGAATTGATAGTCGCAAAGCGAGACAAATTAAAATTGGGATCATCTAAGTTTTATGGCCCCGGATCCTGATGTGACGGAGACCCTATTAAATTGCCACTTTCGAACCTGTATTGGATATACTGCAATGATTAGTATATTCGAGCCAGCATCTATTGCCGCATAGAACGATTTATAAGGTCTCATTCGAAGGACCGGTTTCAAGGCCCTGTACCCCGCAACGTAAGGATCAACGTTACATGTAACTCATTACTCCTCCAATTGGGTAAATGTATCAAACCAATGCGCCACGCGGAGTCGGAGACAAATATTCTTGTTTTGGACTCCAATGATATTTGAAATGTAAATTATATTACACTCATAAAACCAGTAAAAAATGCCTGATACATGTAATACATGTACGTATCTGTGTAAAAAAAAAACGATAACATCGGCATAAGCTTCTTAAGCAAAACTGTAAGAAAGTTTTTGCGTAGAGGTAGATTACGAAAGTAAGACGGATTCTGGAAATCGGTCATTTATGTGTAAAAATCATGTAATTTATGTTTAAAACTCACGCATAAAAATGCAGTACTCTTCAAAGAAACTTGGATACCCATATTCTTGCCGTTTACAAATAAACATACTCACCGAGACTCGTTTAGGATGTACTTATTAAAGCCAACAACTTTTATTAGAGCTGAGCCTAAAATCGTTTTTTTTTTTTCAGACGTTAATCTGAAAAAAAGTTGGTTTTTTTGAAACGCTATGCGCCCGGCTGCAACCAAGATTTAAAAAGCTATTGTTGGTATATAGGTCATAATCAAAGTCACAAGACCATCGACCTTGTTGTCTTTGAAAGAACTTAATAATTAGTGGAGTATGCAAACCAAATATGTTGTCCCTATCTTCTATGATTCAAAAGCTATGGCGTAAGTTCGGAAAAGCATATAGGTCAAGTTCATTGAACTTGTTGACATTCAAAAGATCTTAATTAGTGGAATATGCATACCAAATATGAAGTCTCTATCTCTCATGGTTCAAAAGTTATGACGATGGTTACAGTTGACAACAGACAGTCAAACAGACAGGACAAAAACAATATACGCTCCGGATCTATTGATCCAGCCGCATTAAAATATATACTGTATACAGAGAAAATTTCGCCCCCGTCTCATTTTTTGCCCCTTTCGCCCTCATAAGAAGTGGACAAATTTAAATCTGGGCGAATTCATTGGTAATTGTATATCTTGAACAAAAATCTTTCTGGGCGAATTTAAAACGGGACAAATTTGTTTCCAAATGTGAAAGGACGAAAATAACCCTGTATACAATTTCAAGATTTTCCAAATATTTTGAGTAACTGTTGGTTATAGCTAAACTAGGGAAGGGGTGTATTTTGGGTCTGACAGTCTTGACGAATTCCCCTTCAAGTTCCCTCAGGCTGGCAAAAGAAAATGTTAACTAATTACTTAACTAAATTGTCTAAATTATACTACAGATAACTATGGTAAAGTCATAGTGTCAGTAAATTGAATTTAATTTAACATTTTCGTTGTCACTCTAGTTCCATACCTATCACTTTAAATAATTTTTATTGAAGAGTCAGTATTGATCACCACAGTTAATAAATAAATTTCTATTTGTATGCATTGGATGAATTAAAATTTAACTTTTAAGTCACAGATAAATAACAGTCAAGTTTAGAAAACTTCTTTTAGAAAGAGTCTCACGATTTCACGTTATTGATTTTTTTTTGTTAAAGGTTTTGTCCATGTTTCTTTTTCTACCTTGGAGGAACTCTCCCTTCCATCTGGCTTCTGGAGTTGGACCGACGAGAGCGTTATGTGGCTGTCAAACAAGGAGTGAACAACGCTACGGCAACGGAATCTTTAGCCGAAATCTATCCTGGTGTACGTTAATTTTATAGGTCTGATCTTAATAAATTGCACATTAGTTTACATAGCAAATTAATCCGAAATTTATTTAATATACATTTTAGGTTTCCATTCCAATTTCGTTACCTGCAGACACTTGGGTTTTATTGATAGAGCAATTTCTACTTTATTTTATGATCGTTGGAAGATGGCTTTTACCGCGAGGAACAATTTCGAGAAATGAACTTTCCCAGCTTTTGTTTGTCTTCATTGGAATAGCCTCGGATATCACAGAGTTCTTCACCTTATTTGATGAAGACGTGGTCCGTAAAAACCTCGAACTTACCTACGCCATATTGATTATCTGGACCATCAGCCTAGTGCAATTTTGTTTTGTGTTAACTGCAACCAAGAATTCTAATAAACCCCGCGTTGCTCTTCACGACTCCGAAGCGGAAACTGGCCCAAGCACCTCTAAACGAAGACGAAAGGGTGGCTGTGAGAAATGTGTTTCGAGTGAAGTCTGGAGCACCATGGTAACAATGTGTATGCAAGATGGTCCATTCTTGACGATCAGATTATTCGTTATAATCACATACCATCTTGTAAACTATGCTATTATTTTCTTTACCGCTAAAAACGCTCTGGTAATGTTGTTGCTACTATATCGTTTGATAGTCATTTGTGGTCAGAAAAACCCTGAAAGCGATCGGGCAATTTCAGAAATTGAAATTTATATCCCAGATCCAGTCAGTGTTTCTAACTGTTCTCCTGCACCCAACAATATGCAAGATGTTAGCGTCCCACGACAAGAAAAAATAAATGTACGTCATGTTGGAAAGGAATGTGACTATAATGGATCTGAACATCAATCCAGAAGACTTGTCAACACGAGCAAAATGTAGGTTTAGTTGTATTTGGCGGACCCGTGCAACAGAGGTCCCTCCTTGTGTCCCTTTGAAAATTTGTAAAAATCAGGAACCATGGTACCTGTATTTCATTATAATTTTCTTAAGGACAGACGATACGTTCCTCAGTGTCGTATATTTTTATAATGTATGAAAAATATGTATAATTTCAATGACAGCCTGATTTCTGAACCAGTTTCTGATCATTTGAGAAGAAATGAAACACTAAAAAAGTTTGTTTTGTAAGATTAAGTTTTTCCTGTAAGGGTTTTATTAGAAATACTGTACTCTCTGGTATCTTGCACAAATGCCTGGTATGGTACATCCATTTTTTGTGAGTAAACACATTAAAGTAGCAATACTTCAATGACAAAATCTTGATAAAAAGTTAAATATTATTGTGGAACGTATCATCTGTCCTGAAGAGGAGCAATAAGAAAACATTGTACATATTATTTGAAACTGCTCAAACTTAAGGTCCTTCAACTATCGGATCGCTTCAACTAAATGTTGAAATCTTTGTTGCAAATATATCTTATTCCATTTTATGAATAACTTTCATGTAATGCTCGAGAGTCCCGGATTAATGAGATGATTCTTAAGTCGCCGTGTTCGAATCCTACTGTGAGACGATGAGACCAGGCCTGGGGGCCATAAAACTTGGACGGGCTCACTTTTGATCTCAGACTCACTTTTCCATTATTACTTGTAATTCATTTGGAAAAAGTGAGACTGAGATCAAAGTGAGCTCGTCAAAGATTTATGGCCCAAGGCCCAGTGTCGCAGTTGATGCTGGCACGAAAACTATCGTTCACTTCTCAATGGCCTTGAGTGCCGCAAATTGGTCAAAATTTGCAGCTCCGCCAGAAAGTGATCCATGGTGTCTCATTATATGAGTGAAATATGAAGTACATTAAACACACAAACAAAAATAATCATTTTAGTATATGGTGTTTGCTCATTTTTCATTCTTGCAAAATTTGTTTTGACGCCGGTTGAGAGGTACGAATTTAGACCTGTACTTGGCACTTAGGTCTTTGAGCAGCTAAAGATCTTATGTACTGCAACACTAGACATCGATTCAAGTGATAAAAATCGGTCTCCATGTTACATAATGTACATTTGAACCCATGACGTAAGGGTAAACTTTTAGACACGTCTCTGCGAATCTAAAGCGAACACTCTTACGACTAAGCCCTTCGAATACTTAGTTATATAATGGGATGAAATAAGAGCGCCAAATACAACTAGCCAGACTTAGATTTTATGGTATATTTTTATCATTACTGTGGTAACAATACTTTTCATTCTAAGTAAATGTTGCTGTCTATGCAAAAGAGATATAGTAGACTTGTATTTTCATGCCAAAACTTGTAAATGTAACTTTGTAGCATTGAATAAACTTATTTCTGTATTTGTGATTTTTCTTCGTTTATAGTAAATTATCCAAAATAAAACATGTGAGTCAGACTTCGCTGTTGGTATTCAAAATGCAAAATACTTCTCCCCCCCCCCCCAATATAATTGGATTTTTTAAAAATCAATGGGACATAAATGTCAAAAAATGGATCGATCATATCCAGAACAAAATTTGACTTAGATATTTAATTGATAAATCTCTACACTGCATTTCGTCTCATTATATGCAACCTCTGCAAAGAAAATCATCGGATACTGCAAATAATTTGAATTTTTCTTAGTTCAAGGGGCATAATTATGTCCAAAATGGTTTGATCGTACCCAAAACAGAACTTGACTTAGATATTCTAATGATTAATCTGTATACCAAATTTCATTTCAATGTGTGCAACCTTTGCAAAGAAAATGAACGGATATTGCTAGTAACTGGAATTTTTGCACATGCAAGTCCAAGAGCATAACTCTGTCTTAAATAGTCCGATCTTACCCCCAAAAAAAACAGATTGTATATCGTTTAACGTCCCTCAAGAATTTTTCACTCATATGGAGACGCCAACACTTGCCGGAGTCCTATACTCGGCACTTAGGGCCATTAAGCAGGGAGGGATCTTTTTCGTGCCAGCATCTACTGCGACACGGGACCTCAGTTTATACGATCTCATTTGAAGGACCGGTCTCTACGTCTTACAGTGGGATACGAATCTGCGACGTAAGGGTTGACTCCTTAATTCGCGACTCTAGAGCAGAAGCTCTAACTACTGCGCCACGCGGGCTACACCCATAACACAGAACTTGAACTAGTATTCTTATGATTAATCTGTGTACCGAATTTCATTTCAATATATGCTACCTCTGCAAAGAAACTGAACGAAAACTGATGGTGGACGGACAGACCACAGGGACAGACAACGGGGGCCTAATTAAAAAAAATCTTGCTCCAGTAGTTTAGGTCTGTTTTCAATAATAACTCGGCATACAGGTAGACAACACTTAAGTGCAAAATTCTTTAATTTCAGTTTTGATTTAGTTGCATAATTTCACTGTGTGACTAAGTCCTCGCTGTCAGTGAGTCCCATGATGGTCTATCTTGTTTTCATCTCTAGACCTACCCAAGACCAGATTTTCTCCGTCCGTGGTCCGTTATGTTGACATGGTATCTAAAACTAATTCTGTGAAATACTTCAAAAAGCCACTCCTCTAATAGTTTTTGTCTGATTTAAATTTAATGACTTGGCAACCAAGTACAATATACCGAGATACATAAATCTTTGACCCCCCCTTTTTTTGTTTTAAGGTTTGGTGTAATGGTTTCTATATATAAAAGAAATGAACCTGTCAGTATTTGCAGGTTATTTTCACGTAACTTTTGTTGTTGATATACAAAAGACATGTACTAAAATTTGAATTTGTTGTCATATGTCAGCAGTAGCAGGTTATTTTCACGTAACTTTTGTGGTTGATATACAAAAGACATGTTCTAAAAAAAAATTTGTTGTCTTTGTTGCCATGTTCTAATTTTTGTGTCAACTCCCAACCGGTAAATTCAAAATTTAGAACAAATGTTTTCAATCAATTAAAAACACTAATAATTCATTAGTCCTTATAGCTTTTCAACCAATTTTTATGGTCAAATATCTTTAAAAGTTTGAATTCGAAAATGTAAATGCAATATTTTTATGCATTTACCAAAAAACGTTCATAATACCATTATCTATGCAAAGAATTGAAAGAAGTTGGTATTGAAACTGGGAAAGCAGTCTTTTACAAACATTTTAAACATGCGTGATAAGATGTAAACAGCTTAAGTTAAAATCTGGGACAATCAAGGGGGCTTTAACTCTTGATATAAACTCATGGGTGGGTGATTTAAATCCAGACATCGTGATTTAGCAGAAGAACCGATAAGGACAAAGTGCTTTGCGGTGTAATAATCAGGGACATCGAAAGAATACTCATATCCAGTATTGGTCTGAAGGAATCGTATAGATTTACAGATTTTAACAAGTAAGATGCTTATGCTTCTCTCACCGGTGTCTATAAACATGTTCAATATTTTGTCGCTGTTCAGGAATTTATCAGAGCATAACTTATAGGTTTATATATTATGTACATTGTCTGGAATGTTTCCACAAAAAACCTTTAAATACCTTTCAGATTAGTCCATTTGTTGATAAAATACTTTTCATTAAATAATGTTACGAGGTCAGTAAATCTTTAAGAATCGTTTCTTAAACTGGAATTTGTTTTTATTCAAAAGAACGGTACATTTAAAAAAATTGTCTTTAATCTCACTAAATTCCTAATGCTATAAATAAAAGCTCGTAATTATAGTAAGACTTCTTTAAAACAATCATGTTCATTAGTAAGCACTTGAAATCCGGTCCGTACATGTACTTGCACATGTACCTCTCGCCAATTACACGTTATACATGTGATAATTACTATCTCCAATCTTCTACTTCCTATTGTCTAGCTCATTGCATAATGAATTCATGTATATACCACTTAAGTTACACATTATCTTAAAGGTGATCAGAACAACAAGACAATATTTAACTCAAGGACAGATAAAAAACAAATCATGGAAATTACAACCAGCTAAGTAATGTTAATTTAAATTTAAAGAATAAAAATGATGCAGATATTTTTGTTTTCATTAGCGGTTTATAAAAAATTCATTTTAAAGGACGATAACGTTATTAAAGGTACATGAATTTATAAGGGAGATTGCAGAAAAAACTTAGAATTTTGATCAACAGAGATAAATTACATTTTTTCAATGCAGAAAATCCATATTTCATTACCAATTATCACAATCAACATACCAGGTAGGTCCTAATATATTTCCGAAGTTTTGTTTATACTATCGGTCCTTTAATTATGAACACAAAAATATATATTTACAGCAACATTTTAATTTACAGAGTGCGATTGACTATCAGTTAAAATGGCAGCAAAGGTTCGAGTTCTCACAGTAGTTACTAATCATGCCGATCTCGGAAACACTGGGAAGAAAACAGGCTGGTACCTTCCGGAAGTTGCGCATCCATATGACGTCTTCATCAAGGCGGGATTTGAAGTTGATTTCGTTAGTCCTCAAGGCGGACAAGCACCCATGGTAAAACTCAATAAAATCTCTTTAAAATCGATTTTCTCATTAGATGCATTGTTCACAATTGCATAATATAAGGAACAAATATTGTTTAAATAAAATGTGAATTTTGAACTCATTTTTCATTCCAAAGGATCCAGGGAGTGCAGAGGCCTTTAAAGACGATCCTGTGTGTCAAGCTTTTCTGAAGTCCGGGGCTGAAAAATTAAAAACAACTACGACACCTTCTCAGGTGGATATAAGGTATACTGAAACGGAAATAAGTTCAAAGTTTTCAATTGCATTCATTTATTAATATCAACATTTTAATATTGTTAATCTATAATATGCGCAGCAGACTGGTTCTTTTATCGAATCCGATTAGTCCGATTCTAATCGCGAAAAAATATATTCGTTTTTCTTAATAAAAATAATTGTCCATAAATTGTTTGAACTTTTGTCAAATTATATCCCCAAAGTTTTTTTCTTTTTAAAGATACCAAAATTAAAAAGTTAAAAAAAATTTTGTTAGGTCACACGAAAAGTAATCATATGTTGTTATCGCCTGAAATCACCTTCGAAAAATTAAATTTATTGCTTATATCTCAAGAAGAACAAACCCGAGCATTTTTTTCACAACAAAGTACTTATACCTGTACACGGACAATATTTTAGCCTTCTTTACTAAACTTCATTAAAAAAAATATCTGATTTTCCTTTATTCTTTAAATATACACATTAATATAAAAATTTCTATGGATTATATTTAATTAATTTCTTAATTTTTAGCTCTACTGGTCAGAGACCAGAAGAGCTTATGCGATAGTAATGCGTCCGGCGTCCGTCCGTCTGTCTGTCTGTCTGTCTGTAAACAATTTTTCAAAATGCTACTCCTCCTACAGTTTTTAGTCTGATTTCAATATAACTTGGCACACAAGTAGACTACACTAAGATACGTAATTCTGTGTATCGGTTTTTGATTTCGATGAACGGTGTTGCCGTGGTTACTAAAAATAGAAATTTCTGTGAAATTCTTTCAAAATGCTACTCCTCCTACAGTTTTGGACTGATTTCAATATAACTTGGCAAACAAGTAGACTACACTAAAATACATAATTCTGTGTATCGGTTTTTGAGTTCAATGAAAGGTGTTGCCGTGGTTACTAAAAATAGAAATTTCTGTGAAATTCTTTCAAAATGCTACTCCTCCTACAGTTTTTGACTAATTTCGATATGAATTGGCACACGAGCAGACTACAATAAGATACAAAATTCTGTTTATGGGTTTTTGATTTTGATAAATGGTGTTGCCGTGGTTACTTAGAATAGAAATTTCTGTGAAATTCTTTCAAAATGCTACATCTCCAACAGTTTTGGACTGATTTCAATATAAGTTGGCACACAAGTAGACTACGTTAAGATACATAATTCTGTTTATCGGTTTTTGATTTCTATCAACAGTGTTGCCGTGGTTACTAAACATAGAAATTTCTGTGAAATTCTTTCAAAATGCTACTCCTCGTACAATTTTGGACTGATTTCAATATAAGTTGGCACACAAGTAGACTATACTAAGATACACAATTCTGTATATCGGTTTTAGACTTCGATGAACATCATTGCCTTGGTTACTAAAAAAATAGAAATTTCTGTTTAATACATTCAAAATACCACTCAAATACAGTTTTAGTCTGATTATAATATGGCATGCAAGTAGACTACACTTAGAAAATAGAAAGACTTAATCAAGGATCTTTATTCTATCTATTGCTGTTATAAAGTTTCAATTCCCAACTGGCAACTGCTTAAGTACTTTCTCTTCCTTTGCTGTAAGTACAAACCAGTAGAGCTTCAGTCTCGACAGAGACTTCTCGTTAAATGATATATTATGACTTAGGCTTCTACTAATGGAAAAAAAACTCGGGTTTGAATTATTTTCATAATTAGATATAACCGATTAATTTTTTTTTTTCAAAGGAGACTTCACAACAGATCTTAACTTCCCGTCAGGAACTTTTGTTTGTCAATAAGATTTTTGTTTTCCATGTAAGGATTGTTGTAATAAACCTATTAAATCAATCTTATAATTTATTTTTATATTATCTATGTAATGACGTACTTTTATTAGTCCCCTACCGGTGAAACCGGAGGGAACTATAGGTTTCCTCTGCGTCTGTCCGTCCGTCCGTCCGTCCGTCTGTCTGTCTGTCCGTCTATCTGTCTGTCTGTCCCCGTCTGTCTGTCAGTCTGTCCCACTTGGTTTTCCGCACTTTTCTTCTAAACGCTTGCAGATATTGAACTGAATTTTGGTATGTGAGTGTATCTTGATGAGTTATAGATCAAGTTTGAATTTCGCACCGCTTCATTGATTTTTGACAGAATTATGGCATTTTGAATTTTTCACTTTCGTTTTATTAAGATCGGGTTCGTGCTGCGCTAACTTCCGATGGTCGACATAAATATAAAGCGAGAAAAAGACTTTTGCATATTATATTATAAAATGACATCCTCAAGGAAAAGGGGAACCCGGTAGGGGACATAAATTGCTTATGCAATACTCTCAGAATGCTTGTTGTAAAAGATAATATGTGCCTGTTTCGGATTAAGCGGCTTTAATGTGATGTTGTATTTAGATAAAATTTATACCCTTTCTTCCAAAATAAATATTTTGGCGGATAAGCTTGCATGCTACTGTTTTCATTCCACAGATAGTACATAGATCCGTTCCTCTATCAAAGACAAATCGTATTAATTTATTGGAATTTAGATAAAAAGCGTGATATTAATTTACTTTAAAAATTGATTGTTATGGAACTCTAATTTTCCTACAATGACCAGTGTATTATGAAGAACTGGCCGTTTAACTTTTGCTTGTCAATATTACACAATTATATCAAAGGTCGAAGCTTCTTACAATGTATAAGCTTTCAGCACCGTAGTCATTTTCATTGTGGACCTCCTACAGCCAAATACAAGATACGCTACATTTTTCTCTTTATACAATTATTTAATCTATGGATGGTGGAAAATCCTCCAACAATACAGTGTACATGTACATATACATCTAGCAAATGATGTTTATATCTCTTGAAAGAAATATGGATGCATCTTTCAAGTTTGGATCAAATAGAAACACATGACATAATTCTTCTTCGACCCTTTATCGCGTTTACATATGAATATGATTGTTCATAATTCAATAACAGAGAAGTGTTTACAGTAAGGATTTATTTTTTTGTTCACAATACATTAAATAAGCTGTGTACACATATTAAGAGGATGGAATATTTGCATATCCTTTTAATTCTAACTAAGCTTTCAATTCGTATGAACATCAACTGACTGAATAAATAACGCTGTTTTTTTGGCTCCTAATTTTATTAGAGTAACTTCGTAACTTTTAAAGATTTTTAGAGTAATTATGAGGGCGATTTTTTTTTATATCTGTTTAAACTGTTCTGGAGAATTTAGACAAGATTTCTGTAATAGTGATCCAACCTTCTTAAAAACCATTTGGGTTCTTTTTTAAATACATGTATGTATAAAACTCGATCTTTCTGTTTGATGCACAGTTTGTGTGGCCTTGTGCAATAAGCATAACGTTGAAAGTGTACATATAGATAACGAACAGTGATCATTCAAAAAAATATATAAAATTTTGGAATTTTTTCATAGTTCGAATATTGCAAGGCAACTACATTTTTCATCAGACATATTTTGAGTATTGGTTGGTATTTCCCGAACACCACACCACATATACTTTGATAAAATTGTGCTGGTTCAAATCAGCTGATGTCATGTTTTCATACTAAGTAAATACAATCTACTGATAGTACATGATCTTCAAATATAACATCAAAAGTCTTAATGCGTCGTAATGTACAGCAAAAGAAACTTTCAAAGAAAATTGTGAATATTACCAGAAATTAAAGAAAATAGATGAGTAAAGTTTTGAATTCTATAAGTATGTTCTAAGTTGTTGTCATGCCCCATACATCCTTATTCTCACCAAAATCTTTTATAAATTTGCTTGTAATTTTTCTGACTAATGAACATCTGTAAAATTAATACATATTTACAACTAATAAATATTAATTAATAGAGTATGCTTATAATTCTATCACCCCTTGTATATTTTTTATAACACTGTTTTTCTCTAAACTTTAGCCGTATGTTTTCTTTTTTTTTAGTAAATATAAAGTTATTTTTTACGCTGGTGGCCATGGACCAATGTTTGACTTGCCAAACAATATGGAGATCGCTAACTTATGTACCAAGGCTTACGAAGCAGGTGCTATCGTGAGTGCCGTCTGTCATGGAACTGTGGGTACGGTACATTTTTAACACTATTAAACAAAAATTTTCATTGTTTCAAAGAAATATTCTCTAAAAATATCTATGAGATTTCAAATATCGTTTGAAATTTACCATGATATGCAAGCGTAGAGTAAGTAATTTTTTTCAATATTTTATTAAAGAAGCTTTATTCAGAGATTTAATATTTGTGAATCATTCTTGAAGGTTTAGTGCCGGTGAAATTATCGAATGGAGATAGCATTTTAAAGGGCCAGACTGTTACTTCATTCACAAATGCGGAGGAAGAATTCATGAAGCTCACAGAGGCGATGCCATTTCTACTCGAAACGAAACTAAGAGAGCTGGGGGCCAATTTTGTGGGTGCTGCAAACTTTCAAGTTAATGTGCAGGTATTATATAATAAGTATTTGTTAGTGATTTAACCGATGGTTTTTAAAAAAAAATGGGAACACTTAAGAAATTAAAAGTTGTTTGATTGGTTTAAATATCATTAGTGCTTAAAATATTTAATGTCTGGAGTCATTAATTTCTAAAACGAAGAAAATTAATGACAATCAAGTTGATGGGACAGAAGCAACAGCAGTCTCGTTTAAAGTTATCATTTCGTAAGTTCTATTGTCGATACGATGACCTTGTCAGCAAGTACAATTGAGTCAAATGCTGACTGACGTTTCCCATACTGATTATTAGTATATTGTTTATACACTGGGTTGACAACGGATTTTTCTGTTATTTCCCGATCATGACAAGGAGCACACGACGGGTGTGACCAGTCGGTAGGGGATGCTCACTCCTCCATTGCACCTGATCACACCTCTGATGTTTTGGAGGTCCGTGTTTGCCCTGCTCCTGTTTTGTATTGTTTATGGACTTTGATATTAAATACTTCTCCATATCCTTCATGTTGTAACTAACATCAAGTTCAATATTTTGATTTTACAATTTGATTTTAGTTTTTATAGTAAATTCCAACAAAACGTCTATAGAAATCCGAAAAGTCGGTGTAATATAGTCAATTTACTGAACAAGTTTACAGTGGTCCCTGTTATTTTATTCATAAGTATTGTTTGTCAATCGTCGATTCGGTTATTTTTCAGACAAGTGGGCGAATTGTTACCGGACAGAACCCACCTTCAGCAAGTCCAATGGCTGAGAAAATAGTCTCTCTTCTGAAAGCAGCTTGAACAGTCTGATCCAGTTGTGCCATAAAATTAACAAGATATAGCTTTAATAACATATAGGTTTGATGACAGACTGTATCTTTACACTTTTTGCCATATTAAAAGTACATGTATATTGAGTGAACAAAATATGTCATTAATATTAAATTACGATATTAAAAAGCAAAATAACAGAGTTTGTTTCATATTTATTGCATGACATACACATTATTGAAATGGTATTTCTTTTGTGGGTAAAAATGTTCATAACTTTAATAATGAATTGCTGCATAATAGAGTGAAAGTATGTATAAAACACATATTCATTATTTATTCAAAACTGTATACATTTCATTGATATTAAAAAAAAAAAACTTAATATGAAATGTGATTAAAAAAAAAATGTTATTGACAATTTGTACCACTGTGTAGGATACATAAGCTAATGAGGTGCAATTTTGAAATTCTGTCATCTGCTTTAACTTCGTCTGGATTGCATCTATATTAAAGAATTCCGAGAATATTTTTTTTTTGTCTACAATTTTCGTTTTGTGTCGTAAGTAAGCATTCGGACATCTCTGTCTTGCTCCCATTTTGCCAATTCCTCTTTTAGTAGAACACATCGCATTACTTCACGCATTAATTTATCACAGTCTCCAAAGACCCTTGATCCCAATGGAACTCCTTTATCATCCAGTTCCGAACAAGTTTTGTCATAATCAGTTGCTTGTCTGTAAAAATTTAACATATTAAGTGTAATAAAAATTGATGCAACTTGATATATATTTTTTTCAAAACAAGATCATACTTAAACACCACAAATTCTCCATCTCAAGAAATCACAGTTTGAAAAAAGCCTTTTAATTTACTTTATGGACATTAAAAGAAACATTTGATATACCTGTTGCAGATGACTAAACGTGTTGGTTCTTCTCCCATTTCCACCAAATCGTTTGCTGGAGAAACCTGAAGTGTCGTACCTAATGCCAGAACAAGATCAGAGCGTTCAGCGTGCTCCTCAGCGCCTCTCAGAATGTCCCCCTCCAGATAATCCCCGAAGTTTATTATGGTGTTCATCAAGTATCCGTTACATTTCTGGAAAAGCAAGTGTCATGCAATTCACTAATAATATCATCGCTTTGTTCTTCTTATGGTGTTCTGATTCAATCTTACTTTTACAGGAAAGAGAACGTTTTAATTGAATCAGAAAAAAATTGTTCTTTATTTTTCCACAAAATCTTATATGATGTTGAAACTGAGAACTTATATGAATGCAAGCTAGTACATGTACCTTATCATCACAAAGGCGACCAGTCCGATGATTTATCCGGCAATGCTTGCACTTGTTTACGGGCACATTGGTAGCTTTTCCCCCGCATCTGGAATGTCTTACGTATCGTTTATTGCATTTTTCACATTTTTCGACGAAGGTATTGCCGTGCAGTTCCGATATTTGTCCTTCTTCAATTCCAGAGAGTCGATGCAGTCCATCAACATTTTGACTGATCACATGCTTTAAAAGTCCCATTTCTATTAGTTTGACTAAAGCCTCGTGGGTGTAAGTTGGGCGGAGCTTTTGAAAGTCTCGTGTGTGTTTCTTAGTTTTTGCTTTCGCTCCTAAACCAGGAAAAAAAATTCATAAACTTCAGTTTTGATTTCATAACTTACTAAAAATTCAGCATTAATTTTTTCTAGATGCAGGGGAAAATGCTTTACTGAAAATATCATTGCACGTGTTAATTATTTGGAAGGTATATCTTGATATATCTCTTTTCAGTTTTTATCTCTATGATTAATATTAGCAGTGTATTTAATTTTTTACCATGTTGTTTGACTTTGTCTCTTTCTGTCCACTTGCCATGAATTCCTCGAAAATCTCCAATGCCAGCCGCGGTGGAAATTCCAGCCCCTAATTTATATGAATCACATGTTAAACCATCAAGTACTCTCTTGCTATGGCTGTGGCCTATTTTACATGTGACGTTTAATAATGAAAGATTTGAACATTAAATTCTGATTTGAAAAGGCTAATAAAGAAGTCAAATTTTGATAAGATATGCCAGGAGTGTAACTTTCAATGACCTTAATCTGAAACATTATACATGACGTGATTTATAAATGCCCTTCTCTTACCTGTAAACGCTATGCAATATTTAGCGTTTTTAATCAGGTTTGCTATGTGTTCTGCTTCTTGTTTAAGCTTTGCGCATGAGTCGTGGATTTCTGCTGTCTTTGCAGCCTCCTTCACCATTTCCTTTTCCTCCTTCGTAAGAGCTGATGTTTTGTCTCTATACATCCCCCATAAGGCAAACCAACATTCTGCGTGGAACGTTGCAAATCCTTCATCATTCCAATTAACATGGAAACCTAATGATTAAGGATACAACTTATTGATTGTAAGTCTTATATTTGGTGATCTGGATATTATTGATTCACTTTTTAAAATCTAAAAGAAATTAAAAATCATTTTAGACAAAAAAGCTTCCAAAGTCATTTGTTCTTAGATTCAATCCCTGTATAAATTTTGATCTCGTTTCGAAATAATATATGATTTTCATGAGATTGTCGTTGACTAGCTTAGGTTATGGAAATTTAAGAATCGTTTAATTTAATGAGCATTCAGATTGTGTTTTTCAAGACAAATGAATGAATTGTTATTTTCTAGACTTAACAACTTTGGGGAAATAAATTACAGATACTTATACTTTATATTATGTTCATATCGCCCCCTATGTTAAAAACGCATTATCAGAGTATACGACTTGCTTTTAAATCAATGGCTTAAGGAAACTTGGGAAATGGGGGGCATGTCGCAAATTATTTTGCCAATATATAAAGATTACTAATATAGAAATCAATTATACTTGATGCTTCTGCTCCCTTAATATTAACACCCGATGACCTTAATTTGACTTTTCATGGAATTTCAAGTAATTGATCGTGCCTCCAAGTGTAAATATATGGTTGCCTACCGCTAGAATGTTTTATATTAGGATAAAAAGTACCATTAGTAATTTACATCAAAGGAATGCTATGTGAATATTGTAAATAAATAATAACTCTTACGTTCATATGCCATAGGTGGCCAAATGTTTTTAGTATTGATTTATACTCTGTGCCATCAGTGCTCTGGGGTATACGTACAATATAATCATTAATAAATTACATTTATCATGTTCTAATATAAATAATAATGAAAATTTTGTCACAAGTGTACTTGTTTAAAATTAAAGGCTTTCACATCAGGATTGTGTAAAGCAATCTATATTTACACGCATAGCCCTTTTCCGGATTTCACACGAAATCATCTGCAGTATAAACAGGTATAGATTGGAATTGTATCATGAGTTATCAAACCTGATCTTTTATCCTTTGGAACACCAAATGCTCTAACATCCACTCGTCCATCCTTCTTTTTGATGGGACCTTTATCACATGAAATTAAATTACACTTCACCGAGTCGCCTGTTCCTGTCGCCATTTCTTCTTAGTTTGGAAATATCCGATGCCTTCGTTGTATTGATGTATTTTAAATCTCCAGGTAAAGTGTGTTTGTTGATATACATGTATGTTTATTAGCTCATATGTTGACGCTAAAGGTTAAAAATAGAATGGGGAATCCAATATTTAAATGTATGACTAATTTAAGCCATGTTATATCAATATAAGGAACATTATTTCTTATTGTTGTATAGAAAGGAATGGTTTTACGTATAAATTCACAAATTGTATGAAAGGAGTGACATCCCATTATTTCATACAATGTAGCTTATAGGGGTATTTCGCATAGAATTGGGAAGTTAAACAAATGGCACTACCCCATAAATGACCAGGCAACTAAATCCAAGTACCATGTGTGAATACTGCTCAAATTATTTATAAAATTAGTGAAAATTATCTTGGAAGCTGTAGGAGGAATTATTCATGCAAACAAAAAATAAACCTTTTATGCATAAATTGAAGTAGCTGGCATTTTAGTAAGATTGCGTAATACTAGTACATCAAAATTAAAATCCAAGCGCTTTGCACTTCTGTTTTCAATTGATCTGCAAAACAAAACAAAATCCTATTCTGAAAACTATATCAGAAACTATTAAGACAAATATATATCCTTTTTGGTCGCCCACCATGCATTTCATTAAGCAGATTTACCCTTAAGAAATAGAGTGAATTTAAATTTAAGTACTGCAAAAATGTATCGGTCGACCATATTATTTAGGATAAGAGACATAAATAAAGAGAAGTGTATGTCAACATAAAAAACAAGAAATCTGTGAGCCAATGCTCACTAGTAATACTCCCGCTCTGATGTAAATAAACACCATCATGTTAATATACACAAGTTCAATTATGGACACATGCTCAGAAAAATATGGAGTTGACATCAGATTCATATCAAAATTAATCCCATCATATGGCATGCCTAAACAAAGAGTGTAAAAAAATTTGAAGCATCCGCTATGAATAGCTAATGAGAAAACTGCGACGAAAAATTGTTTCGGACGGACACACAGACAGACAGACGGACAGACACACAAGGGTAAAACAGTATACCCCCCTCTCCTTCGGAGCAGGGGTATAATAAACATTTTTTGTAAATATAATAATAAAAATTATTTACAAACTGGTTCAAATGCATAATTTTGATCCTGAAAGTTCTGATATACTTGCTGCTTCTAGGATAATTTTGTATTGTGAATACCAGAGAAACTATTTTACATATGAATTACAATGAAGAAAATGCCTGAATGAAGATATCTGAGAAGGAGCTATTGCCCTTGTCAACATTCTTTAAAGGATTGAATAATTGATTAAAAAAGATAATAAACATATTTAAAATTCTTTTTCTTAACACTATTGATCATTACACTTATTGAAAATCATTCTTATAAAAAATATTGTTCTACTTGGCACGAATTTAAATTACACACAGTTTTTTGCAAAAACCTGTGACATCATAGTAGGATGGAAATACCTTTAAATAATCAGCTCTTGTTATTAGTCATATCTCCATGTTTGCTCTCAGGATTGGTTTAATCTTCTTCCGAAGAGAAGAATTTTGATTTAAAATTATAATTAGTAATACTTTTTCGTTAATTTTTTTCTTACGTCATTCTTTTGCTTCTCTTTTTAATAGATCAAGAAATATACTGGCGTAGTCTTATATTATCTTCCCTATGTTCTTCAACGCGACTATTCCAATTTAAAATTTTGAATGTCTTTCACAACAAAGTGTTGAAATCGGTTCGATAATTGTAGATCTGCTGATTTTAATCATTCCAAAGTTCACATTCATGAAGCAAAGATGGAAGTTCTACTTTTTTGTAAAGGCTGGCAAGAGTTAATGGGTTTAAGTTGTTTGACAAATCACTTCGAATAGCAAAATACGATTTTCTAGCCTTACTACAATTTGCCACTTTTTGTAACTGTCATTCAAAGGAATAAAGCTAAATAAGAGACCATAGATTCGGACACATCTGTTTCAAATTGGGATAATTAAATAAGAAAAAGTTTAATATTATCTTAACAACAAAAACTTTATGATTTGATGAAGATGATGACGTCTTTATAGAAATCCCTTTTAAGTTAGCATTACACTTAAGGCCAGAGCCTGCAAAACTACCAGTATGAAAGCACATGAATTGGACAAATAAAACTTTTAAATTTATGGACAACAGGAAATTCTAAAGATAGGATAGGGTTCCTAGGAAGAATAAACAACCTCTGATGACCAGAACGTTATTTTAATCACACATGCGAAGGAATTCATGACTTTCATAATCATTTATACAAATATTGTTGAAGTATGAAACTTAAGTCCAAAAAGGCGATAACAATTTATTAATTAGAAAAGTCTGTAATTAATATAAAAAGAGAGCGTTGTGTAGTACGACTTTCTTTATGCAGTATAGCTGCTGACTGAATAAATGTATCAAACAGCAAATAATATATAATAACATACATTTTACAATCATCAGAAAGTAGCATTTGTCAATTATTTATTTTGACCCGAACAAGTCCCGGAGATATATACACAACTGAATACATATTTTTTGGCACATGTTAGTAAATCAAATCCGCTTAAGGTAGTCTGCTCTTTGATTGAATTTCCTTAAAGATTAACACATAGTTTTGCACCTGATTTATTTGGTCTTATTTGAATTGAAAATACGCACGTGATTGTTGTATACATATACAGTGGGATCGGGCATGAGTTCTTAAAACATATTTCTGCCCTCTCCCTTCATGAGAAGTCTTTCTCCAGCTTCGAAATCCCACATTTCTGGTACAAAGATTATTGTAAGAACAGGGTAAAAGGAAGATCACGGTGTCGCAGAGAATATTACCACATCACATATATACTGCAGAATCATTTTGAATGCAATTTCTTGGTCAAGCAAAATATTTTATTCGTGGGGACCTTATTTTGTGGGTAAATAACTCATAAATACGGAAGATTCAGTGACTGGAATTGAATATGTTGAAGAAAAAAGTAAAAGTCCATGGGGTTGTTAATTTGTCGATGAGGGTGACGTGCGAAATCAACGAACATTGGTGATTTCAAAGTACATGTAGTTAGGAATGTGTGTCATTGAATAAAAAAGAGGTAGGCTAATCGTTCATAAAGAACAAGCCAAATTTTGTGCAACAATATCAAAACTTATAAATACTTAAATGAAACCAATATACATCGAATACAGTAATAAATTAGGTGATTATACCCGGCCAAGTATCGACATGTATACCGCACATTCGATGTTTGATAAACACATTAAATGCTGTTGAGAATAAACTAAGTATACTATAAGGACGATAAAGCACCTCTCATATTTGAAAGAAAACAACTGCTATTTAACCAATTTTATTGCAAAAAATACAAATCGATAAGAATAATAAGTATTGATTTTAACAATTTCTAAATCTTGATCTTCACTTTGTTTTCATTTAAAACAGCTTACAGCTTAAGGATGACTTATTACAAACTTGGACTTAAGTCCAGTTAAGTTATGTATATCAAGTCAAAATTTATTGATACTTAAAGATGTAATTTTTAATTTTCTCCATCCTGTTTTAGTTTGTATGTAATACAGATGGATCAAAGAATATTTAATGCTTTTCCTTTTCTATAATTTTCGTTTTGTGTCGTATGTCAGCATTCGGACATCTCTGTCTTGTTCCCATTTTGACAACTCCTCTTCCGGAAGAATACGTTTCATAACTTCTCGCATTAGTTTATCACAGTCTCCGAAGACCCTTGATCCCAACGGAACTTCATCATCATCCTCTTTCAAACAAGTTTCATCAAAATCAGTCACTTGTCTGAAAAGATTTAAAAAAAAATATTTACTTGATAATTTTCTCAAATTAATTAATACTTTTAATAGGAAGCTGCTTGCATTTTAACAAAATTCAAGGAAATTCAGGTTTAATATTTTTAATTAATACTCTCCATCTTACGAGATTAAAGTTTTTTAAAGAAGGCTTCTATTCATATTTTCGGTATTAAAAAAGGTTTGCTTGATATACCTGTTGCATATGATTAAACGCGTTGGGCGTTTACCCATCTTCACCATCTCGTTTGCTGGAAACACCTTAAGAGTCGTTCCAAGTGCCAAAACCAGATCAGCGCGTGACGCTTGTTCTACCCCACTTCTGAACACGTTTACCTCTAGATAATCCCCGAAATTTATAATGGTGTTCATCAAGTATCCGGTACACTTCTAAAAGAAAGAGTTTTAATACTAGTATTAGAATCATTGGAATCGCAAATAATATAACCGCCGTATTCTTGATCAATATATTCTTTTTTTACATTAATGAGAACGTTTCAATTGATTAAGAAAAAAAGCATACTTTATTTTACCTCAACAGTTTTCTGGAATTGAAAACTGTAATAAATAGTAGTACCTTTTCACTACAGGATCGACCAGTCCGATGATTAATTCGGCATTGCTTGCAGATATTGACGGGAACTTTGGTAGATTTTCCATTGCATCTGAATTTTCTTTCATACCGTTTTTTGCACTTTTCACATTTTTCGACAAACATATTGCCATGCAATTCTGTTATCTGGCTTTCTTCAATTCCAGAAAGTCGATGCAGTCCATCAACATTTTGACTGATCACATGCTTTAAATTTCCCGTTTCTATTAGTTTGAATAAAGCCTCGTGTGTGTAAGTTGGACGGAGCTTTTGAACGTCTTGTATTTCTCTCTTAGATCTCCCCTTGCTTCCTAAAACGGGATGAAATATAAGCTTGATTCCATACATTAGTTAAATGTCAGTACAAGGCTTTCCTTGATATAGCGGGGAGACACATCTTAATATGTAAATTTCTGACCTGTATATCTAATAATATTTTGTAATTATTGTTTTACCATGCTCTTGGACTTTGTCTTTTTCTGTCCATTTGCCCTGAATTCCTCGGAAATCCCCGATACCTGCCGCGGTGGAAATACCAGCTCCTGGTTATGAAATATGTTAAATTATTAATTTATTTCTTGCTAATTTTAGGGGCTTTTTTGATAAAAATATATATAATTGTTGAATATTTTTAGGTCACCTGAGTAAACTCAGGTGACCTATTGCTATCCGTTTTCGTCCGTCGTCGTGCGTCGTTCGTCGTGCGTTAACATTTGAACATTTTCAGCTTCTTCTCTGAAACCACTGAACCAATTTCAAACAATTTTGGCATATAGCATCTATGGGTGAAGGGGAACAAAAATTGTGAATTTCATGATCCCTGCCCCCCTGGGGCCTGGGGGGTGGGGCCAAAACCACTAAAATTAGTGCAATCTTTGAAAATCTTCTTCTTTACTCCTGGACATCAAGCAGTCAAACTGTTTGCATGATTGTAAACAGCATTGAGTCCTCTACCAAAATTGTGAAATTCATGGCCCCAGGGTCAGGGGTTCTAGTGCTAGGGTGGGGCTATATAGATTATATAGTGAAAATGCATTATTTCTTTAAAAATCTTCTTCTCTGCTCCTGAGTATTAAATAAACTAACTAAG
>PRKT01000040.1:446230-466697 GCA_003671525.1 Saccostrea glomerata | reverse complement strand
GGGGCTCTATAATGATTATATAGTGAAAATACATTAATTTTTTGAAAATCTTCTTCTCTGCTCCTGGGTAATAAGCAGATGAACTACTTACATAGTTATGATGTGCGAGGGTTTTTCTTCTTGAATTGTGAACTCACAGGCTCCTGGGTCAGGGATACCAGGGAGGGGGGGGGGTAGGGCTCTTCTTAATACTGAAAATGAATTGTTTGAAATCTGCTCCTTGGTATTAATCAAGCATTTTTGATAAGCAAGTGTGCCTTTTCAAAAATTGTGCAATGTGTTGACCTAGGGTAGGGGGTTCATGTTTGGTTTTTGTTCCCCTATCCAGTCCATGGGTATTAAGGAGGCTTGGGGTCAACAAATTAACAACAAATTAACCACCAGATATAACTTAAATGATATGATATCTTTAGCTGTCAACTATCATTTGACAAAGAAAAATTTCATACATATTAGTTTTAAAATTTTATTATTTTTGTTTATCTTTATATGGAGCTCTTCTTCTAAAGGAGATAGAAATAGTCTAAAAATGGCCACAACCACCCAGCCCCTTTAAGTAACCAAACTAAGCAATTGAAAGTTCATAGTTATGATTAGCAACGGTGCCAGACTGCCAGCCTCTTTCAAAATTGTGAATGCCATAATATCTACCTTAAAACTTGAGCCAAATTCTATCATTTGACAGTTGTTGCATGATTCTCAGGTGACCTATAAGGCCCAAGGGCCTCTTGTTATAATTTTGAGCTCACCTGGTGAAAAACAACAAATAACTCGAATGAGAGTTGTTGATAAATTAATTTTATATTATAAATGCCCCTGGCTCACCTGTAAACGCTATGCAATATTCTGCGTTTTTTATCAGGTTGACTATGTGGTCTGCTTCCTGTTCAAATTTTGCGCAAGAGTCATGGATTTCTACTGTCTTTGCAGCCTCTTTCACCATCTCTTTTTCCTCCTTTGTGAGAGGTGATGTCTTGTCTTTATATAGCTCCCGCAAGGCAAACCAACATTCTGTGTGGAACGTTGCAAATCCTTCGTCATTCCAATTAACAAGGAAACCTATTTATTAAGAATAGATATTACTTACAGTTAATTTTATATTTCGTGGTCTTATAAGCGGAAAAAAGAATGGATTTAATGTTTTATTTCCAAAAAAAATGTGCAGTTTAAATCTGTTTAAAAAATTGTAAATTATATACATATATGTTTTTTCTTATATTTTGTAAATCTCTATGCTAATTCTGATATATACTGAGCATAGATTCGATAAAAAAGTATCATTGTCTAATATAAAATGATAACAAATACATGAAAAGTACTTATAGTAATTGTCATCTAAAGGGAATTTTGTGAAAATGTGAATAACTAAAAACACTTCTGTGTAGGTAGGCAAAAGTTACTTCTATTATAAGTATTTATATGTATTTACAATGATCTGGGAAAATGAATAACCGATACTTATTCTATAAGCACATACACGTTCAAGTAACCTCTCACCCAATGCTCTTAGGAGTAAAGTATTTTTATGAAATAAATATATTTCATTTGACCAATTTCTATTCTGATATTGACAAAAAATCTAATTAGGTAGACATATCACAAGCGTGGTCGTTTTAGTAATTTTATGAGCTCTGTATATACAAGTATTACCCCGTTTTCTAATTTCTAACGAATTAATGTTGTTTAAAAGATGGATTGAAGGATATTGAAATGTCAAACCTGATCTTTTGCTTTTTGGAACAGCATATGCCCTGACATCCGCGTGTCCGTCCTCCTTTCCGATGGGACCTTTATCACAAGAAATCAAACGACATTTCACAGTACCGTCTGTTCCAGTGGCCATTTTAAAGTAAGTATCCACTACCGTTGCTGTATTAATCTTATTAAATGTCCAGGTTGTGACTATTGTTCTTGTTGGTATGCATTCAAAAACTGACACAAAATGTTAAAAATAGAACAGGGAATCCATAATTTAAAGGTATGACTAATATAAGGTATCTTGACCTGGTTTAGAGCATGTGAAAAGGAATGGAAATGTTTTCCTTCATGTTTTATTTGTCATCGCTATATGGAATATAAGACATTTCGAAACTATTGCAATCTGCTTTTAAATTTAGAAGTTTAAAAAAAAATTGAATTTCTTATTGTTAATGTAAAAAAAATATAAGGTCAAGAATTGAAAATCATCTGTTTAATTTTCTCTTCAGGAAACTTTAATCCCAATAGTAATTGTTGAAAGTCTACTGTGGTTTCATCAATATTCGTTGAGCACCAATTTTCGTGGATTTCGTTGTTGAGCAGATCCACGAATTCAAATGTTCATTGAAATACGAAATATGACATTCATTTGTATTGGCTATGCTTTTGTCCACGAAATTATGTATCCTCGAAAACGTCTGTTTTACAAAATCCACGAAAATTGATGCCAAAGAAAATTGATGAAACCACAGTATATTTTTTAATAAGCAGAAATTATCTTAATTGCCCAATAGCACAGCTTGTATTTATCTCATTTTTTCTATGGTTGGTATTTGTAACTATCGTATTGTGCACATTGAGCAAGATACAAAATTCAGATGGTTACATTGTCAGACGTAGGACTGAGATTTGGTGCTTCGCACCTAGTTCCAGGCAAATATGTCAAACAAATTATGAGCATAAAAGAAGAAAGTATAAACTGTGCATTTAATATCAACATTCTTTAAACAAAAACTTTCAATTTTATTCACATATGACTCCTCATTGCAGTCTGCCATACTCTCAAGTAATGAATGTAAATTTAGTTTTTTATCGTCATAATACCCTTAGTTTATATTTCAAACAAAAACAAAGAAACGAGAAGTCACACATTTCTCAATGTAAAATCTAATTTTTATATTTTTTTAACTGCAAATCAGAAAACATAATTTCAATAGTGATACTGGAATTTTCCTTCTGAAATTTTTCTTTTCATGATTTTAGTCCAAATTAATGTCTACTGTTTGCGTTTCATGTCGTAAGAGGCCAGATACATGTAAATGTCTATAGTTTGCGTTTCATGTCATACGAGACGAGCCTTTCATTGCGTCTTGCTTCCCAATCTTGCAGTTCTTCTATTGGGAGAACATGTTTCATGACCTCTGACATCAGCTTATCACAATCTCCAAAAACACGTGACCCTAATGTTGACGTTCCGTCCTCATCCATCTCACAGCAAACGGAATCATATGGAGTTTTTTGTCTAAAAAAAGAATTATTAACTAAAATAAATATTTCTTTCTTTGAAAAATTTTTACCGACACATCTTATCTGTGCATAAAAGACAATAAAAAGATGGTGAACGTTACTTGTAATGAATTTTATTTTATATTTTTTCTTCAATAACACAAATCAGTACCTGTTACAAATAACAAGTCGGGTTGGTTTTTGTCCCATTTCTACCAAGGAATTCGCAGGAGAAACTTGAAGTGTGGATCCGAGCGCTATGACAAGGTCTGCTCGTTTAGCGTTGAGCATTGCGTTTTCCAAGACATCTTCCTCTAGGTAATCCCCAAAATTGATAATAGTATTCATGAGGTAACCTCCACAACTCTATAAAAAAACAAGTTAATATATACAGGTATATTACTTAAGAATATGCTGTATAACTGAAGGACAAATGATGCATATAATTCACACTTTTATCAGAAATCTTCAGAATAATAAATTTAAAATGAATCAGTTTAAGTGTATAGATTTAAATATTTATGCCCCCCCCCCCCTTATTGAACATACAAGGGTGTATATTTTTTGCTTTGTCCGTCCGTTTTGCTGCAAAAACTTTAATCTAACTATCAATTGGGCTTTGATATTCATATTTGATTTCCTTCTGCCAGGACCTTTGTTTGATAACCATATGTATTTGCATCATTGGGTAGAAGGGTAGTATAGATATTGTATTTTATATCATAAACCAGGAGGTAAAGTGTGGTCACAATGAAAGGTCAAAGATATGCATTGGTTAAATCCTGAAATGTCTTTTTCTCAAAAGCAGAAAAACCATAATTGGTATAAATTTTAAGTGCCCCTTCAGCCTCGGTTCCTAACAGGGAATAATAGTTATCGAAGGACTTTAAAGAATATATTTGTTAAATTTTCTTCTCAATATAGTAGTAAATATATGATTATACCATAATAAGGAAGCAAAGTCAGGAAGTTGAATCAAGTTATTCAAATCAACCCCCCCCCCCCTAGGCCACTCATATTAGAATTTTTAAACTCTGTACAGATGAACAATTTTTCTAGCGAAAGTGCTCAGGTGAGCAATGTGGCCTATGGGCCTCTTTTTTGTTTCGTTAATTTTCCTTTAAGTTCATATGAATTATGCATGTATTCAAATAGCAGCAAGGAGAGTTTTAAACCATTTCTACATGTACAAACGTTTCAGATACCTCATCTGTACAGACACCTCCTGTTCGGTGGTTTATGCCACATCTCTCACACTTCTTAGGCGGCACAACAGTGGATTGTGGCCTACAGCGGACATTTTTTTCATACCGTTTCCCACATTTCTCACATTTTTCCAGGAACGCATTACCGTGTAACTCTGATATCTGCGATTCTGGTATTCCCGATAGTCTGTGCAACCCGTCTGTGTTTTGACTGATTACATATTTCATATGCCCCATTTCCAAAAGTTTGAGTAAGGCTTCGTGTGTGTAGGTAGGACGTAGGTCTACGAGGCTAAATCCCCTCTGTTTAGATAATCCCCTTTGGCCTGTTTAAATCATACATTTCAAAAATATTTTCACAAAAATGTTGTCTTATGAGGTGGACAATTTTAATTCTTACTTTTTGCATCTTGTTTACATTTAAATGTGTGCTACAATTATATTTGCTGAAATTCATTAAAATAATTCAGTTGAAGTTAGTAGAAATTGATACGTGTAAAATTACCATATTGTTTGACTTTAGCTTGTGTAGTCCACTTTCCATGAATTCCTCGAAAATCACCGATTCCGGCCGCTGTCGAAATACCAGCACCTACGAAAAATATTAATAGCAATTCATATTACCTGTTAATTGTTAAATTATTCAAAACAAGGTGATGATTTATCTTGATAGATAGACACATGAAATGCCATACCGGTAAAAGCAATGCAATAGTTTGACTTGTTTATTAGCTGGGCAATGCTTTCAGCCTCCTCCTTGATTTTTGTAAGAGAATGATGAGTTTCTGCTGTCTTGACGGCTTCTCTGATCATGTCCTTCTCCATTTCCGATAGGACCAAGACCGTGCTGGCTGGGTTCTTAGCACATGCCGATCTCCACAATGTATTCCAACAGTCGATATGGAACATAGCCATTCCATCATCACCCCAATTTACTTTGAATTCTAAAATAATTAAATGACAGTTCTCATTAAATTCTTCATAAAACAAGGCGCTGATAAAAGAAACATATAGACAAAAGCTATAATATATGTATACAATTTCTAGTATACATACACACTGTATAGATATATCATGATGTAAATAATATGCACTATGTATGTGTCAAGGGAAGACTATTATTTTCAAGACCAGCAACTAGGAAAGGTAGGTTATTTACAGAATAATGTGATTGTTAAATTCAGGAAGTTTTTAACATTTTCATAAATAGTGGTTATTCATCTTCCTGCCCCACCCCCTTTTCAAATGAAATCGGTCGTTAATTAATATCCATTACGAATACATGTATCATCATTAAATAAGAAAGATTGTACTCGTAGGGTAAACAAGTTATTAAATAAAATTACTTAATATACGAAGCATAAAATGTTCGATCAATCCATTTTTTTCCAAGGAAAAATGGTACAGTATTGAAACAATTATTATCTTAAAAGAAAAGTGGACATGCTTTCGCTATATACATGTATATTAATGTAGCCAAAACCCTGTATTTGTCCACTTCTCCAAAGAAAATATACATATAATAAGATACCTTTATTAAACGTAGCATTTGAAGTTTAAGACTAAGACGTTGATATATGAGTTTGGCGAGCCTACCTTTCTGTTCATTCTTATCGACGCAGTATGCCCTTACATCAGTTCGCCCGTCTGTTACCAGAATTGGTTCTCTGTCACAGTTAAGGAGACAACACCGTCCAATAACTTCGTTATTCGCCATGATTATATGAAGTAAATATCAACACAGAATGTTTATTTTTACTTTCAGCAAAGTCAATGCCTGAAATAGATTTCTGTGTCATACGCAAGTCAGCTAATAATTAAATGTTTGTGTTTACATCCATCAGGTCGTAACGAGGATGTGTATTACGTCACAGGATAAATATAGACTGGAAATTTCCACTGCGTTTTTAATTTAAACTTTTCGCGTAGTTGAAACAGGATTAATCGATGAGCTTGTTCTCAAATATCGACTACAAAATTACATTAACCACATAAAATATGCTTTATGTATATTTAATTAAACCAAATAAGACTGCAATGCTTTATAATTACTAAAAGAACAGAACGAAATAATGAAATACCCCCGGTTTATTGATGTTTTATTTGTGTCCCGTTGAAAGACTTTTCAAACAAGTAAAAAAAAAAAAAAATCCTTAACTGATTTCGGGGAAATAAAGCACATTTTACATTCAATTCCCATTCATTTAGGCAATCCTCGCTTACAATGTACTTAAAATATTGTGACCGCAGTTAGGTTCAATCTTTATTTTCCCCTCTCGGCAAGGCACTGTATTTAATCGTACAAGTTTATCTTTTAAAAATTTAGGTGAGCTAGCGCCGTAGCATTTGTTAAACACAGAAAGGAAGATCCGTGACCATGTGATTTATTTTGCTGAATTCTTTTAATTTTTATCAAGGCTGGAGAGTGATAAAGTTATCAGGCGCGGATCCAGGATTTGAAGTTAGAGGGGGCCCCCAAATTAGGTAAGGGGTCTGGGGGCCGACTTGAGGTCCCCAGTGGGTCCAGGGCAAAGCCCTGGTGGGGGCCCAGGGGGCGAAGCCCCCGGAAGCTCCTGGATTCTAGAGATTTTGTAGGGTAAAAATGAGGTCTACCAAGTACATGTATACATATTGACATTTTGTAGACGAAAGTGTGATTTACGATACCTTTGACAATTTTAGGGGGGGGGGGGGCGCCGGATGCGCCCCCCCTTAAATCCGCCACTGGTATTATTGTTCTGTGAGTCGTATTTTGTAGACACAAAGGTTAAGAAATAAGGGGGGGTCACCTATTGGAGTTTTGGCGCAACGGAACATATACATGTATGACCTTTACTGGAGAGGGGGGGGGGGGGCTCTATATAATATGAAGAAGATGCCGATTGAGACATTGCATGTATGAGCTGATTTAAAGAAGAGAATTTCTTGGCAATGTAGCAAAGAAAATACATGGGAGCTAAAAGGAATATAGAAAATAACTCAAAGTGTATGTCGTGTAAAGAGTCCAGAGTCCAGAGAGTTTGGAACGCATATGTGAAGAAGCTTGGTCCTTTGGGTCATCTTTGTCAAGATATGTTAGGTTAAAAGCCAAACACATCAGAATTTTTAAAACACAAATAGTGGATTTATTCGTTATTTTTAGTGTAAATTCTTGCTTCTGTTTCTGGAATTTGTAAGATTGGTTGAATTGACCAATCAGAAATTAGAATCTATCTTTGATTGTGCTTAGATGTAAAAAAAAAAACAAAACAAAAAACAAACAAACAAACAAACAAAAAAACAACCTCCATTGTCATTGTTTAGAACAATCAGATAATGATTCGGGCTTTTCCGTCAGCAAAAAACACCCAAAATTTGAAATATTATAAATATGAAGTTATCTTTAAAGTGTAAGTTACACAATAAATAAACAGTTACCGTATAAGTGGAAATTTTAGCGAGACGCAAATTTAGCGATTTCTACCTAAAATGTGGTACTTAATTTTTAGCGAGAAGTTATTTTAGCGATTTTGAAATGCTAACTAAAGACGCTGTTACAAATAAAAGGCAATTAATTTTTAGCGATATCAAATTTTGGCGATGTCAGCACTCTCGCTAATAATGCCAAAATTAAATCCTCGCTAAAAATTCTACTTATACGGTATTTCATGCTACAACACGATACAACGAAATTGTTATCGAACGGTCTATCTGTAGTAGTTTTTCACAGTTTTCCCAGAATGCACGACCATGGCGGCCGAGCATGCGTTTTCAAGGAATTCGGACTAACGTAGTTGCTAGCGAGCGCTAGCAAAAAGGAGAAATTGTACATCAAGGTGGCTCATTACACCCAGAGATTGTTTTAGATTTCATTACAGCACCACTTATTATGTAGATGTCAAATACCCAAATGGAGGTATTGATATCATAAATGTAAAGTGAATTTTTAAACTTTTTTTCCCCTTAATGTTAGTAAAATGTTTTATTTCAAGTTTATTATCAACAGAATTCAGAATTTTCAGTGTCAAATGATGGACATATTCTTTAGACAAGCACACACAATAAAAATACTTCATAATACCTAATTTTGATTTTAATAGAAAAAATAGTTTTCTCCTAAAAACACACAACTAATATCATTATCTTTTTAATCTGTGCATAAAATATTAGGAAAATGAGCCCTGGAGTATTGGAGAGACAATGAATGTATTTCAATTAAGTGCATGCGACAAATCGAATGAAAAATGTATTAGAAAATAAAATTCCACTTTCAAGAGTTATCTTTCCTAATAACCCAAGACTCAAAACACTACGGTACGTTTGAACATTACCTTTAAAATTTAGAACAAATTTCCAGAGTATATTTTTAAATCAATAAAGCAAGTATATAAACCAACAAAAACACAGTAAATCATGCGAGTAAATAACTTTTTTTTTATTTTAAGGTCAGACGAGACGTTTCTCAATATCTGTTTTGTATATATTCGTAATGTATTAAAAATATTCAAAATCTTAATAATATTCTGATTTCTAAACCAGTTTCTAAACTTTTTTACAAAATCCCAGCACTTAAGCACTTGAAATTGGAAAATTATTTTTCTTCCCAAAAGGATTATATAAGGAAATCTACCCCTGGTATCTTGCAGAAATGCCTGATAAGATACCTCAATTTTTTGTGAGTAAACATGTTTAAGTAGCAATACTTCAATGACAAAATCATTGAAAAATTTATCTATTATTAAGGAACGTCTCGTCTGTCCTTAACAAGGTTGTAGATGTTCACTAAACAAAGGTTGTAGATGTTAACTCGAATTTCCTCCATACATTGTTAGGATTCAGATGTTGTTTTCTTTTGTTTCTGCTTAAAAGCAACCCTTCTTGGTTTATGCATAATGAATCCGTTTTCTGTGTTTTCACTGTATACAACATGGTATGTTTCATGTATTTTAAAAGGTCATGGTCATATTTTAAAGGTACCTGTACAATTTGTCCCCAGAGAAAAACAGTCAAAACAATGAAAGTTTATTTTTTTGTGCAGTACGTCATAAAAAATTGATGTAATGAGCCTCCTTAATGTGGTTGGTTTGTGTGACTAAAATCATTCGAAAATCTGAATTCTGTTAACGATTGTAATACATGTACGTATAACCTATCAAACGGCCATTCTAAGATTTTCTATGACTACTGTCCGCGGACGGGATGATTTTGAGGATACGAAATCAAAACCAAACACAAATTAAAATCTTTGAAATGCAATTTATTTTAATGGGATTGGCATAAAAATTCTAAAATTATGATGGGAAAAAAATCTAGAAATGTGCTTAAAATGTAGTGTTTTAACCGTTTGTTATGGTTGGACCCTTGATTTTTGGGGGGATGTTACAAGCTAAAAGATTTTTCCGACTCATTTCTTACGATATAAGTTATTATTTTTTATTATAACAAAAACAGCACATTGGTCAGAAATGGGCAAATCTCGGCAATAGTATGGATGGATAAAGATATCTTTTTCGAGAATTTGCATGGTGACCATCATAACCCGCGTCCTCTGTCTTGGGCGCGACATTTATTCAATGTGAAGAAAGTATTGGTTTTCACCTGAGCTGAAAGCTCAAATGAGCTTCTCTGATCACATTTTGTCTGTCTGTCCGTCTGTCTGTAAAATTTTCACATTTCGACTTCTTTTTCTCAACCGCTGCGCCAATTTCAACCAAACTTGCCACAAAGCAACCTTGGGTGAAGGGGATTCGAACATGATTTGAACAAACTTAAATCTACACTAACTAAAGATGCTTGCATATTTCATTGAGTAACTGTGGCTTTATTGCCCTTTACATTTCAACTTAAATTATGGCCCCGCCCTTCCCCCAGGGGTCATGACTTGAATCTACACTACCTGAGAATCCTTCCATATGAATATGACTAATCATGGCTTTGCCATTCTTGAAAAGAAGATTTTTAAAGAATTTTACTATATATTTCTATGTTTAACTTTGATCGGCCATTTTGGCCCCACCCTACCCCCGGGGGGTCATGATTTGAACAAACTTGAATCTACGCTGCCTGAGGACGCTTCCCTATAAATTTCATCTTTACTGGCATAGTGCTTCTTGAGAAAAAGATTTTAAAACAATTATCCCATATATTTCTATGTAAAACTTGGATCGGCCAATGTGGCCCCGCCCTTACCCCAGGGGTCATGATTTGAACAAATTTTGAATCTACACTACCTGAGGTGGCACATAGCATCGTTATTTTTTGTATTCCCAACGAATTCAATCTAACAGTTTGTCTGCTTTATTTCAACTCTCCTTTTCTTCCTTTTGAATTTCTGAATCAATCTGAAAACCACACAGCGTTCAAGATTTCAAAACCCTAAGTCACCGGTTTGAATCTGCGGGACTCGGAGACCTTCACTTCGGATTAAACTATTAACGGCGTGTCGGAGTAGGTGCTGGCACGAAAAAGATCCCTCACTGCTCAGTGTCCGAGAGTGCCGTCAGTGTCTTAATTTGCAACCCTTTGACAACTTGTGGCGTCTCAATATGAGTGATGAATCCTGGGAGGCGACGTGGAACAAACTTTTATTAGGGTTACCTTATGAAACTCAGGTGACCTATTCTGATCCGTTTTCGTTCGTCGTCATGAGTTAAGCATTCTGAACATTTTCAGATTTTTTTCTACAACCGCTCGACCAATATCAACCAATGTTGGCATAAGCATCTATGGGTGAAGGAAACAAAAAATTGTAAATTTCATGTCCCTGCCCCTCTGGAGCCGGTGGGTGGGGCCATAACCACTAAATTTAATGAAATCTCCATGGCACCTGATCCCACCTCTGATGTTTCGGAGGTCCGTGTTTGCTCTGGTCCTATTTTGTATTGTTAATTGGACTTTTAGCCTGAATACTGTTAGTTATCTCCATATGTTTCATAGTTGAAATGCACAATTCCTGTCAATTTTTTTTTCTACTCCTGGCTATAAAGTAAATCAAGTGTACAATTTTGATGACAAAAGGCGCTTTTACAAAAATTAAAAAAAATGTGTTCCAAGGGGTTTCTCAAGAGGGGGGGGATTTTTTATTATATAATAATTTAATAATGCATATTATATAGTAAATAGTGTGATTTCTTTGAAGATATTCAACTAATTGCATAGTTATGATGAAGGCGCCTCTTCCAAAATTTGTAAATTTCAAGACCCAAGGTCATGAAATCTATTGTTAGGGTAGGGTTGTGTGAAATCTTGTGAAAATGTATTATTTCTCTGCTCTTGGTATATTGGAGGCAAACAGAGTACAAGTTTCAATAAGCAAGGGTATTTTTACCACAGTTCCAGGACTTGGTTGCTCAAAACAATGGTTAAATTTGACCAATGGTTAAGCTAACCATTGGTCAAATTTATTTTCCATTGGCTACTAAACCACTGGGTAAATTTCTGTTGCTCATAGGACAATTAGTTCATAGGCTAACTATTCAATGTTTACCATGACTTAACCAGTGGATAGTACCGGGTATCCCATAATGCAATATACTTTGTCCATCTGTCAAGTATGGCTACCAAAAAAAAAAAAAGAAGTGAAAATTTTGATGTCCATCTGTCAAGTATGGCTACCAAAAAAAAAGAAATGAACATTTTTCATCCGACGATGTTTTGTTCATCATTAGTCAAGATGAAGAAAATATAGCTGTGATTCAGTCCAAACAAACAAACAAACCAGATCACAAATGCTAAGAAGGCAGGCGTGTGGAAACGCATCACAGATTGCTGTTATTGCCAGGGGTGGTGTAAATAGAGCTGTTGAACAGGTAAAAGAGAAATATTGTAAGGTCTGTTCAAAAGCAAAGGGTCAAAATGTTACCCAGAAGATTCATCGGATTCTAATATGTGTCCCATCTACAGCTCTGACAACTCCAGTAAATGATGCTATGGAATAATATCCCTGTCCGATGATCATCGTCTCTGCTTGATCTGTGGGCCATTTGATATATTGTGTCACACAGTGCGGCTGACACACCTTTACACTCCTGGACAATTTAGAAACATGGAAACCCATAGTATCCCCAGTGGTTGTCATTTTGTCCCCAGTTGCATAATATATTAGAGCCATTAAAACTTGGTCATGTGCTCTCATTGCACAAGACCTAAGAGTTGAAAGGCATAGATATGGCTCCAGCATATATCTAATTTCTTCAACTGTTTCTGTAGAAAATCAATACCTAGAAGACGATTCCCCCTCTTCAAAATTGTGATGGGAATGTCTATATACCCTTTCTTTTCTTTGTCGTCTGTTAAAGTTGAAGTCGAAGATAAATCTTGCTGCCATAGCTAACCACTGGTGAACAGTTAGCACAGCTCCAATAGGTGTGCTAAAGTTAACCAGTGGTTAGATGAAATTTAACTTTAACCAGTGAACAAATTTTGAGCAATGGAATTTAACCAACGGTTAACGCTATCCAGTGTTTTGAGCAACCCAATCCTGAAGTCAATTGATCTTGTCTTGGCCAGGGATCTATCTAATTGAAAGTTCTGAGAGAAAATATCGCACAACTTTGTTTCGAGGGATGAACAGGGGTTTGTCCAGAAGGTGATTTTCTTCATTTTTCTATTGGATGTTGTTTAACAAGTATGGTCTATCAAATCCAAGCAGTAACAATGAGTAACAAAAGAATAACCAGAAGCAGACTGTAGCTCTACTGGTTTGTACTTATAACAAAGGAAGAGAAAAGAAGCCATTGCCATCAGACCAAAACTGTAGAAGGAGTAGCGTTTTCAAGGAATTTCACAGAAAATTCTATTTTTAGTAACCATGGCAACATCGTTCATCGAAATCAGAAACTGATGTATTATTTTACTTATCTTAGTGTAGTCTACTTGTGTGCCAAGTTATATTAAAATCAGACCAAAATTGTAGGAGGAGTAGCGTTTTGAAAAATTGTTTACAGACAGACGGACAGACAGCTGGACAGACGGACGGACACCTTACTTATCGCATAAGCTCTTCTGGCCCCGGGATCATGAAACAGACTTAGACTTAAGTCAAAATTTCAATTAGCTATAAAATCTTTAAAACTTGTTAAAGGAAACTCATAATTTTGCACACAACAGCAGACTGATGATACAAAATCGGAAGGCATTTTCATTTTGGGCTGCTTGACCTCTGAAAAAATGCAGCATCTAAGGCATTTTTTGACTTAAGCTTAAGATGCTTCATGATCCCGGGGCCAGGTCTCCGATTAGTAGAGCTAAAAATTAAGATTGCATCACATTATGTATCGCACCTCACATGTAAAATTTGTTTTTGTAATAAAACTCAGTATTTTTGGTACAAAAAGTTTCACTTACACACACAATGGTGAATTTATTAAAATTAACAAATGCAGAATTCAGTATAAACACATACTAGAGGTAATATGAGCAATGTACTCACAAAATTATAACAGGCTGGACCTAACTCCATTGACTCCAAATTGATTGCTTATTGTTTGACGTCCCATTAGAGAATTTTTCACTCAAAAAGAGACGTCGCCGTATGCCGATGAAGGGTTTCAAGTTTAGACCTATACTCGGCACTCTGAGCCATTGAGCAGTGAGGGTTCGTGCCAGCGCCCACCGTGACACGGGACCTACGTTTTTAAGGTCATATCTCAAAGACCCGTGACTTTCACTTCTAATGCCGAGCGCTTGGCAAAGGAACAGTCACTATCTATCTTTACGTCTTTGGTTTGACGCGGCGCCGCTAACGAGGATCAAGGCAAAGTCCGTCATTCAGTTAGTCCTGGTTTGTTTTTGTTTTTTTGTTAGCGCAACTCTTCATAAACCGCTGCACAGAATTTCGTCAAATTTTGCAGATATTTGGGACACAATGTGTAGATCTGCATATGACCAGGAAATTCCGATTCCTTTATTTTTTCCGGGATTTGATTTCCGCATTTTTTCACTTAGATTTTAGGCAATATCTTGAATATAGAGATGAAGAGTTTGTCACTTCAACTTCTCATGAACCGCTGCACAGAATTTTGTCAAACTTAGCAGATATTTAGGTCACAATGTGTAGAAATGTGTATTACCAGGAAATTTCGATTCCTTTTTTTTTAGGTCACCTGAGTAAAGTGACCTATTGCTATCTGTTCTCGTCCGTCGTCGTGCGTCGTCCGTTAACATTTGAACATTTTCAGCTTCTTCTCTGCAACCAATGAACCAATTTCAACCAAATTTGGCACAAAGCATCTATGGGTGAAGGGAAACATAAATTGTGAATACCATGGTCCCTGCCCCCCTGGGGGGTGGGGCAAAAACCACTAAAATTAATGCAATCTTTAAAAATCTTCTTCTTTACTCCTGGACATCAAGCAGTTAAACTGTTTGCATGATTGTAATCATCATTGAGTCCTCTACCAAAATTGTGAAATTTATTGCCCCAGGGTCAGGGGTTCTAGTGCTAGGGTGGGGCTAAATAAGTATATAGTGAAAATGCATTATTTCTTTGAAAATCTTCTTCTCTGCTCCTGGGTATTAAATAAACTAACTAAGTGCATAGTTATGATGAGCAAGAGTGCCTCTACCAAAATTGTGGATTTTAGGGCCCTAGGGTCAGGGGTTCTAGTGTTAGTGCGGGGCTCTTTAGATTATATAGTGAAAATTCATGAATTCTTTGAAAATCTTCTTCTCTGCTCCTGAGTATTAAATAAACTAACTAAGTGCATAGTTATGATGTGCAAGAGTGCCTCTACCAAAAATGTGAAATTTATGGCCCCAGGCTCAGGGGTTCTAGTGTTAGGGTGGGACTCTATTGATTATATAATGGAAATACATGAATTCTTTGAAAACATTTCTTTTCTGCTCCTAGGAATTAAATAAACTAAGTACATAGTTATGATGAGCAATAATACCTCTTCTAAAATTTTGATTTTATGGCCCTAGGGTCAGGGGTTGTAGTGATAGGGTGGGGCTCTATTGATTATATAGTGAAAATACATTAAATCTTCGAAAATTTTCTTCTCTGCTCTCGGGTATTAAGCAGATGAACTACCTATGTAGTTATGATGAGCAAGGACCCTAATCTTCCAGAATTGTGAATTTCAAGGCCCCAGGGTCAGGGGTACCATAGGGGGGATGTACTTATATACTGAAACTGGATGAATTGTTTGAGATCTGCTCCTTGGTATAAATCAAATATTTTTGAAAAGCAAGGGTGCCTTTTCAAAAATTGTGCAATGTGTGGATCTAGGCCTAAGGGTCAGGGGTTCATGTGTGATAGGGGCATTACTGATTATTGCTGAATATTACTGATTATTTGAAATGCATTTTTTGTTCCCCCACACTGCCTATGGGTATTAAGTAAACAAACTTAGCAACTGCTAAGTGTATTGTTATGATGATCAAATGGTGCTTCTTTCAAAATTGTGAATGCCATAGCATCTTGCTTAAAACATGAATCAAATTAAATCACTGGAAAGTTGTTGCATAATGCTCAGGTGACCTATAAGGCCCATGGGCCTTTTGTTTTCGGAAATGTCCACACTTTTCAACTTTGATTTTTGGCCATACCTTAAACATTGAGATTAACAGTTTGTCAGCGCAACTCCTCTTAAACTGCTACACAGAATTTCCTTAAAATAGCATATATTTAGTTAGCTGCAGATCTTATGGTTTAATATATTTCTCTTTGACAAGAAAGCTATCTTATTCTCTTTCATCCTCCTTCAAATTTGGCAGTTCAAACATGTTTCGGAAACTCAAATAGCTTTGAGAGAAGATCTGATAGACCTTCTTTACTTTTGTTTCTTTTCGTTTCTCTTACTTGGTATATTTTAGATCGAACAAACAGTTTACTATTTTCCACCTTCGATTTTTCTAAAGAGGCTGAATACCTACCAGTAATTGTCCCAGTGTTCCTTTGTAAAACTTTTTCGAAACTTTGATTGAGTTATTTGTGCTCTCTTCTTTAACCGATCTAAATCTTTCTGTTGTTGTTGTTCGCTTTATCAAAGACCATGCTAGAATAATCAACATTAAACAAGTTCTTTGTTAAAGCTTGTTGTATCCTCCCTGTTTCTCTCTCTCTTACAACTCAACTTTGTTTAAAATGTGCAGCAACTCCTATTCTGAATTTGTCGCCAGCGTGGCGCAGAGCGTATCGTATGTGCTAATGTTGCGAAGTAAGAAGTTGATCCTTACGTCGTGGGTTCGAATCCCACTGTCGGACGTGGTGACCGGTCCTGCGGATAAGACCATATATACCGAGGTCCTGTGTCGCAAAAGGTGCTGGCACAAACGACGAGTTAAGACCAACTTATTGGTACTCTTCTGAATATGAAGGTGAATATATATTAGCAGGCGATCTTACATTGTAAGGGCCCAGCTTTGCGAGCGCCCAATAGTAATTGTTCAGTCTGTCGGTCCAAGATCTCTTGTTCGGAGCACATCTTCTCTCTTCTTTGCCGATTTTGGCTCATACTTAACCCTAAGAGTGTTTGTGTAAAGGGTTTTTAGTGACCTTGAACCATACTAAGTTTGAGGTCATAACAAAATTATATGAAAAAATCATTGTCCGGAGCATATCTTTCCTCCCCTTGGTCCAATGTGGCTCAAAACTTAACTAACAGAGTGACACTGGTCAATGGATGTGCACCGACATTGAACGAAGTTTCTAGGTCAAGGGTAAAAAAATAGCCTCTCTTTTTAAATTCTTGTCCGGATCATATCTTCTCTCTCCTCGGCCAAATCTGACTTGTACATCCCCCACAGAGTGCCTTTAGATGAAGGGTGTGCAGTGAACCAAATTTTTAAGGTTAAGGTTATAGCAAAACTATGGAAAAAAAATACTTGTCCGGAGCATATCTTCTCTCCCCTTGGTCCAAGGAAGTTATAGGCATTTAAAGTTTGTCGTGCAGATTGCAGCACAAGGGCACGTGTTTTCATGAAAATTCTTATATATCATGCTGTAGAGCCTCCTCATGTATGACTTTGTTTAAATTTATTTTATCAAAAAGAAGAAAGAAATTAAGACTTTTGTTTCAATATTAACAGTTATTGCAGATTTTCTTCATGACATGAGAATAATCCATTATAGATATTCTTGGTAATGATGGTCTGAATATGTTATTTAATCACATGGTTTTTAAAGTATTGGTCTTCTCAAGTAGTTGCATTTTCATAGAATCTCGGTTGGTTTGTGCACCGTCCATACATAACAATTTACAAAACCATACAATGCTTCCATTTTCAGTTATTACAATTCAGATCCTGAGATTTGTTTTGTGGGGAAATTAGCTATAAATGAAAAACGAAAGCCACTACTGCCTTGTAAACAATAACTAACTGTAGCACATGATTTGCTAATTGTACTTTATTATTCACACTTATTTTATGTCAGTTTTTGCATAGCTACACTTTCAAAATTTCGATCCACAAAACAAACAAGTAGAAAAACACTCCCTTATTTTTAAATTGCCAGGTCCTCTTGAATAGCCATTTCATTTATGATGAGACCTCCTTCATGACCCTCTGTGGGGAGATTTTGGACCGAAGCTTCATTCTTCATTCATTCTAAGACCTGCTTGTGGATTCCGGCTTGTTGTATTTAGGTAAGCTTGTTTTTAGCTCAACCGGTCAGAGACAAGACTAGAAAAGCTTCTGCGATAGTAATATGTCCGTTGTCCGTCCGTCTGTCGCTCTATAAACTTTTTTTTTTAAATTCTATTCCTCCGACAGTTTTGGTCTGATTTCAATGTAAGTTGGCACACAAGTAGACTACACTAAGGTACATAATTCATTATATCAATTTTGAATTTCGATAAACGGTGTTGCCGTGGTTACTAAAATTAGAAATTTAGAGGTTGCACACATTGAAATGTTTTGTATACAGATTTGTCATACGAATATATTAGTCAAGTTTTGTTTTAGGTACGATAAACCTAGTTATGCCCTTTGGACTTAAAAAAATTCCAATAAGTGATTCACAAACAACTCTTGTTCATTCTTAATCATCGAAGACAGAAGGATAGATTGTTTTCATCTGTTTGCATATCATATAAATGTAATTTCATTTTGATATTAAACCTATTTTTATACATGTGTAGGCCTAACTTTATTTTAAGACCAGCTCCTTCCAATACGACTCAAGAGCAGGCGCTCTAACCACTGCGTCACCCTTGCGACAATATACATAATTAGAGCCGAGCTCGTTGCAAAGCAACGAGTAGATCTTCCGTTGGAGCTGTGGACAGGAAATACAGACCTTGGGTCAAGGTCACTGCACTTTCTTATGTCAACAACCTTTCTTCCCAGCGTGAGCCTCCAGTAAACTTTAATTATAAACTTATGCTTAAACATTTTTTCTTTGTCAGTGACCTTGATTTGCCAGAAAGACATTTGACCAGGGTCATGACAAAACCTCCAATCATAAGTAATCTATGTTTCAAGTAAGAGTCTCCAATGATTTTCATTCACTAATTCATAGCGTAGTAAAGAAAATATTTCTTCTGTCAGTGACCTTGATCTTAACAGAATAACCTTGGTTCTGTGTCAAGACAAACACCTTTTAGTGATTAGAAGTTCATAACCCTGACAGGAATTTTACAACTTTTCTGTCATTTGCCGATGAAGATGTTTGAAATTTGCATTATCTCACACCATTTTGTCACAGGTCAGAAAAACAACATTAAGGTATTTTAAAACATCACCGGATATTAATATTCAAACAACATGGAGTTTCTATTTATGAAAGATAGACGGGGTTGAAAGTCCTTTCCATAATACGTATTTTAGGTAATAGCTTTACTTTCAATAAAATTAAACTCAAAAGTCCACAAATAAAATATCTTTCCTCATTTATTTCAAAGTTTGGGTAAAGGGGGTGAGGAGCATGGGGATGTCATGATGTATTCGTAATACATTCGAGGTTATTATTCTGTTAGACAGGAAGACCCGAGGAGTTGACAAACTTCTGATTTGCTGATCATGATCTAAAACACGTTGACAAACCAAAACCACGTGGTTTTATACACGTTATTCAATCAATTCATTCATAATTATTTTCCTTGAAGGAGGAATGCATGGATAAAGGATTAAAGGAAATTCCCGATGTACAATAGCATCCGTGCATGGACTTCATTTTAGTACTACATAATGATATTGTGCTGTAAGTTGAATAAAATCATCAAATAAATTAAATTTAAATAGGAAAGGGAGATTATGTTTAATAGAATGAAAATTAGACAATACTTGATACAGGGATTCGCTGGTAAAAACTTGAATGTACTTGAATAAAATGCCTCTCACTCGCTTTCTCTCGTACGCGTATTTTTTTAAACCAAGGAAAGTAATTTGCGCTAGATATAAGTTCATCATTTTAAAGAAAATACTGAGTTATATACGGTAAACGATACAAATGGTTTGACTTTGGTGCCGGTTATGATTTTAACAGTTTAATTTAGGTTGTAAAAGCGTTTAATTACATGATAAGTCTGTAATATTCAGATAAGATTGTTACCCCTGTATCTAAGTTCTTAAATTTTCGATTCTGGACATATGCGGGTTTATTACTACTTGAATGTACATTGTATAACCTGCTACTGATATTTAATCACGGCACAAAATTACAATCTTAGCACACACTATACTTATCATTTATACGGGTTTTGAATAAATTATAAAACAAATTAAGTTCATTGCTTTAAAATCATTATTTCTTGAACTTTACTATAAAACCTGTAGTATAAATTAATAGACAGTGTGCAGTACAGAAGTCACTTATGAAGTTTACACGTGCTGGTGTTACTTATCGATGTTAAGTCCATTTCATTGAGTATAATCCCTAACAAAAAAATACTATAGTTAACTATAGTTAACTATAGTTTACTATAGTTAACTATAGTAAATCAAAGTGTCAAAGTTTTCGTCAAAGTTTTTCGAAGTGTCAAAGTTTTCGCCAAAGTTTTTCAAAGTGTCAAAGTTTTCGCCAAAGTTTTTCAAAGTGTCAAAGTTTTCGTCGAAGTTTTTCAAAGTGTCAAAGTTTTCGTCGTTTTTCAAAGTGTCAAAGTTTTCGCCAAAGTTTTTCAAAGTGTCAAAGTTTT